>NQII01003058.1:30890-120996 GCA_002778355.1 Clitarchus hookeri
TTTTTTTTTTTTTTTTTTTTTTTTTTTTTTTTTTTTTTTCGTGCCTGGACATATGTTGGTTTTCTACTGCCAGTGCCTCTAAACATAAGCAGAGCTGTGTACTCATTAGCAGTCCGTGTTTTGAGGGCAGAATCGTGTGGTTTTACGTGAACTTTACAGCACTCTTAGAAACAATTTCCGTGGAATTACGGAAAAGTAATAGTCAAACTATCCATAAATAATTGTAAAATTACGATTAATTCGTTTTATTATATATGGAAATTCCCTTAATTTCACAAAACTTCCCGTGGGTTAATTGGACCTTTCCATAAATTTGCGACTAGGTTTTTGTTCATTTCCGGCTCATAAAGAGAGATCAGGAAAACAAATAATTCATTTTCACTGTGCGGCTGTTTAAGGGCTCATCCCACAAAGCCTGCAGCCATGGGATTTCATTGCATAAATTTTAAATATTACTGATTCGAACTAATTAAATATCCAACGCAACTTTCTCAGAGAATACGGTCACGTTAAGGTCCCGCCTACCCGGTACTTGAACTGCGTTTCAGAGTGTTAGTAATTCATGTTTTTCTGCGAAACTAATAAACGTGCGTTAAAGTTGCTGATCTACGAAAAGAACATACACTTCAGACGGGGGCTGTTAAGTGCTTTCGACACGACACGTACACTAGAAACACCATTTTTTAGTACTCCAAAATGGCTAAAAACTGTTTTTTTCAAAGTGTTGTATCTCAAAACATATGCGTCAGATACGTACAAAATTACCCAAGGGCCGTACACTAAACGTTCTTACAGACTTTCCATCAATAAAATAATAGGCTCGTCGCTGAAAGTCCCATAGGTACACACAGAGCGACGAGAACACTGCACGTCAGTTCAGAGCCTTGCACTTAGCGGCGATGGCACACTCGATGCTCGTGGCAATGTCACCCTTATCGCTTCCGCGCTTCTTGGCCCCACATGCGTAAAAAACCTCCAGATAGACAGGAGCCTTAAGAAATTCACTAAATATTCATCCATATTATTTTAATAAAAATATTGTTGTTAAATTTTAGAAAAATATATATCAAACATAAAAATTGGTATTATATCGTAACGTTCCATTATTCGTTAAGAAATGTCATGTAAAATACGTTTTGTTTGAAACAGTTTCATTTTAAAATGATGAATTGAGAAGGAATTTCTTTAAAATTGGTCCTCCATTTAAACTCCGTAGCTGCAGGCGTGGAGGCAGCGGCCTTAACTGCGTATAAATAAGAAGTTCAGAATATTTCGTTTTGGAAGATAGTTTGAACTTTAGCCGAAAATTTCGTGTTGTTTAACTCTTTATCGCTTCTCTATAGCACAGCCTGATGACAAGCGGGAGTGTTTAGCCATGTCCCCGGTTAATGTGACCGTGAAGTACGAAACACTTTCAGTTCCTATCAACATTTGAGTGTGCTAAGCGTAGCTGACTGTTGCAAGTACTTCGTGCTACCTTTGAAAGATAGGTTTAAGTGACGTAATTATCATAATTGCCGCACGAACGATAATGTTTTGATTGCAGCTGTGAGCGGCGAAGAAAGCTTCGTCCAATCTCGGAATTGTTCGTACCCGGAAACGAAAGCTACTAGAACTACGCAAAGGCTACGTAAGGTGTGTATGTAGCTTAGTTCCGTTTTATATCGTTATGTAGCGCGTCTCCTGATATTAACTGCAAAATTATTTTTAAAAAATTTATATTTTCACGGAAAATTTTATCAGTGAACATAAGCCATTTCCCATGACAGCCTTTCTGCTACTAAGAGCAGGTGTCGTGTGCTATGTAGAATTTCAGTTCTCTGAATTATTTTAAGGTGTTTCATAAGAAGCATATCGAAATTTCAATCAGAAACCAAAGTATTTTTTATAGCGGATGACATAAATTTAGAAAGTTATTTACGTATTCTTAGTTACGATATGATTAACAGGACATAAAAAGTAACTTAGAAAAAATATTTCTAACTTTTTTGAGATATAAGCTAAGCAAAAATTTGTAATGAAAAAATTGCTAAATGATGTGTATTGACCGTTAATTTTGACATAGATACACAGGCAAATGTTAGAAGGACATTTCACATGGGTAGGTCTTGTAGGCGATGGCAAATGGACAGTTACTATCTTCATGATGTTTGACATTGCAGCTGTTAGCAGATGTGTTGCAGCAATACTTGCATTCGCTTGCCAATGAACAACAAACATTGCCTTTGCACTTCTTGTGTTATGTCTATACAAGATGATTCTAAAATCATGGGACAAACATTGAGGGGTGGTAGAGCTCACTAAAACAAACAATTATTGTAAAGGAATATATGGGCGGGAGTAACGCATTGAGTCACAAACACAAAAATAACACATTAAATGCAACACATTGTTTATTTACAACGTCGCCGCTAAATGTCTTTTTACAGCAATGTTTATAATAATTGCTCAAAATTGCTACCACCGACAGTAATGCAAGCTTGGTAGCGTCGGTGGAGTGATTGGCGAACAGTTTCAAATACGCCGGGTATTTCTCGCACGCCACCATTGTCAGCCAATCACGCCGTATGTAGAGGTCACCAAGCATGCGTGACTGTTGGTGGATGCATTTCCAGCAACTGTTATAACATTTTCTGTACGGAATCACTCGTTAAGTATACTGCTAATGAACCTTTTATGTTTCCGTTAATGTGTTATGTTTTTGTGTTAGTGCCTCAACGTGTCACTTCCGCCCATATATTCCTATACAATAATTGTTTGTTTAAGTGGACTGTACCACCCCTCAATGTTTTTCCCATGATTTTAGAATCATCCTGTAGAGGCTATTAGTGCGGGTAAACACCACATCGCAATTATCGCAATGGTACGTCTTGTATGCAGGGCTGAACATGCAATGGCTATTATTAAGTCGTTGTGCATGACTGCTTTTACTAAAAGTATTCCCGCAGTTATAGCATTGTTTCCGTGATGTATGTAGAGAATATCCAGGGTCCCTTGCTGTTGACGATGTAGCCAGTGTTACAGATGGTAAGTCTTCAACTATTTATTCCGTCTTTATATTGTAACAGAGAACGCTATCGCAGTAGATGGATGTAGTGGTAACGATCTGCTTACCACGGTGCTGGCCGACGAAATGATAACTGTTTTACATTATGCTCGTTTGTATACTATTCGCACTACATGACGGTTTTCATTGCCTGTCTCGGGTTGCCTCGTAGACGACTGCTGGCTATGAGCTGGAAACGACAGCATGGTTGCTGGACTGTAATATGTTGCCTTATTAGGTCGATCGCTGTCAGCCTGCGAAGTTGACATTTCGACTACACGTATTCTTTACAGTCGTTCATCTTTCAGTGATGGATGTGCCTTGTTTTACTTCTGCTGCTGCTGCTGCTCTCTTCCGATGTGTCTTACATCAGCTCCTGGAATGTTATGTGTGTGTAATGGTAGCACCACATTAAAAGTTTCTTGACATGGAAGGCAGCCAGTTCGAGCGCCCATGACATTATCAGGGCCTGCATCGTGTTTCAAAACAGCAGGCATTGAGAGTAATAAAAGTGTTGCAGAAATTTACTATGGAAAGTGCTAACCATACTGTGCCAGTTGTGTTAGCACTTGTTTCATGTCACCATGTAACTCTGTTAATTCTTTTCTTATTTATTTGGTGTTTCGCCAAATATTTTTTTTTTTTTAATATTGTAACATGCTTTAGTTCTTATTAATATTTTGTTTATTCACTCTGAAGTTGTAAAACAAATTTTATCTTCTGAAAATTTTGTAATTTTTTAATATTAATGATTATTTGACTTTATGTTTCTTTTTAAAAAATATTTTCCTTTTGTCCATAAATTATTTATCTACATAAGATTGTGCAAACATTTAATTTCCAGTTATAAAAATGAAAAACTTCGTTTGTGAATTATTATGACTTTCTCGACTTTCGATTTATGTATCGATTAGTTGCGCGAGACCAAGAAGTCTGGAGCATACCTTGGTATGTATAGGTTTCCGCTCGGGTAACTTCCTTTTTCTTCGTTTTCTCTCCATACAGCATGTAGTCCACTTACATTTTCTTACTATTGGAATCTTTCATCATCTTGAGATAAAATAGCTTTTATCCGTCGTTTTGGCAGTCCATGGCATGGTGGCTTAATCTTGTGGCCAGCCATTCCATATGTGATGGGAGCCGCACGCCCAATCGTGGCAGGGTCGTTTTGACCATGATTTCATTTCTGTCGGCCTGCACCGCAGAAACTTCTGAATTTCTGGGATCAAAGTAACATCTAAATCATTTTTTGCCTGCTGCATGTGCTTGGGAGTGCTCCGAACTTTCTGTCTAATGCGACATCAGGTAATTTTTTTTTTTTTTTTTTTTGTAATTATTTGGACATTTCACTTACGACATTGCTTTTTTTTACTTAAAATAAAAGTAAATTTAATGTATTAAAAGTAAATAGTCAGTAACGTAAAGTTTTAAATGAAGAGATCGCGGGTACCCAGTGATATCGTCATGGCCATAATATAATTAACAAAAAAAGGAGATTATATTTTGACTAAAAAAACATTGTGACATACTCAAAAAAAGTTATAAAAAAATACTTATGAAATAAAAATATATATGTATATATGTTGTGGCAGAGAAAATAGTTTTAATAAAACAGTTCTTCAAAAGAAAGAGATATTTTCATTTCATTATTTTTACTTCCTCAATAATCGCCCATGAAAATATATAATTATATAACTATAATGTTGTGATTAATAAGAATTTGAGATACACCATGACTATCTATTACTAAATTATTACTTTATGTAATAAGGAAAACAGGAGCACACCCATTTTATTTGCTTTCAACAGTAAACCCTAGTTTACACCTTCAATTTATGTGCCATCCTTGTGTTATAACAAGAGTACCTATGGGTGCTCAAGTTTACGACACAATGGTGCTACATAACAATACGAACCTACAGAAGTTATAAACCACAAATATATGCCACTAGCATGCGAAGTAAAAAAAAACAATAATGTTACGACTAGCCGGGGTGGTGAGAACTAAATTCTGCCTCCAAGACTGCTGGTGATGATGTGAAAACTATACTGAAATGCACATATTCTACTGATGATGATAAAGTGACAGCATCTTCAAAGCAAAAGCGTAAGCGTGTTGCTGAAGATAAGCGGTACTTGAAATTGGGGCAGAAGAAATGTGGATTCGAACCCAGTACTCTGGTTTAGAGGTATCTCACAACATACTCATCACAGAAGAACATACATGCAGACATGTATCGTGAACCTTCTGCGAAGGAAGTCGTGCGGGCTAGCTACTAATATTTTCCGAAGACACCAAGAACTTGGTTGATAGACTGCTGATGATGGTTCCATTGCAAAGAACTGGATATATTTCTGTCAGTGAAGAGATAAATTCGATTATTGATAAACTCAGAACTAGACGCTTTTTTTAATGAAATATTATGTATGTGTGTGTGATATTGGTTAACAATAAGAATTAAAGCATAACTCTCCCCCAGCCACTGCAGGCATGTACAGACTTGGTATGATGTTATCAACAGATTGTGTGTACCTGGTTTCAGTTATTTCCTGAATTTGCAGTTGCTGCATGATGTATTCGGGACTTAAATACATAGATATAACACAGAAGTTTTAATTCCACGTCATACAGTTTTTTTTCCTGTGAAATGATTGGGCACACTATGGGATTGAACATACGCTATCTTATTTTCTAGGTCGGTGCACTGTCTCCAGCGCTGTCAAGACACCTGTGTTTTGGAACGACTGAAAAGGAGAGTACATACATAATTGAAATATATATGTGTGTGTGTGTATATATAGTGATGCTTTCTTACTCGCCATTACAAAGTTCATACATTTAATTTTTTTTTATATAAATAAAAATTTTTGTGGCTAGAGATTCATGGGTAATTCGTTTCATAATGTGCTTACAGTTCTAGCACTATAAATGGTACATATTCGAAATAAGTGCACGTATATAATAGTTAAACGAAATAAATTGTTACCTTGTATTGTATAGCTGCATTCCTCTCTTAAAGAGAGGAATGTGTGACTGTGCATGTGTGACTCGGCATGTCTTCCACCCTGGAGCCTGATGTCTTGTGTTATGTGCCATCCCTTTAACTTGCCAAGACCTGCATGGTGCCCGTGCCATCGGCTGACCACGTGGGCTGTCTTTTAGATTCTCAAGATGTTAGTCGATCGCGCAACATCGGACGAGTCGGATGCGTTCTGCTGCTAGTGTTGTGAGTTTTGACTGTACTCTGAATGTGATGGTTTCGTTCCAATCGGTTGGTAAGCAAGTTGTTTGCTATTATGTTGTACTAACGAGAGCTGCCTGGTATTGTCTAGCATTCACTAACGCGGCATACAGCACCCGATGCTTGTGCAATATGCGATTTCGATGGTTGGTAAGTGCTTATAACTATTTTCCTTTCCAATTTATTTTCATATCTGTTTGCATCAGTGTGTAGCAATGTTTTCCTTATCGCTCCTGTGCTTCTCGGCTTCGCAACAGTATTATTTTTTTTTAGACTAACAAGACATACAACACTCGATGCTCGCGCAATATGCATTGGTTAGTAAATCCTTATAACTATTTGCTTTTAGAATGTTTTTTTTTTAATATCTGTTTGCATCAGCGCGTAGCAGTGTCGTCTCTCTTGCGTGACTATTGGTTTAATTGTAAGTTGATTCATGGCAAGCAAAGTTACAGTCTTTACTAGTCGTGTAATATGTACCGTNCTTCTCGGCTTCGCAACAGTATTATTTTTTTTTAGACTAACAAGACATACAACACTCGATGCTCGCGCAATATGCATTGGTTAGTAAATCCTTATAACTATTTGCTTTTAGAATGTTTTTTTTTTAATATCTGTTTGCATCAGCGCGTAGCAGTGTCGTCTCTCTTGCGTGACTATTGGTTTAATTGTAAGTTGATTCATGGCAAGCAAAGTTACAGTCTTTACTAGTCGTGTAATATGTACCGTACTTGCCGCATTGCAGACTTTTTTGATGTTGTTTATTGTGAACATTCGTTCTTTTTCATTTCGCCGAGCATTCTAGTTTTTACTCAAATTCTTGGTGCGATAGCAACACTGATATCACTATTATAGAGTGCGGGCACCATCGAGTATTTTTTATATATTGTGACTCTTTATGACATCTTTCTCATGATGTACTTTTGTACATACCATTCCTTTATTGTTTGTTAAGTGACTGATTTTTTATGTACAGGATGGTTTCATATATATTTTACATTCGGTTCCCCCGACCCTCAAGTTAGGCTGGCAGTGTTTATTTGTATTGAGGAGTACATGTTTTAATGTAACCTGCGATTATTTACGTCTTGTTATCGGGGCAATTGTATACTCATAATTTGTTTTTCAATGTATGGCTGGTTGTCAAGGGTTACCAAAGCTGACGAGATCCCGAGATGCCGGCCCTTGTGTTGAGCTGACNAAATTATAGCTAACTATGCTTATAAGATGGGTTAAGGCTTATTTTACCTTTGCCACCCTGCTCGTTTCCGGGTATTATGCCCATGATATGAATTTGGTAGCTAAAGCTTCAGCAGATTGGAAATGGTGTTTAACTATGCTTATAAGAAGGAATATTGAGTAGTTGCCATACAGCCCTGTTCGACGTCAGGTGCTATACATATGATTTAAATTTAATTACTATGGCTTCAGCAGATTGGGAATGGTTGTAAACTATGCTTATAAACGGTCTTAAAGTATACTTGACCATACCACCCGGTTTGATGTTGGCAGTGATGCCTCTGTTANAACTATGCTTATAAACGGTCTTAAAGTATACTTGACCATACCACCCGGTTTGATGTTGGCAGTGATGCCTCTGTTATGAATTTGAAGACTATAGCTTCAGTGGATGGGAAAAGGAGGGGAACTATGCTTATAAGAGGGCTTAAAGTATACTTTACCGATCACCCTGTTCATCGTCAGGGGTGATGTATATGTTGTGAATTTGGCGACTATAGCTTCGGTGAATGGGAAATGACAGCCAGATATTCTTATACAAGGGCTTGAGACATAATTGCCACCTCCACCCTGTTCGTCATCGAAGGTGATGCCTTTGATATTAATTTGGCGACCATAGCTTCGGTGGATGAAAAATGGCAGGCAACTATGCTTATAGGAGGGCTTATTAATGTATGCTTGACCCAACCACCCTGTTCGTCATCAGGGGTGATGCCTATGTTATAAATTTGGTGACTATAGCTTCGGTGGGTGGGAAATGGCAACCAGCTATGCTTATACAAGGCCTTGAGGCATAATTTCCCCCTCCACTCTGTTCGTCGTCGAGGGTGATGTGTATGTTATGAATTTGGTGACTATAGCTTAGGTGGGTAGAAAATGGCGGGCAACTATGCATATAAGAGAGCTTAAAGCATAATTGACCCTACTCCCATGATTGGCAAGGGGCAGCGATGCATATGATATGAATTTGGCGGCTATAGCTTCAACAGTTTCAAAAATAGCAGCCAACTATGCTTATAAGAGGGCTTGAGGCATAATTGACCCTACCACCATGAGTGGCATTGGGGACGATGCATATGATATGAATTTGGCAGCTATAGCTCCAACAGTTTGAAAATGATGACATACTGTGCTTATAAGAAGTCTTAAAGCATAATGAGCCAAATCGCATTCATGNCTCCAACAGTTTGAAAATGATGACATACTGTGCTTATAAGAAGTCTTAAAGCATAATGAGCCAAATCGCATTCATGAGTGCTAGGAGCTGTACGTATAGTCCGAATTTGGTGACTATAATATAAACGGTTCGGAAATTATGGTCAACTATGCTTATAAGTTCGTGGGGGTCAATATAGGCATACTGCACTTAAAGCATGGCATGTGTTAAGGCAACCACTGTGTTATACCTGAAGCTCGGACTGGTTACATAATTATTTTTTTTTTTAAATTGCTCCTATACATATTATATTCAATATGGCATCGAAAAAGTGCGAATAATCTAAGTTCATAATGTTACTTTAGCATTCGACTTAAAAACACAAATCCTAAAATATATGACACTTGGTATATTTACTAATAGATTTATGTGCTTATAAAATTCAATATAGTACTGGCCATAGTCATATAATCATATTTTATGATTAAACATTCTTATCTCTCTTTAAAAAAACGAATCTGTCGACACATCACTCGATACACTTGTTTGTAAAAATTAAATAAAAATATATACAATAAAATACATAACGATTATTTTATAAAATTTGGCTCTGCATATTTTGTTGTTGTGTTCCCATAATCGAATTCTTCTTGAAAATACGAGTTCATAGACAAATCACTCGATACACTTGTTTGTAAAAGATAAATAAATAAACAAAAAATAAAATAAATAGTTAATTATTTTGTCAAATTATGCTTTGCATATTTAGTCGTTGTGATCCCATAATCGAATTCTTCTTGAAAATACGAGTTCGTAGACACGTCGCTTGATACATTTATATCTGTAAGGTTTACAAGTTAAATAAAATTGATTAAAAATTACTTAAAATATCAAACCTATAACTTTAATGTATTTTGTAAAATATTAATGAATATATATTATTGTTAAATAAATTTTTTCTTTTTTTATGAGTAGAAACATACAATTGTTTTTCTTTATGCAATGGGTGATGAATGGTTTTCTTTTAAAATATGTATAAAGTAATATATAAAAAATGTAATATATAACCTTTTTTAATTTTTTTGTGTTTTTCTCCTTATATACTCATAATCACACATACTTAATTTAAACCCCTGTTCCAAAATATGCTCTGAAAGCTCAGTTGGCTAGGGAGTCAACCGTGCTGGCGATCACAGGTGCTGCATTTCGATCCCGCACCCCTTCGCAAGATTTTATGAGCTCTGCGAAAAATTATATAACAGCTCTCCTGGTTGTCGCTCGACGACTTAAACTNCTTCGCAAGATTTTATGAGCTCTGCGAAAAATTATATAACAGCTCTCCTGGTTGTCGCTCGACGACTTAAACTACAGTAATCAATATGGTGGACGACAGTGGCACAAACCAGCATCTCCTAGTAGGCAATGAAGGAACTACTACAGACGATTNTATACAACTTGGATGTGGGTGGACGAGGGGAGGCTAGCTGTTGCTGATGGTATCCGAGTTGGCAGACACCTGTGGAAACAGACGACGAAGGTGGTGGTGGAGGGTGGTTGTCGAGTGTGTGTGGACTGACATATATGTGTGCTATTTCACACCCTACACTCCTACATGCATCAATAACTTTACGATGCTTTTGTATGTATATAACTTTATTTTCTTTGCATGTATGGATGGTTGTTACATGCTCCCGAACTTCAAAGGTTTGCAAAGGCTGTCCAATTATTCTTATAACAGGGCTTAATGCCTACTTGTCCTTATCGCCTTGATTTCATTCAGAAGTGATGCCTGTCGTTTGAAATTGACAGCTATTGCTTTAGTTGATAGGAAATGGCAGGCATCTGTGCTTATAGGAAGGCTTAATGAATAATTGACCTCACTGCTCTGTTCGATGACGAGAGCGATGCCTGTGATATGAATTTGGTGGCTGTAGCTTCGGCAGATGGCAACTGGTAGCCAAATGTGCTTATAGGAGGGCTTAAGACTTACTTGACACCGTCGCCATGTTCGATGTCGGGACAAAGACTGTGATATGAATTTGGTGACTATATCTTAAACAGTTTGGAAATTATAGCTAACTATGCTTATAAGATGGGTTAAGGCTTATTTTACCTTTGCCACCCTGCTCGTTTCCGGGTATACTGCCCATGATATGAATTTGGTAGCTAAAACTTCAGCAGATTGGAAATGGTGGTTAACTATGCTTATAAGACGGAATATTGAGTAGTTGCCATACAGCCCTGTTCGACGTCATATGATTTAAATTTAATTACTATGGCTTCAGCAGATTGGGAATGGTTGACAACTATGCTTATAAACGGTCTTAAAGTATACTTGACCATACCACCCGGTTTGATGTTGGCAGTGATGCCTCTGTTATGAATTTGAAGACTATAGCTTCAGTGGATGGGAAAAGGAGGGGAACTATGCTTATAAGAGGGCTTAAAGTATACTTTACCGATCACCCTGTTCATCGTCAGGGGTGATGTATATGTTGTGAATTTGGCGACTATAGCTTCGGTGAATGGGAAATGACAGCCAGATATTCTTATACAAGGGCTTGAGACATAATTGCCACCTCCACCCTGTTCGTCATCGAAGGTGATGCCTTTGATATTAATTCGGCGACCATAGCTTCGGTGGATGGAAAATGGCAGGCAACTATGCTTATAGGAGGGCTTATTAATGTATGCTTGACCCAACCACCCTGTTCGTCATCAGGGGTGATGCCTATGTTATAAATTTGGTGACTATAGCTTCGGTGGGTGGGAAATGGCAACCAGCTATGCTTATACAAGGCCTTGAGGCATAATTTCCCCCTCCACTCTGTTCGTCGTCGAGGGTGATGTGTATGTTATGAATTTGGTGACTATAGCTTAGGTGGGTAGAAAATGGCGGGCAACTATGCATATAAGAGAGCTTAAAGCATAATTGACCCTACTCCCATGATTGGCAAGGGGCAGCGATGCATATGATATGAATTTGGCGGCTATAGCTTCAACAGTTTCAAAAATAGCAGCCAACTATGCTTATAAGAGGGCTTGAGGCATAATTGACCCTACCACCATGAGTGGCATTGGGGACGATGCATATGATATGAATTTGGCAGCTATAGCTCCAACAGTTTGAAAATGATGACATACTGTGCTTATAAGAAGTCTTAAAGCATAATGAGCCAAATCGCATTCATCAGTGCTAGGAGCTGTACGTATAGTCCGAATTTGGTGACTATAATATAAACGGTTCGGAAATTATGGTCAACTATGCTTATAAGTTCGTGGGGGTCAATATAAGCATACTGCACTTAAAGCATGGCATGTGTTAAGGCAACCACTGTGTTATACCTGAAGCTCGGACTGGTTACATAATTATTTTTTTTTTTAATTGCTCCTATACATATTATATTTAATATGGCATCGAAAAAGTGCGAATAATCTAAGTTCATAATGTTACTTTAGCATTCGACTTAAAAACACAAATCCTAAAATATATGACACTTGGTATATTTACTAATAGATTTATGTGCTTATAAAATTCAATATAGCACTGGCCATAGTCATATAATCATATTTTATGATGAAACATTCTTATCTCTCTTTAAAAAAACGAATCTGTCGACACATCACTCGATACACTTGTTTGTGAAAATTAAATAAAAATATATACAATAAAATACATAACAATTATTTTATAAAATTTTGCTCTGCATATTTTGTTGTTGTGTTCCCATAATCGAATTCTTCTTGAAAATACGAGTTCATAGACAAATCACTCGATACACTTGTTTGTAAAAGATAAATAAATAAACAAAAAATAAAATAAATAGTTAATTATTTTGTCAAATTATGCTTTGCATATTTAGTCGTTGTGATCCCATAATCGAATTCTTCTTGAAAATACGAGTTCGTAGACACGTCGCTTGATACATTTATATCTGTAAGGTTTACAAGTTAAATAAAATTGATTAAAAATTACTTAAAATATCAAACCTATAACTTTAATGTATTTTGTAAAATATTAATGAATATATATTATTGTTAAATAAATTTTTTCTTATTTTTATGAATAGAAACATACAATTGTTTTTCTTTATGCAATGGGTGATGAAGGGTTTTCTTTTAAAATATGTATAAAGTAATATATAAAAAATGTAATATATAACCTTTTTTAATTTTTTTGTGTTTTTCTCCTTATATACACATAATCACACATACTTCATTTAAACCCCTGTTCCAAAATATGCTCTGAAAGCTCAGTTGGCTAGGGAGTCAACCGTGCTGGCGATCACAGGTGCTGCATTTCGATCCCGCGCCCCTTCGCAAGATTTTATGAGCTCTGCGAAAAATTATATAACAGCTCTCCTGGTTGTCGCTCGACGACTTAAACTACTGTAATCAATATGGTGGACGACAGTGGCACAAACCAGCATCTCCTAGTAGGCAATGAAGGAACTACTACAGACGATTCCAAGGTGGCGAACGACAGTGGCACAGGTGGCGAGGGAACTACGTAGATGGTGGACGAAGAAGACGACAAGAGAGAGAAGAGGTGGGAGAGAGAATAGGTGGAAGAAAGGAAATAAGGAATGATAGAGAGACAATATGGAATCATAGAGCATGAAGAAACAATGTGGAATGACAGAGAGGCAAGATGGAGTGACAGAGCATGAAAAAACAAGGTAGAACGACAGACCATGAAGTGGAAAATTCTAGAAACAAAATTGCGGATGGAAACAAGATGGCAGTCGGGAACAAGATGGTGGACGGAGATTAGATGGCAGATGGATACAATATGGCGACCAGAAACAAGATGGTGGCTGATTCTCAGATCCTCAGTCCCCAGCCCTTGTCCTGGAAACCCCTATGTACTACTACTTCCATGGGTTTTATAGAATTTCCAGATTATATTATTATGTTATAACCTGAACTGAGATCCAACTTAATCGAAACTTACGTCAGAAAATTTCTGAGATACACATAGGTANTATTATGTTATAACCTGAACTGAGATCCAACTTAATCGAAACTTACGTCAGAAAATTTCTGAGATACACATAGGTCTATATCTGTGTATGTGTAAAACATCTAAGAATTTGCATTGGTAATTTTTTTTTTAAGTAGATGTCTTCATAACACAGAAGTTTCTACCAATGTAAAATAATACGTTATTGATATTTCTAATAACCTTCTTTCTCTGGCACTATTATTTTGAAGTAACAATGTTGAAAGCCGGATGGAGTATTACAATGATTTAATTTAACCCCNCTTTCTCTGGCACTATTATTTTGAAGTAACAATGTTGAAAGCCGGATGGAGTATTACAATGATTTAATTTAACCCCTGTTTGTGCAGTGACCAGTGATTTATTCAACTTCTGTTATGAATCAGAAGTGTTAAACAAAATTAATATTTCTGTATAAAATTTACAATTCCTCAATTTCTCATTTTATAACAAACTTTGTAATGAAAGTAGTTACATATTCAAGTCAATTAAAATAATTTCATCATTTCACACAACTGAAAAATGAATCAAACTTAAGCTAAGAACTTGATGATGCGTAAAGCTTTTTGATGTAACCGAAGTGTTTTATAAATTATTACGAAGAAAATATTCAGAACTTATAAAAGTCCTAATGTTTGTCAACAAAAGTTAAAAAATATTCATATGTATTCATAATTATTGTAAAAACCTTTCAAAATCAAATAATATGCAAAACAATCAAAAAGTAATTAACTGTTAGAAACTATATAGTATTCATAAAATCAAAAATAATATGAATTTCGTATTCGACTGCTTAAATAATGAATATTCTGAATAACTAATGATTCAGTACCAGCTACTTGTTTTTTTTCAACAACCAATCTATTAATCGCAGTTAAGATATAATTTTTGAAATTTTCTGCACTTTCTCGTGAAGGACCTGCCGATGTTGCCTCAGTTTACGTAACCGCTTCCTCGCTATAATCACGGGCATTCGTTTTAATAACTTCACTCTCGACAGAAAACACATACGCAGGCGAAAATACAGAGTTGTTTAGACAGCATACGTGCGGAGAACTGGACGGAGAGCCTCGCTGCACTTAGGAGGGACTTCGAGTCACGGTGGTGAAGTGGTTGGACCACTTGCCTACCAACAAGGCGAACAGGGCTCAATCCCCAGCGGAGTCACTCCCGGATTTTCGCAAGTGGGAATCGTGCCGGACGATGCCGCTGGGAGGCAGGTTTTCTCGGGCATCTCCCATTTCCCTTCCGCCCTTCCACTACGGCGCTGCTCCATACTCGCCTCGTTTCAACTTCATCGGCTCTCAAGACGTCGCCTAAATATCATCACTCGCTCACTTCAGAGGGACTACAGTGAATGATATTCTCATACCTCTCACATTTCTCAAACCACTCTCCCTCTAAGCTTGCCACACTCTGCCTCAGAAGTATTGTCTCGCCCACCTCTCGCTCGCGGCTCTGGCAGGCTGCTCTCTATCCTACAAAAAAATCTCAACTATAGTGCTTGCTGGTTACTGTACACCCATTTTTTTGTTTGTATGTGTACGCTCTTTTTTCTTAATATTTATGAAGGTTCGGGGGTTGTATAAAAAACCATTTCTACACATATTTATTTGAAATGAATATGAGATCAAATATGGTCGTGCATTTACGAATGATTTCAGTGTTGCAAAGCGACAATGATTTCTTATTTCCATTTTTATTTCTTTTAGGCAGATTTTCACAGTTTTCTAAATATGTTGTACCTATGTATTTTATGACTCCCTATCTTGAGACAAAAAAAGATCGATGGACATTAATAATGCTAGCGGAAGTAGTAATAGCTTTAATTAGAGTTGATAGGGAAAGTAACGGAACATTTTCGATGTAAATAGTTATTTACTGATTTCGTAACTGGGTACAAAATAAACAAAAAATATTGTCAGCTGGCCTTTGCTTAATGAGACTTGGTATGGGTGNAGACAAAAAAAGATCGATGGACATTAATAATGCTAGCGGAAGTAGTAATAGCTTTAATTAGAGTTGATAGGGAAATTAACGGAACATTTTCGATGTAAATAGTTATTTATTGATTTCGTAACTGGGTACAAAATAAACAAAAAATATTGTCAGCTGGCCTTTGCTTAATGAGACTTGGTATGGGTGCAGATCAGCCGGGTAAGGGAGACTTGACATCGTGTGTGTGTAGCCTTAAGACGGTTAAAAACGTTGCATATTCTACGCAACTGGCGACTTTAAATTGAAGACTGAGTCTCATTACAATCATTATATATCTGGTTCCGTTGCAAGTTAATGAGCTTTCATCCTTATTTGTTTCTTGTGTTTATTGAACGTAGCATAAAAGTTAAGTGTTATTTAAGAATATTTAATATTAGCAAGATCATATTTGCTAGTGAGAATTGAAACAGTAATGGAAAAGGGATGGGGTTACAACCAATAACCTCCCCCCCTCCTTTTTCCCTCTTCTACTAGTCACGCCATTGGTTGGCTAGGTGTTGAAAAGCACATTGTTCGCTGTTAGAATGTACATTTTGGTTTGGCCAACACTGTGCAACCAAAATTAAGCCACTAATATAAAATAATGATTTTAAATGGTAAACAAAATATTTTTATAGCATATGAATATATTTTTTATATGTATTCATTTGGTTGTGTTGAGACAGTGTTATGAACATAATATGGGATCTGCACTTCTTGTTATGTTGGGCCAACATTGCGTATCAAACACTTCCCCCAACATATTATATCAATATATTAAAAAGTTTTTTTTGCTTGAACTTTTTTTAGCGCAGAGATATTTAAGAAAAACACACGGACTATTGTTTCCTACGTGTTGGCTTCTATCTGGAAAATTTGCTGTTGGTGATTTGTGAATATTCGTATGTGTCAGTTACACCCCAAACTACTGGCATTTGATGGGCAAGGTTGTACATAAATACGTTGTGTTGGAATCCAAACATTTGACCAACTTTTCGGAATACCGTTTTCAATTTTATGTTCCTATATCATTTATTTTCCTATTAAAATTCAAAATTTATATTGACGAGTCTTTGTTGCAAATTAAATTTNATGTTGGGCCAACATTGCGTATCAAACACTTCCCCCAACATATTATATCAATATATTAAAAAGTTTTTTTTGCTTCAATTTTTTTCAGCGCAGAGATATTTAAGAAAAACACACGGAATATTGTTTCCTACGTGTTGGCTTCTATCT
Organism: Clitarchus hookeri; assembly: GCA_002778355.1. Taxonomy (NCBI): domain Eukaryota; kingdom Metazoa; phylum Arthropoda; class Insecta; order Phasmatodea; family Phasmatidae; genus Clitarchus; species Clitarchus hookeri. The sequence goes on from NQII01003058.1 coordinate 47,792, forward strand.
GGAAAATTTGCTGTTGGTGATTTGTGAATATTCGTATGTGTCAGTTACACCCCAAACTACTGGCATTTGATGGGCAAGGTTGTACATAAATACGTTGTGTTGGAATCCAAACATTTGATCAACTTTTCGGAATACCGTTTTCAATGTTATGTTCCTATATCATTTATTTTCCTATTAAAATTCAAAATTTATATTGACGAGTCTTTGTTGCAAATTAAATTTAAATCCTCTATGTTAAACGAGGTTTTCGAGGGGGAATACTGAAAGCCATAGCGTGTTAAATCCTGGATGAATGAAAATGTTATTTACAAATATATGCATGTAGGACCAACATAAATGTTCCGTTATATTCCAAAAGTTGTAGAAAATTAAATTATAATTTATTTAATATTACTAACATGTGCATTTTGTTAATTTGTGTTACCCAGTCAGAAAAACTGTTGGAATAAAAACTGTCGTTTGTTAATAAACGCCACGTTTCGTTACAGTTTCACGCATATGTACGTAAAAATTATCGTGTGACATTACTCATATATACCCTCTTGCGTCCACTTAACAAGAGGCTAAAAGAGAAACTAGACGTGCCATATTTGGTAGCTTGAAAGGCTTAAATACTTTGTTTTATTTTTCGCATGAGCTGACAACTAAACGTAATTTAAATATAGTTGTAATTTTAATTATAATTACATGAAGGACATATAAAACAGTATATTGAACGATGGTGTTACCGTGCGTTTTAAATTATAACACAAGTCACATGGAAACAAAATAGAGTAATGGACAGCACATCGAACTAAAGATTTAAAAGACTCTAGTTTTGGCTCAGCATGGGTGAGCAGTAGATTTTCCTAACGTAAGTTGTAAACGGTAGTAGGTTTTTATAAAGATAATAAAAATTTGTGTTGTCATTTAAATAATATATAGATTTTTAACTTGTGGAAAGTAAAATATATTTTAAATGCCACTAAAACTTGTTGATCAAGTGTGGATTATTGGTTGGCGTTAAATATGTAATACCCGTCTTGCCAGAATTTTTCTAACGTTATAGAATACTTATAAATGGTAGAGAAGTGGTTGGAGCTCAACATGACATTGAACCAGCCTAGACTATGGTGTCATGTTAATGTTTAGCCAACGTTTTCTTTACCAAAATTTGCTAATGGGGATGTACCCTGAACTCGTGTTACAACGTATACCTTTTTTTATATTTTGAACCCAAGAACACAATATATTAATATATGAACTTAGTTGCGTATATGCGTTGTTTACTTTGAGGTGTGGTTACAAACTTTTTTGTTAACTATTGTTCACTTCCATTTTCATCACATTTTCTCTACATGGAAATTATTAAAAAGGCGACACATTTGAATCCAGAGTATTTGGTTTCTAGATCCACAATGGTATGATATTTATAGCTTTACAATTAAAGTTATATTTCCTTCAACGACAGCAAAAATTCATTATAATTGGTATAAGCAATAAATAATGCCACTAACTTAAGTGTGATTGCTTACACGAGCACAAAGATTGGAATTCGTTATAGATAGTTCACGGTAAATTGAGTACTTTTGAAATCCCTGCTTAAGATCTACTGGTAAGTACAGTGTGTATTCTTCCATTGACATTGCCATGGGCCTGATTACTTTATCCGTGCATCGGTCAAGTGAAATTGTCAAATTGTTACAAAAGTTAATATTTTACAAATTTGCTAATTCTTACATTTGTGAGCATTGAAAAAGGATAAAAAAGGAGGAATAATTTAAGTACTCACAAATGTATACCTAACACTTTTAATCCCACCTTAATATATTGAACTACTTCCGCTCCATCGTTACCAACTTTATTGGGCACATGCCGATAAATTTTCCCGTTAAAATATATGCAGATAGGGATAGTGACATTTTTGAAAGGTTTATTACAAAAGTGCTTAAAAGAAACGTGAACAGCATTTAGTAAGAAATTCTAAAGAATTCCATAGGAAAAAATTGTATGATATCCCCCACCGTTTTATTTACATTTTTTTGTTTAATTTATTTAAGAATGACACATTGTCAGCCAAACAGATTCTGGCGAATTAACTAACTAGGCTGTGTCTGAATAATTGAAAAAGAAACTACAAGGTGTGTTCAAAAAATAAGGTGACTTTGCAAATTGCGAGGGCTACGTACATTCGATTATCGATTGTTTTTATTGTTATGTTGGTACACATGTCCCCAACACATGTTGACATTATCAGCCATTTTGCATTGTTAGTTTGTTTGTGACAGATATAAAGGTTAGACGTGTTTTGGTGTGCTTGGCGATTTTTTTGCTATCGCAAACAATGGATCAAAGAATCTGTATTAACAACACCGTAATTATGCCTCAGCCACAGTATTCACCGGACGTGGCCCCCTGCGACTTGTTCCTGTTCCCAAAACTGAAGAGACCCATTAAAAAACGGAGGTTTGCCACGATTGAGGAGATAAAGACCTGGGAGACTTCAATGCCATACCAAAATGCTCATATCAGAAGTGCTTCGAGGATTGGCAAAAAGCGCTGGCACAAGTGTATTATATCTGAGGGGGATTACTTTGAAGGGGACAAAATAGATATTGATGAATACATAAATATTTATAGAGACAAAGTCACCTTATTTCTTGAACACACCTCGTATATACACCCAACCAAAAAAAACTATAAAGTACCGCAATTAGAATCCTATTATTTTACCATGCTTCTTTCAATGTTTCCTTCCTGTTGCTCGAAACTAGCAAGTCCACTAGTCACTCTGTTTTATTTCCAAGTGTTTTTGTATCTACTCCCAAACAATATCCTTACACATTCTCCCATAAGTAAAACAAAATAACCGATTCATTTTTATATGTGCAATGATAATTAATTTTGTATGGCTCCAAAACGCGAGTTGGTACTCAAATGTTGACCTCAGATACCACCCTTAACTTCTATTTTTCATTTTCTATAACTTATGTTTAGTTTTAAATCTGCTATCCGAATTAAGACTAAAGACCAGTTATATAAAATTTAAATATGTGTTATAGTGAAGTATGAAGACCACATTTCGAATACCAACTCTAGTTTCTAAACGTTCTTAGCTATTGCTCTTTTCCTTTAGCCTAAGCCATCAGCAGCTGTAGAGGAAGATGGTGTTACGGAACCTGTAGATGGTTGTAGAGTGGTTAAAGTAATATATGGAGGTATTGGTGGGTTGTCTACCTCATCTGAATCAGAAGTATATTTGCCAACTTCTACAATTTAAGCCACTGTTTCACTTGAACTCAAATTCTCGCGTAAGCATAAACTGAAATAATGGCCACTATATTGAATCTTTTTTGCGCAGGATCGCCTAAATAATGTACAAGAAGATTATCCCACTTTTCTTTAAACTTCTGTCGTAGTCATCCACGTCTTCTTGTCTTCACATGTTGCTGCGACATAAAAAGAAAGATTTTATAAACATCTTATAAAGATCTTGCAGGATAAAACAACACTAATGACAAATAATTGTTTACAAATCAAATGTAAAATATAAGAATGTTATATTATTTGCAGGTTACTGGCGATAGGAAACTCTAGCAGGATAACTTCGCTTATAGGAATAAAGTATGTTTCTTTGATCGTCAAACATATGATACCGGGTGCTACTGCAAGTATTGCAACCGCTGCATATGAAAGAAGACTTCAAAGATATTGCCGATATGTTTATGTTCTGCAAGGAATGGGGATTTCCTAAATGCATAGTTACCATTAACGGTAAGTATGTCCTAACACTTTGCCCTATACCGTTGGACTCCATGTCATTCGATTATAAAGCTAGTTATCAATAGTTATACAACTTGTGAGGAGTATGTCTTGTATGAGAGAATAACTAGTAGTACACTTAACGTCCCTGAATATAACTTCCTCCTCTCATTGTGAGATCACACCTCCCCCTGTTCGTTTGCAAGGAAGCCTTCCCATTACTGAGTCACATAATCAAGCCTTATGTTATGNGAGATCACACCTCCCCCTGTTCGTTTGCAAGGAAGCCTTCCCATTACTGAGTCACATAATCAAGCCTTATGTTATGATAATCGTAGTATGTCAAGGAATCTACTGAAGCGTGTTGAAACAGTAGAACTGATAGTAAAGGCTGATAGCGTTTAGCACAAGGTTATTGCGGGTAAATATGACACAATTATCATTTCATGTTATGAAGTAATACTTACTGGAGCTACAGTACATCGACGCCACAATTCAGCGCCTGCTGAAGTGATTGAAGTACGGATTCTGTCCAGACGTTTCCTACATGAGTGTGTTACTATTGTCGTAGGTAGCATTTGTTATGAAAGTTCTTGATGAAAGTAGACATTCTAGTTAGTTCAGCCCTTAAAATTATGTTTTACTTTAAAATGTTCAGATCATGTACTAATGTAGGGAGAACACATTTCACATACCCATATCAAGTAAATTACAGCATATCTCCACAAGAAGACGTGTTCAAATAACTACAAAGTGTTTCGGAAACCTGTGACCAAACTGTGCCAGGGGATCGCTGACATGAAAAGAAGAAATCTGAAATAACACCAATGGTCCATCTCAAATAATAAGGGCTGCAGAAGCCCTTAAGGGCGGAGTCCGAAAAGCCAATTATTTGGTGAATATGGGAAGTATTTGTGTTAAAGAAACAAAATTTTGCTATACGAATAAAATAAATTACGATCTTGGATAAAAATGAAGGTATAGTATGTCGTATTCACACCTTTCATGTAAAAATTTGCGGTTTCCACCCTGTTATTGCATACAACTATGTTACTTGGTATTAAAATTTATGTTTGATGCCATTATATTAAGCAGTACATCGTAATTATCCAAAAAGGCAATCTTGTTGCAACTCTCTATGACCCGCCCTTTTCGTATAAAACGCACACAAATATTTCAGTTGTGGTAATACTATGGCATGATTGGTAGGCAACACTGCATAGGCCCAGAGGTAAACACATGCTACCTGTAATACGGCGTCGCACACTGAAGAATTATCGCCAATAACAAACAGGCAGCAAACAAGTTGCAATAAGTAAATGAACTAAACTGAAGTTTAGAGTTGTGTTTGGCGGCACATTATGAAGCAAAGGGGGTAGAAATTAAGGAAAAAAACGTTTCTGTGCAACTGCCTAACTCTGGCCGTTGTTTTTATAAGTGAAGTAAAAGATGGCATTACTGTATCCTCTTGTAAAAATATTAAAGTCCTTGGAACATGATTGTACGTAACTTTAAATGGCATGATCAGGATAACTAAATACTTTTCGGCNAAAATATTAAAGTCCTTGGAACATGATTGTACGTAACTTTAAATGGCATGATCAGGATAACTAAATACTTTTCGGCACTTAAATTAATATAATGTAAACTAAACATATATAACTACACTCTGGACCATTAAACAGAACTCATGTTTAACAATGATGTAATCGTAATAAGTAATTGCGAATCCCATATCTCAAGAGAAGGAATGAAAAGTAACATATTATAATTTGATTGTGTTACTGCCANGAGATCACACCTCCCCCTGTTCGTTTGCAAGGAAGCCTTCCCATTACTGAGTCACATAATCAAGCCTTATGTTATTATAATCTTGGTATGTCAAGGAATCTACTGAAGCGTGTTGAAACAGTAGAACTGATGGTAATGGCTGATAGCGATTAGCACAAGGTGATTGCGGGTAAATATGACACAATTATCATTTCATGTTATGAAGTAATACTTACTGGAGCTCCAGTACATCGACGCCACAATTCTGCGCCTACTGAAGTGATTGAAGTACGAATTCTGTCCAGACGTTTCCTACATGAGTGAGTTACTATTGTCGTAGGTAGCATTTGTTATGAAAGTTCTTGATGAAAGTAGACATTCTAGTTAGTTCAGCCCGTAAAATTATGTTTTACTTTAAAATGTTCAGATCATGTACTAATGTGGGGAGAACACATTTCACATACCCATATCAAGTAGATTACAGCATATCTCCACAAGAAGACGTGTTCAAATAACTACAACGTGTTTCGGAAACCTGTGACCAAACTGTGCCAGGGGATCGCTGACCTGAAAAGAAGAAATCTGAAATAACACCAATGGTCCATCTCAAATAATAAGGGCTGTAGAAACCCTTAAGGGCGGAGTCCGAAAAGCCTATTATTTGGTTAATATGGGAAGTATTTGTGTTAAAGAAACCAAATTTTGCTATACGAATTAAATAAATTACGATCTTGGATAAAAAATGAAGGTATAGTATGTCGTATTCACACCTATCCTATCATGTAAAAAATTGCGGTTTCCACCCTGTTATTGCATACAACTATGTTACTTGGTATTAAAATTTATGTTTGATGCCATTATATTAAGCAGTACATCGTAATTATCCAAAAAGGCAATCTTGTTGCAACTCTCTATGACCCGCCCTTTTCGTGTAAAACGCACACAAGATTTCAGTTGTAGCAATACTATGGCATGGTGGGTAGGCAACACTACATAGACCCAGAGGTAAACACATGCTACCTGTAATACGGCGTCGCATGCTGAAGAATTATCGCCAATAACAAACAGGCAGCAAACAAATTGCAATAAGTAAATGAACTACACTGACGTTTAGAGTTGGGTTTGGCGGCACATTATGAAGCAAGGGGGTAGAAATGAAGGAAAAAAACGTTTCTGTGCAACTGCCTAACTCTGGCCGTTGTTTTTATAAGTGAAGTAAAAGATGGCATTGCTGTATACTCTTGTGAAAATATTAAAGTCCTTGGAACATGATTGTACGTAACTTTAAATGGCATGATCAGGATAACTAAATACTTTTCGGCACTTAAATTAATATAATGTAAACTAAACATATATAACTACACTCTGGACCATTAAACAGAACTCATGTTTAACAATGATGTAATCGTAATAAGTAATTGCGAATCCCATATCTCAAGAGAAGGAATGAAANCACACACACACACACACAAATCAATTCACTCAACAAAAAAACTTCGATCGGATATGCAAAACAATTCTTACACATTCGCATTACTTAAATTACACAAACTTTTTGCAAACAAAATAAACATTAGGCAGTTAAAACATATACTTGTTCCACTTTCCCTTGGACACACTACACTGCATCCAACTAGAATCTTTTGTGGTGCTATGCACGCTGCTCTTTCCTAATTATTTTTAATTCGAAAACAGCTGCAATAAATGTCTCCTTGAAATCGTCATACATTTTTTGCAGCATCTATAGAATACGCTTTTTAACTTCCTTGCAACGATGGCGTGTAAGGGAGAACGGAAGTGCCTCGAGAAAACTCGCCGGCAAACGGTAACGTCTGCCACGTTTCCCACAAATCGATCGCGCTAGCCAACGCTTAAGGAATACTTCTTGAGAAACACAAAATATGAAGCAAAAAATATATCGCTAATAAGCCTGTTATTTCCCAAGTATCTCAGGTGCAAATTTGCTGTCCTGGAATCTTTAAAGCTTTTTGGTTTGATCTCACTATTAATTCTGGGAAATACATGGAATAAGATTTAAAATCATATTATAAACAAAAATAACCAAATAAAAAATTATTATTTTAATTTTAAATATAAACGTATTTTAAAGGCTCATTATAAATTATTTTAATACCACGGGAAATAACTTAGAACTGCATAGTTGCATAAAGTTTAAACGCAATGTTTCGCTTCTTCGCCTCAAATTTACAGAAATATATTTTTTTTAATCTTATTCAGGCTTTATTTCAGACACTTTTTTGTTATATAATCAAACAAGCGTATTTCAAATAGTGTTACAGTAAAAATAATGAAACCGTTAGCAAATAAAGTGAGCTGTTTTTTTTAATGACAATGGCAATGTTTACACCAATCGCTTTTTCTTCAAACAAACAAGTACAAAAGTTAGACATTAGATAGGGCTCGCAATAATTTGCAAATGATTTGGAAAAATATTGTGCTGATGAAAGCAGAATACGAAAACTGGCAAAGTTGAACAAAAGGAACGTAACTCGATAAAAACCAAGAATAACACAACTTGTTGAGAGTAAAAAGAAGTGGTAGCCTACGTGTTTCAGTGAGCTGAAAACGACGGAAGTTATTAAAAAATTTCCCGCTCAAGCAGGGTGGATGTACAAGCCAAAGTGTATCTAAAAATTAACACTGAATTGAGGAAATTCTGAACATAGCAACGCACAGCAAGGAAATATACCTTAACCAAATATTAAATATAAGCCGTCAAATTATGCTTTTTGACCAACAGATTACTCTGAACCAAAAAAAAATCACAACATAACGAAGATAAGTCAGGAATTATCGACATGAAAAACACAAATACGTCGCAGTATAATTGATGATTACATGATACGCCTCTATAATAAAATAATTAATTATTTTATTTGCTCATTTCCTCCTATTATTAATGTTATAATTAAATCCATATAGTTATCCAAGACTAACGTTGGTGTCAAGATAACGAGGGGCCCTTAGAATCATGGAGGTCTTAGCCAGCCGGCTTAAATTGCACTATAATACCAGTATGAACTTGGTTTCTAGGACATGTTCAAGTGATGAGGAAGTTGGAGAGCTGATGATTCACGCCCTTACACGGAATCTCTCTATTTTTCAGCACTGAATCATTGGCACAGTCAGCCGATTGGTATGTAGGGTTACTAGACACTTAAGATTTTAAAAAAAGCGAAAGTCATTCATTCTGGAAAATGATGACCTTTCATTAAAAAGGAGTTCAATGCAATTTCATTAGAGCTGCAAATTATTTATGCTTGATAACCATATGTTATGACTTTTCCGCGTATATTTCAATCTTGGCAGTGTTGAAAAAATAGTTTAATCGAGTCACAAATATTTCAAGAAAATTATTTTTAATTGAAAAGTTTCAATGATAAAATAAAATGAAGTTTCCATTTTCAGTTAAGATAAAATATGAATACAAAGTACAAGTAATATAAATGTGTATGCTTACAGTTGTGCTTAACAGCAAAGTATTTTAATACACGCACTGCAGGTGAGAAATACTTCTAAATGAGAAATTTAAGTTTAAATTATCGTAAAAATAGTTAATTAAAGGACATAGAAACATTTGATATGATTTACCAAGTGAATGTTGACGACACAGTTGTAGCACGTTTTGTTGTACGAAAACAAATATTATCATAATAATAATGTGACAAATACTATACATATTTTATCAAGCCAAAACAGCCCGACTATTGTGACCACGACAAATACGGCCGAACGCAAAGAAAATGCTTAAAAAGTAGGACCAGTCCTCCTTTTTTCAGACGTCTGGTAACCCTAGCAGTATAGGGAACCCGTCAGTAGCCCTAAAGTCAGTAGCCATAAAATTATTTTAGCGCTAGCAACTTTAGGGCTAGTGACTTAGCGCTACTGCCGCGCGCCCACAGAAAGGGTGAGGAAAGTAAAACGTATAACGATGCGATTTCATTAATTATATTAAATAACGCATACCAAATTATATTAGTAGTGGCTTTATAACTTGATGACAAATTTCATACACCGTTTGAAAGTGTCAGGGCACTTAATTTTACAACATAAAAAAATTGTAAGTTAAATCCTGCCTTCAGTACTGCTTTCAATACTTCATTTTATGTGCCAACTGTTTCGGTGATTGAACTGCTAGCAATAATTTAACCATTATGTTTTTGTTTTCTATCTGATAATTATTTTTCTATTTTAAAATGTAATGGATGCGCATTTCAAGTTTTACCAAAATATATTAAAATTCTGGAAAGAAGCAAACAATTATTTTAGTTGTTGTTTGTAGGTACGTTCAATGCTCTTATCTCACCATTTATACAGACTTAACTATTTATCCCTCAAAGAATTTAATTTTGTTGTAATGCTGAAATATTCTAAACACCTATCATAAATTTTAATTTCGCGGTAACTATAAAATGGTATTATTTCTTCTTTTATTTTTTGTTTATACTAACGTACACGTCGCCTTCATATTTGTATTCGTAATTCACCAGTCAAATTCGTAACATAATGCAACTAATTGTAAATCATGAAATTTTTTTTTAATGCTCATGTTTTAAATTTCTATTATTAACAACATAAACAGTTTATTTTTCAAAAAATTTATTATTTCATTAATAAAAATTAATGACATGTGGTTAGGTTTTATTAGCCTCATTTTCTAATGTTTCCTTCATTAAAATTAAATAGTGTAAAAAATTTAGTCCTTTTGATATGTTGTCAAAATTTCAAGACTTATTTTTCGTTAATTTCATTCCGGAGAAAGCCTTATTTTAAAAATTAAGTGTTTCTATAATATTTACTGCTATACAACAAAATATTTCTAATTCATACAATCAGTTTGAAAAATGCAGTTACTATATACGCCTCCTGCACCATTTTAGCGTAGAATATTTTCTTATAGTTATTTTTTCAAGTATTTCCTAACAAGCAAGTAACACCTTACATGATTCAGCGTATATTACAAAATATTAGTCATTCAAAATTTTTTTATTGTAAAATGGCAAAAATTGTTAAAAAGTTAAATTTTATATAATGATAACCGAGTTTTATGCACACGTCATTTGCGCAACAGAATAACTCAAATAGCTAAAATTGTCATATAACGTAACTCCCGTACTTCGAGGACGAACTTGGTGTCACTTTTCATAAGGCTTTCCATGTTTCCCGTGGTTTCCATTTCTCCATGATTTATTTCTGAGATCATGTGTTTTCGTTGATCGCAGAGTTCTGCCAGCCACAAATTACTGTATAGCTCATTTATGACCATCGACTGTGGGATATTGACAATAATCTAGACGTGTAAATAATAAAACACCACATTTTATATCTCTAAATAGCAAGTATCACTCTTAGAAATGAAGCCATAAAGCGAAAATAACTATATCAAGGAAATGTGTCAAAAAGACAAAGAGCTCTGTCTGCAGTGAGTGCAAGGTCCTTAAGATTTCTGTCAAATTATTCCATACGGCAGACATTAAAACTTATTTCGTAATTCGTTGGTTTGGCTAAAATATTTTAATTCATATCATGTTAAAATTATTTACGTTTAATTTAAGCTGCCTTTCTTCATTATGAATACATAAAGCCGTTGCCAGCATGTAACCAAACCAACTTAACTGTGTGCACACTTCATTCAATTAATAAGTATTAGTTTTTGAAATCGCAAAAATTGATCCTTTCCTTATAGAAAATGTTATTTTATTATTACCGATATTTTCTAGGTTTTAATTTTCCTGTCTAAGGCTTCAAGTTGAAAACTCGTTATCTTGAACGGGAGATTTTGTGAAGGAAACTTCTTGAGAGGTCTGGTGACAGTTTCATGCAGCAGGCAGGCGCCCTGGGGCGTTCTTATCCCAGCCACAAAGCCATCTAGCTAGTCCGCGCTGTCACCGCAGAGCAGTCGAGCGTTCACCACGACAGTTTTTCCCAGCCAGCAGAAATATTTGTTGACGTAGTGCAATACAAATTGCTTTTTCCTCGAAGCAATTTTTCATTTGAGCAGAATACAAATGTCAACAATTGTGTTGCTTTCCGTTTCCGCCCGAAAACAGTTCTAGCGGGTTCAAACAAATATTCTCGTCGTTGAGTTAACTGAATTCATACGCAAATATTGATGAAAAGATACGTGTGTGCAAACATATACATGTAGGCTACACGCATATGTATGTGTGTGTGATTTTCTTACGGATTCTCAGCAGTATCATTATGTTGAGGAGTTTGTCTCTCTTCTTTAAACAGTAAAGTTATTATGGGTTTGGGTAAGTATATCAACTGTGCAACCTATCTTCGGGTACAACAATGATTAGTGTTTTTTTGCCAAAAGAGATGTTGTAACAACGTGAATTGGGTTCAAGAGTAGGGCACTATTTAATAAAGGCATGCTTTACAATATTAGTTCAGTTCCTCCGACTGAGTGTCAATGCACTTAATATGTATTCAATTTAAGAGAAATATTATATAAAAGTAATAATCTGTGAAAAAACGGAACATAAACAATAATTCGTCACTGTTTTAAATAGTGTTTTGCTGGCGATGGGCGAGTAAGCATTGCTGACATGTACAGAAGACTGAATTTAGTCTACCACCTCTTTAGGCTAGGCGTTCGTCTTGCGAGTTGTATAGCGATCTCTCAGCATGCAATCAGGGTTTCAACTCAACTGATCCTAGTCTGGAATTTCGGATATGGTATAGGGCCTACGTGATGTTTTGTGATGGTCTCGTTTTATCCCCTTTAAACGACTGTTCAGGCCTGTTCAGGCCTGTTTTGTAATACCGATAACACATTACAATAAAGAGTGCAAAATTTACAAAATCCGTGTTTATAGGTTATTCACGGTAAAGTGAGCACTTTTAAGGCCCTTTTATTTGGAATAGTAATCAATAAATATATTTTATTTTAGCCTTAGACGCTAACTTCCGAGCGCGGTGGAATATACACACTGTGTTCATTACCTCCATGGCAATATTTATTTAAGAAGGTAGTTAAAGGATAAAAAAAATGGCCTAAAGGAAAATATAACTAGGGTCTCAAAAGTGCTCACTTTACCGTGTAGAGTCTATAGTATACTTTTTGTCATTTAAAAATATAAGTGACGTCATAGAGCCGTTATAGAGAACTGACTCTGGAAAATAGGAGACGCTATAATGATTATATACTTAAAATACTTTTGCCACACAACAATCCTTCTACACAATATTCCACATATCTAATATCCAGACTGACTCGACTAAACTTACTCCATACCTACAATAGCAGACATAAAACGAATTCACAAATATCACGTCACACCACTGCAACATTTAAGAAATCGTTTATCCGCATATCTAGAACGAGTTGCCCGACGTTCTTAAAAATTGTCAATTCGATTATTGTTTTCACAAGAAAGTACACAGAAATTTTTCTGGCAGACCAAAAGAGCCATCAGGTGGTAGCGTTTTAAGATGTAAATAAAATATCCTATCAAATCAATAAGTGCAATAATAATCTCAGGAATTTGTAATATTGCTCTGTTTGTAATTTTGGTGTATCGTTATAAGAAATAATTTTAATATTAGTTTCATTCCCATGTTTTTCATGTATGCCCACAAACACGTTAAGAATAAATATAATTTTTATTACTTAACATATGTGTTAAGTATTGACATAAGTTTAACATAAGTTTTAAATACACACTTGTGTATTTAACCGATTTATAAGGTTCCATTGCATTTATTCCTTAATATGTACCACGTATGTACCGCACGAAATTGATTGTAAATATACACAACAAATTTCAAATCGGCCCTAGTGCTGAATTTTGCTTGTGTATAAATAAACGTTTTTCGCCGGCGGGGAAAGGGTAAAGCTGCAGTGGTGTAGTGGTCAGACTACTCGCCTCTCACCTAGGCGAACCGGGCTAGGTTCCCGGTGGGACCACCCCCGGATTTTCGCATGTGGGAATCGTGTCAGACGATGCCGCTGGTCGGCGGGCTTTCTCGGGAATCTCCCGTTTCCCCCGCCTTGCATTTCGGCGCTGCTCCACACTCACCTCACTTCACCCTCATCGGCTTTCAAGACCTCTACATTAAGAGCCACCCACATCTTTTCACTCACTCACTCACTTGACGGTGGGTTGGTTTCTTCTGACTGTTATCGTTTTCCTCACAAATAGGCCCACACCCTTTCGCTTTTTATCTTCAGGGCCGCATTTCGTGTGGATCTCCAGGCACGAAGAGAGTGCACGAACCTCACCCCAAGTGCCACCAATCTCGTTTGTGCAACTTTCTCCTAAATGTGCTGCCCCCCCCCCTTTCCCCTTCTCAATACCGCAAATTTCCAAGGCCCGCGGCCACGTCTTAGAATTATTCGGAAATTCCGGTTTAGAAATCCCCATTGACCAACATTTGATTTAATATAATGGGCAAGGGAGGTCATGGTACCAAAAGATGAAAACTATTTTAATATCAGCCTGCTCGACGTACAATTTAATTGACATAATTAAAGATTCCATGTTTCCATTGTGTAATTGGACTTCGGACAAATGCTTCTGTTAGTTTTATGATGTGTCGACGGCTCGGTCAATACCGCTCGTGGCTCCGGTTAGGCTTCCAAGGCCCTAGAGTGCAGGAATAAAAATGACAGAAATCCACCGGTACATATTCTCTTGGTCTTGAATGTATTTTTTCTTTCTTTCTGCAGGATGTTTTTCGTTTAATTTGTGCTACCTCTTGCTCTTTGCACTTTTGCCCATCTTCACCTTGAATTACATTGGAAACACTCCACATTGGTATTTTTTTTCTCCTGGTCCAGTGTCAGGTACGCGATTTATTTCGTCTGCCTTCTGCGCGAGTATCTTGTCTGCCTGGTGTCTGGCTTTTATGACGCTATGACGTTTACATGCCTCATCCAGCACACTGATGCAGGTGTCATCGCATGCCAACTTTTTAGCTAGCTTCATTCCCAGACCACAGAATTTGTGTCCAGGAATGTGCTGCTCGAATGGAGATTGTTGATCACGATATCGATAATGCAGCTTCCAGCTTTGATATTACCTCTTCTAGACATTGTAATGAAATGAATTACGAACTTGTAAATAAGCCCCCTTTATACAATTTTCTTCCAGTATCCCGCCAAACACGTTTTTCGTCCTTCCGAACAAGTTAGCGAAGGAGAGTCGGCCCACGACTCCCGTCAACGTCAGGTGCATCATCATGAAACCAGCGAATGGTGTTCTGTGGTCACATTGCGAAGTTCAGTACCTGCTCGTCGCTGCGTACGACCCTCATCTATCCACTGTTGCCACACACTCATCACTGTCATGGCATCATGCCGTGTACGAGCCTAAATGTCACAGTATGACAAACCCGTTTACCGGATACCGATCATTATGCCCCGTTCGAACACACTCCCATGCTGATATGGCGCACTTTGACGTCGACAAGGCATCCTGGCACTTTCTTTCACTTCGTTTGACGGTTCTTCACTGACTGAGCTTCGCATAACACAGATATTTCTGGTCAGACAATAGAGAGCGCTGCTGGGCCTACGTGTACGCCATCTCTCTGCTATCGTAATAACTTATTTCTGGTACACTGTTTTACACATCCTCCGAGATTGAATTCATTCGAACCATTCTTTCTGGGTGTTTCAATTTTTTACAAGCAATGCAGTTTATATATATACATTATACATATAGTCGAATAACATTATTACGACCACCTGCTAGTAACCAGAGTAACCGCACTTTGCAGCACGGACAGCAACTAGACGAGGTGACAGTGACTCAGCCAGGTGCTGATAGGTCTCCACGATCATCATGTACGGGTGGACATGATCGCCGAGGATGGATTCATAACCAAATCGATTAAGAGTGCCTTCCACACGGATGATGGGACCTAGAGAACACCACGAGAACATTCCCCAGACCATAACACTGCCCCCACCGCCTTGTGTTCGTCCAGCAATGGATGCAGGGTGTCGGTTCTCCAACGTTTCTCGCCAGGCACGTTGACGTCCATCAGTTCTATGCAGCTGAAAACGTGTCTCGTCAGAGAAGGCTACCCGTCGCCAATTAGTAGCGGTCCAGTTGTCATACTGTAGAGAAAATTCCAGTCATTTTCGTCGATGCACCTGTGTTAGCATGGGTGCAGTCACCCTCAGTTTACTTCGGAGCCCCATTCGTAGAAGGGTTCGCCGAACTGTTGTGGTAGACACGTATCTGGATTCCCCCTGATTCATTTGGACGGTGAGCTATTCCATTGTAACCTGTCGGTTGGCCTTCGCGCACCGTCGTAGTCGACGTTCACCGCGGACATCAATGGTGCGTGGAGCTCCGCAGTTCCCACGACGTTTATTCCCAATAGTGCTATTCGTCCACTCACGATAAACCTTTACCAGAGAGGGACAGGAACAGTCCACAAACGTCGTTGTTTCCGAAATGCTGCCCCCCTTGGTCCGAAAGCCGATAATCATCCCATCCTTTTTGTAACTCGGTTTAATCGCTTCCTTTAACCATGACAGCAGGAAGTGTGATATGCACAGCTAGCCTGTCGGTCGCATTATATAACCGCTTCACCAGCCCACGTCACGAGCCATACGTCATGGGCTACGAGCTGCAGATGGCACTTCTAGCAGGTGGTCATAATAAGGTGATTCAACTGTTATATATATATATATTATATATATATACACACGCGCACACACTAGGTAGGCACAAATATAAAAATACTTTCTTAGTACTTTTTTTGTTTGCAAACTTGTAGCGCCACCATCAAAGCTGAATCAAAAGTTGTAGTATTAGATGGTATTTGCTTGATTTTGAAAAATTCTAATCGATGTAATAAGGGTTAGTTGGTATATCATAATGTACATTAAGAAGGACCAGACCTTTATATCTCCCTTCCATCGCCGTAGTTTGGAGCCATGTTTTGGTGCGACGTGGTGTCAAAAAGGTTGTCTCTCAACTGGCATTTCAGACAGGAAGTGTGCAAAGTATATGTAGGAGCATGTGGATTATTTTGTGTGTATTCTGTCACGAGCTACAAGCGCATCAACAACAGCTTTGAGAAGTTCAGCACCACGAGTTTGTTCGGATTTCCTTGTCTGTTTCCAGTGAAAAATTTCATCTTTCAACTTTATTACCCGAAGATCTTTCGCACTCTCCAAAACCGGAAAAAAGTGGTTGACATAGAACTGAATTTAATAGTTTGTTTCTTCCAAAGTCTTATCGACAATAGCAGTTGGAAGTAAAATTGTAAGTCAAAAAACATCAGAATTTTAGGAGATAATCTAATCTTTATATCAAGTAAGATGTATCCAAGAGTGATACGACCACAGAAATACTGTACTAATCCTCCAGTGATCGGGACTGCAGTGTATACTTGCTGCGGTGAACCATAGACTTACGATGAGGTAGACCGATATCGCTGGCTGCGCACAACCAATCTTCGTGTCCCAACATATAACTGCTTTTCTATCAACGTCTAGCGAAAACGGCATGGTTTGGAATTTAGGTTAGAAAACTGATTTGTAAACAAATGCTTTGATATGTATGTGTCAAACCAGTTTGGAAGGAATGAAGTTAGGTCAGATTCAAATTGGTGAAAGTATTTTATTCATATAAGTGTTTGTCTTTTGAAAATTAACATGTAAACAAACGCGTTCATCACGGTTGACAATGTGACTTTTACGGTTGTGTTCTTTTGGGGTTGGTCAATGTTGGGTACATGCGCAGAAGATGAATAAGCGGCCTACCTCATATTTAGTATATGCGGTTAATCCGTCGTCCAACAGTCCCGGATATACAAGTCTCAACATTAAGATTCGCTGCAATGTTATCTACTTAAACATAAACTTTCCTAAAGTTAGCATCACCATTAGTATGTGACTATCAAAACCCGACATAAANATGTTATCTACTTAAACATAAACTTTCCTAAAGTTAGCATCACCATTAGTATGTGACTATCAAAACCCGACATAACATTCATAATACTTTCAAAAGAATGCACTAAAATAAAATATTTGGTAATGTCTACAAAAACTGTTTGATTGATGGTTTCCAAAGCGAAATTTTGTTTTTTTGTAAAAAAACAGATTTTGGTGCTCAATAACACGTAGATTGACAAGTACTAAAGCTATATACTGCTCACTAACCCATTTTTTTATTGAAAAAAACATTTATTGGCTGCCACGAAATATTTAGTTGGCAGCAAAAGCATTCATATAATCCACGGTAAAACATTTTGCTGCGGCTGCAATACTACGAGCGTTATGTTCTACGCATTCGATTTGGCATAACACGACGCCATATTGGTCTGTGTTCGGTTCTTTGCATCAGGTTACAAACTAATTCATGAGAGATATTATTAAGTACTTATGAACGGATTAGTATATCATTTTTTTATTCCAAGTAAGTAAATGTTACACGTAAATGATTCCAGTTAATAAATTTCCATGAGCTGAAGTGTGCAAGCCTTGTNCTGGCATAACACGACGCCATATTGGTCTGTGTTCGGTTCTTTGCATCAGGTTACAAACTAATTCATGAGAGATATTATTAAGTACTTATGAACGGATTAGTATATAATTTTTTTATTCCAAGTAAGTAAATGTTACACGTAAATGATTCCAGTTAATAAATTTCCATGAGCTGAAGTGTGCANAGCATTCATATAATCCACGGTAAAACATTTTGCTGCGGCTGCAATACTACGAGCGTTATGTTCTACGCATTCGATTTGGCATAACACGACGCCATATTGGTCTGTGTTCGGTTCTTTGCATCAGGTTACAAACTAATTCATGAGAGATATTATTAAGTACTTATGAACGGATTAGTATATAATTTTTTTATTCCAAGTAAGTAAATGTTACACGTAAATGATTCCAGTTAATAAATTTCCATGAGCTGAAGTGTGCAAGCCTTGTCGTGTGTGCCACTTATTAGATTGCTGTTATATACATGCTGAAGAGAACACGTGAACGTCGAGCAAGGCATCGTAATGGTAACCCGCAGCTCTCTCAGTTGAGAGGTCCAAGGTTCGAATCCCATTCGTGATGACTTTGAATTCAGTGTTTAATGACTGTTAGACCATACCTAGCTACAAAAGCCCACATCGCGCAAAACTCCTTTGAGAACTACACTAACTAGTAATACTGCTATAATCGCAACTTTCTCGCTGCGACTAACGAACACTTTATTGCCTACAAATATACTGAATTTATTGGTGACCACAAACGTTATTTTGTGGTTTCCACTAAATACTGGAATGACAAAAATTTTTGTTGAATCCATAAAATCTTTTGTCATGTCTATATTGACAAAAGAATGTTGTGGTATCCAACAAAATTTTTTTGGTCACAACAAAAATGATTTTTTCAGCGTGTTGAAAGTTAAGATATTCTTTCTGAACAGGTTTGCTCAAAGGACGAGCCAAGTCCAGAGCATCACTAAGGTAGAATACAGCAAAAAGAAACTGGCTGTCACACAAAGAAGCTATCACTGATGCTATTTTCCCAACTACATGTTTGTCCACCAAGCCAGAAATATTTTTGACGGCATCTATGGTTTCGAGTAAATCAACAGTTAATTGAAACACACCACCATGCTTTTCGACCCATTTTGAGTCGGATAGACGTAAAAATTTCGTTCCAAGAAACTGAAGGAAATGTTTACTACATTTTTGGAAAGAAAATAAGGATATACCCTTCTTCATAACACCTATATAATTTTCAACAATATGAATTTTTGAAGACGGTGATACGGAATTTTTGCGTTAGTAGTTGTCGCAACGAGTTTCCACAGAATGATTTGACAAATCTTCACTTCCTTAACTGCACATCTGTCTTCTGGCAGCATAACGGAACAGCAATCATTACCAATGGCTAGACACAGAACAGAAGGAAGCTGCGGTTCCTTCATTTTCCGTATAAATATCTTTTCCATTGGTTTTCCAGTAAGACTGAGCTCTTCTGTGACTTTTATGCTTTCCACGTCAATTGAATTATTTTTAAGTTCATCTTATAAATTATTTGTATCCTCAAGAGCTACAGCTTCAGACGCATCGCCGAATGCAACTACGAATAACACAAAAATAGATATAGTTCGTTTACGGTTTCTTCGGATGTTTTTGAAAGAAACCTTCGAAAAATCACCCTAGGAGTAACATTTCAACTGGTTTTTTAGATAACTCGTACACCACAAATATATAACACTGTGATAAACTTTAAGTATTATATCTTTGAATAAATGAATATTTAACTTAATATCGTCTATAAATTAAAATATTTATTTCGTATTCAACACGAATTAAAAACAGTGAGTGCAGCGATGTGTTGACAACACCTAGTAAGAAATGGTACACTTATAAAATATCGTTTTAAACTAGTTTTTTGGTGTGTTATTTGTAAATTAAACGTTGGCTATTGAAATATTTAAATTTTAGATAGCAGTTATNTAAACTAGTTTTTTGGTGTGTTATTTGTAAATTAAACGTTGGCTATTGAAATATTTAAATTTTAGATAGCAGTTACAGGTGGAGCGGAGCTTGTCACTCTCTCTTTCTCTCTCTCTCTCTCTCTTTCTCTCTCTCTTTCTCCCTCTCTCTTTCTCTCCCTCTATCTTTTTCTTTCTCTCTCTCTCTTTCTCCCTCTCTCTTTCTCTCTCTCTCTTTCTCTCTCTCTTTTTCACTCTCTCTCAGGAAGTTTCGCACCGCTAGTAGTAGCAGGATTATTACATTCCTATAGGTATCGTAAACGTTTTATTGAAAATATGCCCAAGGCGTTCTTGAAAGACTATAGTCTTGGTTGGTCAATCCAGTCACAATATTTACTGAACGCCCCNAAAATATGCCCAAGGCGTTCTTGAAAGACTATAGTCTTGGTTGGTCAATCCAGTCACAATATTTACTGAACGCCCCAACATTTACAAACTACCTTTTTAAAGAGGGAATATCATATTACTGACGACATTGCCAAAATTTCAGCTCTTTTAGATTCTTATTAACTAACACAGTTGGAAAAAACCCCAAAAAAAATTGCGTGCTACAAAGAAGTTATGAGTAATAATCAATTAACGTGGTCTCTAATCAGAGGTAACTCCGTCCCAATAACACTGTACAAAACTAAAGCAATGGTTTTTCATTATAATTCAATAATATTACTGACACAGTATTCTTAATTTAAATGCCACAATTTCGGATTACAAGTGCGTTAAAGAGTACAGTTCTCTCTAACTGATAAACCATGCAGTAATTTTCACTGTACGACACATGCCGTTTTTCCTACTGTCGCTAGCACCATCTAGTATTTTTTGTGACTATTTGGTAAGTATCAGAGTTGAAGAAACAGATCTGAGTAAGGTAAGGAGATAGTTATAACATTTTTAAAATGTTAAATACAAATTATTTATAAGAGTATTTCTGTAGGAATAATAAGTGTCAAAGAGCATAATATCAATCAAGATAACATAAAATAATGACATCTTAACTATATNTTTCTGTAGGAATAATAAGTGTCAAAGAGCATAATATCAATCAAGATAACATAAAATAATGACATCTTAACTATATGTATTATAGAGAAAAATAGTTTCAGCAGAAACACTGCATTTTCTATGTTCTCAGAGAAAACTTAAATTCGTAACTGTCTCAGTAATTATTTTAAGTTAACAGCAAAATAATTTTCTTTTCATCGGGTACTTGTCGTTTTACGCTTGTGTTTTTCATTAAATTATTTACGAATTAAAACGCCTATTTTTATTATTTTTGCCAGAGGACATTATGTAAGATTTGTGAAAATTGCCCATTATTACTTTTTGTAATTTATTTTGTTGTTTATTTTTTTTTTATTCATTCGTTAGTCTACGTGGATTAATGGCAAATTAACTGCAAAATTCAATCTACTGGTTGTGGTTGTTAGCTACTCCAGTTTAATTATTTTTATCCATACGTTTTATATAAGTACCACGAAAGCCTTGTTTTCAGTGCTAGGGGAATTTTGTCTTTTCTTGACCTTCGAGCAGTAAAAGCGTACAAACAAAAGATATATTAGCGATTATGTAAATAACAGGGAATGGTTAAATATTTTACTCATAATGTGCTAATGAATGGTATAAATTTTCATCGCACAGAATATTTTAATACCTTGTTTAAGTATACTAGAAAAAATTTTAATTCATCAAAATAGGGCTAATATTTGTTACTACAACTGCGTACTGTTAACTGTGGGCCAATAGCCAATTGCGAATTGATTTATCTGCTGTTTACACTTTTATTTTAGCACTCTAGATAACGTACGGAAATGAACTGATATGTTTTTTTTCGCCTCTTCTAATGAAACTATCATAGTATACTGTATGCAAAACAGAGGGTATCTACTAGAAGTTAGTTATTAAGTGCCGTTTTCTTTAGAAACGGAACAAATGGTTTGAGCAAACCAGATTTTAAACGATTTTCTACTCAATGCAATTGTAAAATAAATTTTATTTAATAATTTGGTTATCTTTATCAAAAAATATTTAATGTAAGCATTTAAATATTTTTTTACCATTTGAATTAAATNTTTAATAATTTGGTTATCTTTATCAAAAAATATTTAATGTAAGCATTTAAATATTTTTTTACCATTTGAATTAAATGTTTTTTGTTTAATAGTAACAAATAACCCCGGCAGAAGTGGAACAATACATAAACATTGGAGAATATTCCCAACAGGAATAATTCACTGATCATACGTACACAATAGTTATACACCAGAGCAAGGTAAATGTATCTTTCAGAAAGGAGTAATTTCCTTTTAGCCGTTTACTTTTATTCTATGTGTTTGCCATATAAGTAGACCTATTACGTCTTATTTCCACAGTCATACAACCTTACAGAAGGCGAGACTCTTTTTTAATTTATGCCTTCTCTTTCTCTCATTCCTTTTCCTTTATAGCACAGACTCGGAGCCCTTCAAAGAAACTCGCGATTCTGCCTCTAGCGATACGTTTTAACGAGCCAGAACTCTTTACCATGCAAGCAAAATTCTACGATTGTATTAANCGATTCTGCCTCTAGCGATACGTTTTAACGAGCCAGAACTCTTTACCATGCAAGCAAAATTCTACGATTGTATTAAGCGTGCAGATCGCCTTTTCTTCTGTAATTAACTTTTGAAAGTGTAAGGGTGTCTGAATAAAAAAAAACTTATTAAGAATCATAAAGTTTAATTTAGTGAGCTTGGTACAAAAATGAACTATGGTAAAAAATTAATTAATTCGTTTTGTATCCAAACAGATGAAACGAACTTTTCGTGCAAGTGTCAAATAGTAACGTTTACAGCTTATAATGTTTCTCGAGTTGCGCCTGAAATGATGCAGTAAGAACTTCAGTCACATTTTTCTTCCCCGTTTAAGATTTCAGAATTCAACTTAACCATAAAATATTCATTTAATTTGTTTTCATAGTAAGTACCCTAAGTTATACCGCCAATAATATAACTGGATATTTGTAACTTAAAATTAAAAACTAGCGATTTTACCGTCATATTCTAAAACAAGTACTAATTTTTAATTCGGGCACCAAAAATCTTACGTGTTATAATAATATTTTAAACGAAATGTTTTGATACGCATGTGTTTGTTTACTATTACAGAGTTTTTTTATTAGATTTATTTTTATCAAAAACAAGAATTATTACAAATAAACTTTGCAGAACGTTAAAGGTTTTCTACGTAAAAAATAAAACTAGTAACAGTAAATGTTAAGGAAAGATTGGAGTAGTATTATGAAAGAGTTTCAATAGTAAATAATAGGCAACTCAGTAGTTTTTCACTCTACTCTAAAGGTACGATGTCATTCCTTAGTGTCCTGTTTTCAGATGCTGGACTCAAAACGAGATTTTAAAAATGTCTTCACACAACCTTGTGCTGTAACTGAAGGGAATTCCATTTTATTAAGTACTAGTTGAACTAACCGGCGTTCCTGGATATAAGAGGGCAATGAGTTATACTAGACCCCGTTTTGGGGTTTTCGGGCCCAATGGGGTTCGGAGATACACGACCCCATTTTAGGGTGAGTGAGTGAAGAGATTTGGGCTGTGGCTCTTAACAGCGAGGTCTTGAGAACCTATGAGGCTGATTGAGGTGAGTATGGAGCAGCGCCGGAATGAAAGGGCGGGGTAAACGGGAGATCCCCGAGAAAATCTGCCTACCAGCGGCATCGTCCAGTACGATTCTCACATGCGTGAATCCGGGAGTGACCCGGCCGGGTATTGAACCCGGTTCAACTTGGTGGGAGGCGAGCAGACTAACCGCTCATTCACCGCGGTCCCTCCATTTTAGGGGTTTCCGNAACCCGGTTCAACTTGGTGGGAGGCGAGCAGACTAACCGCTCATTCACCGCGGTCCCTCCATTTTAGGGGTTTCCGGTTCAGTGGGGGCTGAAGTCAGTTTTACTTACAGAGAAGCCTAAGTTGGGTACTGAAAGGCATCCGTACCAAATTTTGCCTAGGTCAGTCGAGCGATGTAGAACTGTGATACACGACATCGTTTTAGGAGTTCTGATCCCAAGGGTTGATCAAAGCCTATTTTTGCCTACGTAGTATTTTAAGGACATCCCTGCCAAATTTGGTCCATTTCAGTCGAATGGTTGGGCTAAACGACTCCGTTTTAGGGGTTTTAGGTCCCACCAATGAGATGCCGGAGCCCATTTGATCCACACTGTATTCTAAGTTGGGTAATATAAAGCACACATGCCAAATTTGGTTCAGATATGTCTAACAGTGTCGAATTGTATATAGGACAAACATACTTCCATGTTATCATACAAACTTTTGCTTTTATCAAGAATTCTGGGGTTGTTATTTTCATTCAACCAGATTTTATGGTCAACAATTCTACAGCAGGTGAAGGTACAAAGAAACCAAGGATATTCATATAAGATGTGAAGTGTCTCTTGTTCATTGCCATATTTAATTATATTGAAACCGGGTTGCTAATCATTGTGGCGAATGCTGCAGCCCCCAACNTCTCTTGTTCATTGCCATATTTAATTATATTGAAACCGGGTTGCTAATCATTGTGGCGAATGCTGCAGCCCCCAACAATTCTGAACTTGTTTGTCCAATTAATGCAGCGGTGGCTGATTGATCATTTGTATCATATTAATCTCTGGAATGTGTGGCATCCGTATCGGATCTACAATGTGGCGAATAAACGTAATTAAGCAATCAACCAATGTTTTCTCTCAAATTGTGAAAAGGTTAAATCAGTTAACACTTCAGGCGTGGTCTGATCCAGTGCAAATGGAGTGCTCAGCAAAAGAAAGAGACAATTTGCAAGCTTACATTAAGCTGGATGCAAAAGTGAAAGCAGCTTTGCGTAATTTCGAATGTTAATTACTGGTGGCCTGCGCAAATACATGTAATCTTTGTTTGGCGAATGAATTTTATCTATAGCGTGTACGCGATAAAAAAAATTCTGCATGAAGTAGAAGAAGCAAGACATGACCACGTGCATACATTTTCCAATGAAATATATTTTCGTGGTCTTTTGTGCATAATAGCATTCATAGTCAAATAATTTTCCAATGTTACACCAGAGAAACTATCGCATTAGCTTGATTTTCTGAATCTGAATTGACAGACAAAAATTTCAACATTTTGGTCATTAAAGAGCAACGAACCTTTACTCTAATATTTAGTCTCTGCAATTATTTTGATTTTTGAGTAGTTTCACACTTTCATATATACATTTAAATTTTTAAGTATCGCTGGATACCAAAAAGAGCACGTAATTTTTAATAAACCGTTTGTACGCTTTCTTATTATCATAATTGAAAGTTCACTTCTGAACGTAGTACGAAAGAGTGCAACAAAACATTATTTACCTTTGAAAGTATGCCTATACGTTTCCGCAGTGGCTTGATGTCTATGCGCCCTAGCGGAGTGAAAAACCACCTCCGCGCATAAAGACAAATAGGTGTTTTGGGGTGAACGCTCTACGTCAGCCATCAAATTTTAAANTCTCTTGTTCATTGCCATATTTAATTATATTGAAACCGGGTTGCTAATCATTGTGGCGAATGCTGCAGCCCCCAAAAATTCTGAACTTGTTTGTCCAATTAATGCAGGGGTGGCTGATTGATCATTTGTATCATATTAATCTCTGGAATGTGTGGCATCCGTATCGGATCTACAATGTGGCGAATAAACGTAATTAAGCAATCAACCAATGTTTTCTCTCAAATTGTGAAAAGGTTAAATCAGTTAACACTTCAGGCGTGGTCTGATCCAGTGCGAATGGAGTGCTCAGCAAAAGAAAGAGACAATTTGCAAGCTTACATTAAGCTGGATGCAAAAGTGAAAGCAGCTTTGCGTAATTTCGAATGTTAATTACTGGTGACCTGCGCAAATACATGTAATCTTTGGTTGGCGAATGATTTTTCTCTATAGCTTGTACGCGATAAAAAAAATTCTGCATGAAGTAGAAGAAGCAAGACATGACCACGTGCATACATTTTCCAATGAAATATATTTTCGTGGTCTTTTGTGCATAATAGCATTCATAGTCAAATAATTTTCCAATGTTACACCAGAGAAACTATCGCATTAGCTTGATTTTCTGAATCTGAATTGACAGACAAAAATTTCAACATTTTGGTCATTAAAGAGCAACGAACCTTTACTCTAATATTTAGTCTCTGCAATTATTTTGATTTTTGAGTAGTTTCACACTNTTTTTTTATAAACCTTTTGTACGCTTTCTTATTATCATAATTGAAAGTTCACTTCTGAACGTAGTACGAAAGAGTCCAGCAAAACATTGTTTACCTTTGAAAGTATGCCTATACGTTTCCGCAGTGGCTTGATGTCTATACGCCCTAGCGGAATGAAAAACCACCTCCGCGCATAAAGACAAATAGGTGTTTTGGGGTGAACGCTCTACGTCAGCCATCAAATTTTAAANTGAAAAACCACCTCCGCGCATAAAGACAAATAGGTGTTTTGGGGTGAACGCTCTACGTCAGCCATCAAATTTTAAAGAACGCCATCTCGACGAGCCAACGCCACCGCACATAACGACTACGGGGACTAAGGCACCGTAATATTCTAGTGTGTGATCAGCATAATTACGAAGATCATCTGCAGCATGTTCCGGGGGTATATTCTGGCAACGAGAACAACATATTGGAAAAAATATTGTTTCACAAACTGGAAACTGTACCTGCTGTGATAATTTATAATGCCGTCTCCGTTATTCATAATAATGCATTCATTGCAATTTTTCAACATAAACGCTTCCAAATTTTCCCAAAGTTTCGACTGGAAGTATTCAATAAATACAACATAGTATTATAATCTACAATGTTGAATGTACGTTCCTAATTTTCTCCATTTTTAATAATTAAATCAGGAGCTAACAGTTTACATTTACTTTAGAGATTATTATCCTAAATTAGAACTATCGATAAGTGATTAAAGTTTCTTTCCTGCAGTTAGTGGATTAAGAGCGGAAATTTGTATGAGATCTTAAATTATTTTGATTTTACTGTTTTAAATATTTCCTACGCATCATGCCGAATGAAGTTGAGAAATTTCTGACGTTGGTACGAGGTCCCGGCTAGAAAGGTACTGCTTTGAATTAGTACCTTTTTTTTATGATGTAATTATAGTTGGGAAGGTTTCACGTTCTGTAATGTCATGTTTGAACTTGTGACCTTGAACACGAATGAGCGCTCAGAGTTTTACGATGATCGACTCTTGGACGTCGTGAGACAACATATCTTCATTGCGATCATACTGTGTGTGGAAATAATTTAGGCAGGCCTTTCGAAAATGTTCGGTTATCCGTGGATGTAAGCCTCCTATTTGACATAGTTTTCAGCCAGTCAACGTTGGTGATACATACGTGCAGTCTACTGTCATATTACTCATCCGTGTGTGACAATAGTGCTTCACAGCAAATGACAGTGGCATTTGTACATCGCGTGTGTATCCTTGCATAAGAGCGTGCGAGGCAAATGAGATGGTATTCAGCGTTTGTACGCTGCATTTCTTGTTATCGATACGTCTCAGTTCATAATTTTCTCCTCTTTCTAAAGTACGTGTAAAAAGTTCGTAAACATCATGCAGAACTGCCATATCATGAGTATGGAAGGTCTGGCTTCCATCAAGAGAATCATTTTCTTTCTAGCAGCCTTTAGAGCATTGCACCGGATTTTTTTGTATTATTTTCTAACAACCTCTGGCAGTTTTCCATTTTTATCCCTCGCGTTTTCTGCTGACTCTTTTTCTTTCTGTAACTTCTGCGTCCCCCGCCGTTCACGATATGGTTCACATAGCAAGGATTCTTTATTTCTGTTTCCTCCCCCCACCCCTCCCTAACCATCCTTTTACAAATGTTTTCATTGGGCAAGCTTGTCTTTGAACATGCTCTATCGCGGGTCGTCATCGTTGCACAGTTTTCTTCAAACGTTTCCTCCAGTCAGTCGTACGTCGTTGGTTCTCTTGTTACCGCTCATTTCTTTGTAAGAAAGAATTCATTTCAACTTGAAAATATTCTCGTTACTTGGGTTGACATGTAAAAATTTAACCAAATTTTCACTGTTGATGTATTAGGCTGTGTGTATGCATATATAGAATTCGTGAACCATTATAAACATATCNTAACCAAATTTTCACTGTTGATGTATTAGGCTGTGTGTATGCATATATAGAATTCGTGAACCATTATAAACATATCATTATTTTACAATAACGTAAGTGTGTCACTTAGTACTGACACGCAGTTTTGTTTGTAGGATTAATTAAAGGAGTTGTTTTGTTCTATAAAGTGCTGGTTTAAAAATGTATAGTCAGTCGGTGATTACACGAATGTTGTTAACGGAACCAAATGTAAAGGAAAAACACAATTTCGTTCGTTCTGCCTGAAAAACAGAGTTCAATAGGTTAACTCCGTTTGTTACGTTAACGCGATCTGCATTCAGCCGTAATAATAGTTTGTGTTTAGTTGACACTTTCNTAGGTTAACTCCGTTTGTTACGTTAACGCGATCTGCATTCAGCCGTAATAATAGTTTGTGTTTAGTTGACACTTTCCAAAAATAATTTTAAAGGTCAAGCAAATTTTATATTTCTTCGATGCACATAGTAATATTTATCACATAATTTTAAACGTATGGTTTCCGACCCATGTCCGCTGGTATACATGACTCTAGCTTTTCTATTATTTCGTCAGTGACTCGTCAATCCCTCCCGTTACGTTACACAATATTCACGTTTTCATCAGGAGAAACGGAATTGGTTATGATAAATGATATTCATCCCGGATATCGATTTAATGCACCGGCCATCCCGAAATAGCACTCTTCGGAGCTGTGCAGACAGTATAGAACGGACTGCCCTGTACACTCCCGTTGAAAGATTATACATTATATTTTGGAACATGAAATGACCTGGTCATTAAGGGGCTCGAAAACGTGAAACTTCATTCTCAAAGCAGTAAGAAGGTGTCTTACCTCTCGGCATTGTCAATACTCTCGAACTACGTGGATATACAGGTTGAATATAAAAGAATACCACAACTTTGAAGGTGTATAATATCAAAACCAAACAACCTACAACCTTGATTGGCCAATCAAATGAACCGTGGAACCGTGAAATTTGTTCATCACAAATTCATAAATGTTCCATGTGACCACCACTAGCGGCCCGAACGACATATACGCGATAATGAAACTCGTTCCACACTCTTGTCAGCACGTTCGGTGTTACGGTTTGGATTACGTCCGTAATTCTCGTTTTGAGGTCGTCAATGTTAGCCGGCAATGGTGGACGAAACACTTGATCCTTCATGTACCCNGTAATTCTCGTTTTGAGGTCGTCAATGTTAGCCGGCAATGGTGGACGAAACACTTGATCCTTCATGTACCCCCATTGAAAAAAAAACGCACGGGGTAAGATCTAAACTTCTTGGATGCCAGTAATGAAGAGCNATCCTTCATGTACCCCCATTGAAAAAAAAACGCACGGGGTAAGATCTAAACTTCTTGGATGCCAGTAATGAAGAGCAAGAGCCTGGTCACCAGCCGCTCCTCGACCAAATCAGCGTTGCGGGAACGTCTCGTTTAGGTATCCGTGAACAGCTAGGTGCCAATAGGGTGTGGNTCCTTCATGTACCCCCATTGAAAAAAAAACGCACGGGGTAAGATCTAAACTTCTTGGATGCCAGTAATGAAGAGCCTGGTCACCAGCTGCTCCTCGACCAAATCAGCGTTGCGGGAACGTCTCGTTTAGGTATCCGTGAACAGCTAGGTGCCAATAGGGTGTGGCACCATCCTGATGGAAAATACTCTCTACGTGTATACGAGATTATATATTATTTTATAATCTATTTTCCTTTCCTTTAAACATAGCTGAACTAGACTACCGACTTTTTACGTCGTTGCCGTCGTCCCCCAGCCTCCTTATTTGAAAAGTAGCAGTATATGTCGTTGACGCAATATAAATATCGTCGCACATATACTAGCTACTGGTATAACACTATTATTTTTTCGCCATTTAAAAATAACTACAATTTGACTGCAAACATCAAACCTATTGATAACGGCCTGTCAGTCAGATGTGTGATTTGGTATGGAAGTTAAAAAATGTCTTCCGGAGCGATAAGGACGACACTGCCACGCTCTTCAAGTGCGCCATCGCCACTAAGCGCACATTTCATATGCACTACGCGCATGAGGATTCAATGTCCTTTGTTAAACTATCACTCTCAAAATCGACGCACAGCAAACGTTACGTCCACATTTCACCCATTTCGTGAACTATTTCGTATATGTTTTCTTGTTTCGACACCTTGTCGTTACGAAACGATGGCAGTAACGATTACGGATATTTAATTATTGAAACAGTATCCTTATTCTTATCCTCAACTAGCAGTATTTGTAAATTTATAGTATTGAGGTATATACATAAAGTTACATCCATAGCTATATGATGTCATGATACATGGTGTACAAAAATTGTTATGACAAAAGTAATACGTAAAAAGTCTTAATTCAAGTAACATTTAAATAATAGTAGCAGGCATAAATGCACATTTATGTCGGTGTATGATGGCCTTGTGATATATCACTTTGTTAATGAGATTTCTAATGAAGTAGGAATTGCTGAACACTATAGAAAGCCGTGTGTGTAAAGTATTCCCTCGGGGATTTTATAATGGTTGAACTGATTTGTAAAGTTCTGTAATGTTTGTGGAAACTCATTTAACAACCTTATTGCAGACACATAAGAGCGGTCAGAGATAACCTGTACTGTGGTAATGACTGGTCCCATTCCAATAATTCAAGAGCCAAAGCCTAAATTTAAACATGCATTCAGTAGGGTGAAGGCATATATGTATCGGCAATATTCCCTTCAAAGACATTGTATTCCCTCTAGTACCTGCAGCGAAACCAGCAAAAAAAATATTTAAATACCGTGTGTATCAGTGTATTTATCTAGGGTTTTCTGGGGTTGTAAGTCACAGGGCAGATTACAAGTGTATTTTTAAAACTTTCCTAATAGTGGTCTGGTGCACACCTCAACCTTCCCGTGTCCAAGCCTGTGGGCGTATAGGCTGATCCAAATAGCTTGGCTCTAAAAAGATATTAGACGAATTTTTCAGAACCATTTTTTGTCGAGTACATCATTGTTTGTTAAATATTTTAAATTTCTGGTTGTATAAATTACTAGCGAATCGGGTGGCTTCGCTCGGGTACAATTGAGATTTTACAGTGATTCACTAATAAATAAATTGGGAAAAAACAATTACAATATTATATGATAGTAAATTAGTAAACTACTATTATATATAACACAAGGTCTGTTCATTGTATCAATTTTAATGAGCCTGTGATGATCGTAATCTAAAGTTTCGTCATAGTCGAATGCATATTTTTCTAAAACTCCCCACGTGTTCCTTGAAAATATTTGTCGACGCTGAGCTTGTCTCTGAGCATCAGCGAATCGACGCGCTTCCGCCTCTTGGGCCGTCTCGGAAGCACACTGAGGAGCT
The DNA here is from genome assembly GCA_002778355.1 of Clitarchus hookeri. Classification (NCBI taxonomy): domain Eukaryota; kingdom Metazoa; phylum Arthropoda; class Insecta; order Phasmatodea; family Phasmatidae; genus Clitarchus; species Clitarchus hookeri. The sequence continues at coordinate 79,341 of NQII01003058.1, forward strand.
ACGTTTTCAGCGTTCTGCTGACGCCGAGCATCCGAAAAAAGTGTACCTGGGTACTACTTTTTGTGCTTGACTGAGGGATCTTAATCGATCACCAAAGTTAAGCAACGTTCCTAGCGGCACATATTTGGATGGGTGACCGTTTAGTGGCATAACATCTGAGCACTTCCGGGCTTCGGAGGGCACGTTAAATATTCGGTCCCGGTTGTTAACTATTGATAGAAGTCGTTAAGCCATTTCAGAGGTGTTTGGGCGGCCTGATAAACTCTGACACCACAGGAAAATAATATTTCGGACATTCACCAGAAAGCTTGGTGCATGTTGGTATTACACGTTCCCAGCCGTTCCAGAATTACGTTTTGTTGTTATTACATAGGAACCGTATAATTTTCCGAGATAAAAAGTATCCTATGTCCTATTCCAGGACCTAAATTACCTACATACCAAATTTCATCAAACTCCGTTCAGCCGTTATGGAGTAGAGTGGTACAAACATACACACACACAGGCTTCCGCATGTATAATATTTGTAGGATATATATATGTTTAATATATAAAGAGGGCCTTTAACCGTTGAAAATGGTGTTTACACGACTTGGAACACGACTTGGAAGTTTCTACGACAGCTACTATTATAATGATTTTCTTCTGCATTTTAAAAACTTTTTTTTTCCAGTTTGTTGATGTACGCCATGCCACAGTGCCACACTTAAAGGTTAAATAAGGTTAAATGTACATTTGTATAACAAAGGCATACAGCCGATTTTTTTCCCAGAGTAACCCGTTATGACGAAGTAATAGCANAATTTTTTTCCCCAGAGTAACCCGTTATGACGAAGTAATAGCAAAGCACAGAAAGCTGAGTTTATTGAATAACCCTGACATGTCCTTCCTATTCAAATTGTGGTTAGTAATTAATTCTAGTAATTTTGTTGTAGTTGTTTCNGATTTTTTTCCCAGAGTAACCCGTTATGACGAAGTAATAGCAAAGCACAGAAAGCTGAGTTTGTTGAATAACCCTGACATGTCCTTCCTATTCAAATTGTGGTTAGTAATTAATTCTAGTAATTTTGTTGTAGTTGTTTCCTTTATACGTTCACTATCATTCCTGCGGCCCAAATATTATCCATTGTCTTTTTTTTTAATTAAGAGAAAATACGATCAGGAAATATTTGGAAATTACACCAAAGATAAATTATAATGCTGACTTGTGGAGACAGAGCGAGACTCAAGAACCAACGATATATTTCATCGACAGGAAAAACGCAGAATAAAATCCCGGAGAATTCAGGTTGGTATATGTTGTTCATGGTTAACTAAACAGTTTTAAAAACAACCTGTGATAAACGTCACTGCCGCTACCTGCATATATATTTAAAGTCGCACTGACTGGCATGTGCCCAGTAAATTTGGTAATTACGGAGGTAAAATAGTTCCACGTCATTTCGTTGAACTAAATGTTTTATAATAACGTTTGTAAATACTTTATTTAAGTGCAATAACAAACGTATGTGTAAAATATTTACGTATCTTATAATTTCACAGTCGCACTTTACCGACGCATGAATAAAGCGATCACGGTCATGACAATTTTAATTTTACATATGGTGGAAGAATACACAATAAAAATGCAAGTAGATTCTAAGCAGGAAGTTATCAGTTGGAGTCGGCATTGGAGCTACGTTTAAGTGACCGGTACCTGCGACATGCCCACCATGCCCAACTACGAAGCCGCACCCAGCGACCAGGGGAGCCACTGCAGGAGCTATGGCAAGACATGGTGCGGCTCTCCCACCTATCTCTGGAGGGGTGTCCCAAGGAGGCGCGCGACATCATCGCAGTCGATTTTTTCTCCGATAACATCCCCGACGCAAGGATACGAGAAGCGGTACGTCTGGCTGCACACCACAGCATGCAGGACGCCCTGGTCCGAGCACTGGAGGTGGAGTCATCAAGACCAGTAAGTAGTAAGACCAGACATCCCCAACGATCGCCTGACGGCAGCATGGAGCGGCGCTATTTAACTACAGTAACAGGTGAGACCACACCAGTTATCGGTAAGAGAAAGGTGTTCTTGAAGATTGGTGACCTTACCGTAGAGCACGATGTTTACATAGCAGAAATAGATGATGAATGTATTTTGGGGCTTGATGTACTATGTAGGCTGCGGTGCTGTATCGATACTTGACTTGGTGTGCTAATGGTAGGCAGTACAGAGTTGGTGGTGTCAACTCATCATGATTTTTCCTCCCCAATTATCTGTCCAGTAGTATGTGGTCAACCCACTGTGCTGACCGCTTCTAGTGAAATTTTCATTACAGGCAGATATCAAGGAACGTATGTCAGACGTTTGGGTCTAATTGAACCAGCAGAGAGGATTGGTGTCCTGCCAGGTAAAGTCGTCGTGGCAAGGATTTTGTCTCTTCTAATTCTAACAGTTTTCCAGTTAGAATGATAAATTTGTCCGATAGTGCCATTCGTCTTGAGGAGGGGGCCATGATAGGCGTTTGCAAGCAGGTCACACAGTTACTTTCAAATGTTCCAGAAGATTCTAGAGTAAAGCAAATAGAATGTTATTTACCAGAAGTACTGGAGGAACTGTTAGTAAGAACAAAAGAAAATCTTAACTGGTGACAGGATAATGCTTGCTGTCTCTGAATTACTGCAGATAAATAGGGATGCCTTCTCATGTGGACCAAATGACCTCGGAACGACTAACGTGACCTGCCATCATGTTAATACAGGAAATGCCAGGCCCATAATTCAGCCACCAAGACGACTGCCACTAGCTTCGCATGAGGAGGTTGAGGGAATTCTGAAGGGAATTAATATCTAGGTGTAATAGAACCAACAGTTAGTCCATGGTCATCTCCTATAGTTTTTATTAAGAAGAAAGATGGCTATCTGAGATTTTGCATACAATATCACCAGCTTAATAATGTTACCAAGAAAGACTGTCATCTACTTCCAAGGATAGATGACGCATTAAACAGCCTAGCAGGTTCACAGTGGTTTTCTACTTGGGACATGAAGTGTGGGTAGTGGCAGTGCGAGGTGGCTCCAGAGGACAAAGAGAAGACTGCAGTTTGTGTCCAAGGGAAAGGAACCTGGCATTGCAAAGTTATGCCTTTTGGGCTATGTAATGCCTCTGCCACCTTCGAAAGCCTAATAGAAAAAGTCCTGCCTTTAGATATCTGACAGGTTTACCTAGATGAAATTGTTATGGCATGAAGGACATGTGAAAAGCATCTATCTCACCTAGACTCTATATTCCAGAAAGTGGCCACAGCGAACTTAAAACTGGTTCCTTAGAAGTGCCACCTGTTTCAAAAGGAAATAAATTTCTTGGGACATGGAGTGTCGGCGCATGGGATTTAAACAAACTCCGAGAAGACCAAAGCGATAAGAAATTGGCCGACCCCAACTGACAAACCCGAAGTACGGAGTTTTCTGGGATTGTGTGCCTACTACAGTCGATTTGTACCAGGGTTCGCAACTATTACCAAGCCACTACATAAACTGACTTAGGCTAAAAGCAGATTTCAGTGGACCACTGAGTGCGAAAATTCTTTTAGTAAACTAAAGAAAATTCTGATATCTCCACCAGTCCTGCGTTTCCCTAAAAGTGAGAGTGTATTCATTTTGGACACTGATGCTAGTGATTTAGGTATTGGAGCTGTGTTATCGCAGGTACAAGATGGGAAGGAGGGATCACTAGAATACTTCAGTAAGGTATTGCCTAAGCCTGAGAGGAATTACTGTGTTACACACAGGGATATTCTGGCCATGGTGAAGGAATCTTCACACTTCCACCCCTAACTTTATGGTAGGCGTTTTGTTCTAAGAACCGATCATGCTTCATTATGCTGGCTACTAAATTTCAAGAACCCGGAAGGTCAAATAACCCGGTGGATAAAGCATCTTCAAGAATATCACTTTGAAATACAGCACAGATCTGGACGCCTTCACAGCAATGCAGAGGCGCTGTCTAGGAGACCATGTGAGCAATTTTGTCGTCATTACGAACGCCAGGAAGAAAAGAGTAGTGAATCGCTGAAGGTACAGAGGACAAGAATTCAATGTTATTTATCTTGTGATGGGTCAGCTACCTGGAGTGATGAGAGTATTATGAAAGATTAACTTAATGATCCCACTTTGCAGTCATTATTAAAATCGAAAGAAGTTGGCTGTCGGCCAAAATGGGAGAGATATCTATCCTGAGCGCAGCAGTCAAAGCATACTGGGTACAGCGGAATTTCCTCATACTGAAGAACGGTGTACTTTACAGACACCGAGAAAGTAATGATGGGAAACACACACGGTTACAGTTGGTACTTCCAGAATGCAGGGTTCCAGAAGTCTTAAAGGAACTGCATAATGCGGCAGCCAGTGGGCACTTTGATGTTAATAAGACCCTCGGCAGAGTTAGACTGAGATTCTACTGGCTTCATCGTAGGGAGAATGCTGAGAAGTGGTGCCGATTGTGCGACACCTGCACAGCGAGGAAGGGCCCTAGGATCAAGGGACAAGGTCACCTCCAGAAGTACAATGTTGGAACTCTGTTCGAGAGGATGGCAGTAGATATTTTGGGCACGTTGCCTGTCACAGAGAGAGTTAATCGGTATCTGCTGGTGGCCCAAGATTACTTTACTATGTGGCCTGAGGTAATTCCCCTCCCAAACCAAGAGGCGCGAACTGTGGCCGATGCACTTATACACCATGTCTTCTCAAGGTTTGGGGTGCCACTAGAACTCCATTCCGATCAGGGAAGAAACTTTAAAGCTGCAATCTTCCAGGAGGTGACGAAAATTCTGGAGATGAAAAAGACTAAGACTACAGCCTTAAACCATCAGTCGGATGGAATGGTCAAGAGGCTTAACCGCACTCTTGGGCAGTACCTATCGATCTTTGTGGCAGACAACCAAAAGGACTCGGATTCAAAGGTGCTATTGTTTATTCTTGCTTACCGCCCAGTAGTTCACGAGACCACAAGGATAACACCATCAACTATGCAGTTTGTAAGAGAGCTATGACTCCCTAGTGACCTGCTGTTCGGCCGACTGACAGAAGAGGGAGCTGCAACCCCTTATTATGACAGCGAATTACGTAACAGACTTGTTAGCATTCGTGATTTTGCTAGACAGCACCTCAGAATAAATAGTGACAGGTTGAAGACGCAGTTTGATAGGAGAATGACGGGAAAGGTATTTCAATGACAACTGATGTGGCTATACAACACACGGTGGAGAAAAAGGTACTGCCCAAAGTTACAGAAATGTTCGGAAGTCCCCTACAGGATTCTGAATAAGATCAATGATGTTGTCTTTCGGATTTGTCGTCAAGACTCTCGAGCGAAGCCGAAGGTTGTCCACATCGACCGTCTGGCACTCTACGAAGATCCGGATGTTGCAATGTCTGTTCGGGACGAAAAGACTTGGGGAGAGGGCAGTGTTGTATGTTGCTGCCTGGCGTTTCCTTCGCGTGGGAAGGCGCCAAGTGCTGTAGGTCAAGTTTGTAACGTTAGACGAAGAGAGCGGCCTATCATAAAGGAAGATGCCGCACCCGCCGATAAACTTATCGCAGCTCGTGCCTCGCTGACCCTGAGAAGCTCATATTTCGTCATTTATCACGCAGGAATGGCGTCGTCATCACCATTACATTTTCCAGAGCAATTTTGATTGCCGAAAACGTTCTCGACCGCACCTACCTTTTTTTTTAAATACAATACGCGGGCCTCTGAGGGGGAGTGATTAAGAGCCGAGAGTTTGGCGTCTCGTGCGACCTTAAGCAACAGTTGGGCGATTTCGGAGCGGCGAGGGACGACTGCAGCTATCTGCGAGAGTACGTCGGCGAGATTGTGTGCAGTAAAGAGTGGGACTGATCTACGGGACTGTGGACTGGATGCGTGAGTGAAAAGGCATTCGGGACGATGGAAATAGACAGTTTTAACTAAACATGTGGGAATAATTGGAGCAGTTTAAGGGACATTAGCAACAGTAAAGACTGTGATAAAGACTTTAATTGAAATGGAGATAGTAGTTAAATATTGCGCTCATTAAGAACAATCAGAGTTAATAGGACCCTCAGATTGGTAAATAAAATATGTTTGACTGTTTGTAGTATTGAGAATAAATATAATTATTGAATTTAGTTCTTTTATTTTTACTAAGACCTCCATCCCTCACGAATTCGGATACGCCCGTCAGGCGTCCCATGTGGCAGTATATTGAAGTTTAGCATGTGCGTAAATATTTTCACATGATAAAGGTGGTCTTAATTACTGTAGCGGAAATACGCCATAGCTGACCTATGATGTCACAAAACCCACAATATGACATTAAAATATGAAAAACCGGGAACACACCAAGGGTGACTGCTCTCAGCAGATACTTAAATATTTAATACAAACATAATTCCGCAGAAAAATTAACCTGCTTCAAGACGATAACACACACCAGTTCCCGATGTATCGCTGCTGTTTCCTCCTAAAAAATTTAAAGTGTTTCTCTGTTATTTTTGTATCGTCCATGTTTTCTACTCGTGTTTATTCGTCTCTCCTCTCTCTCACTCTATCTCTCTCTCTCTCTCTCTCTTTGCCACTGCGTTCGTCCATGACACCTTTGTTTTCCTCATCGAGTGTTATTTCCCATATGTTTGTATTTACTGCCGCGTCGTTCTATTACTAGTTTTGCTGTTCCTTTTATTTTATAATTACTGACTTAATTCTTTTTAGATATTATTAATACATCGTTCACATATATGTTGTTACTGTTCTCTTATTTCCCGTGTTAATGATTTTTATGTAAAGATCTATGTTTTCTGTCCCAGTATAGTTGTGCAGCATAGTACGTTTACAATAATATTTTTTTAATTTAATTTGCTATCCCCAATTCAAGAATCAATCTGAGAACAAAGACAGTATAACTACCATAATAATAATACGAACAATATTATGTCGTTTGTATGCGTTGAATTTCTCTACTGTTCGAACCTCCCTTCCAATAACATGTATGTATAGTCGGTTCACGACTGGAAGAGACTTTCTTGAAGCCCTGCTAAAAATCTACTTTCAAGCCCATTTTGTATCCTTCCACCAAAGGTAAACAAACATTGCCATGTGACTGCCATGTGGCAGTCACATGGCAATGTTTACATTCCACTGTGTGTGTGTGTGTGTACATGTGTTCGTACATGCACACACCCATTATAAAAGTCATGTATATATTATTAATGGATATTCCACAAGAAAAGTTTTTAATCTTGACAATTTCACACAAAAGAATATGCAATGCAAGCAAAAAACATTTCATTCTATAAACCCAAAATGTGAGTATTAAAAATTTGATGTTTCATGTGTGTGTGTGCAGGTTTGATTTTGACTGGGTTGGNGAAGGGCCCAACGACCAGAGGACAAGGTCACCTCCAGAAATACAATAAAGCTCCATTCAAAAGGATGGCAGTAGTCATTCTGGGTCCTTTGTCTGTCACAGAGAGAGATAGTTGGTATCTACTGGTGGCTCAAGATTATTTTACTAAGTGGCCTGAGGTGATTCTACTCCCGAACCAGGAAGCACGTATTATGTCTGAGGCACTCATAGAACATGTCTTTTCGAGGTTTGGGGTGCCACTAGAACGCCATTCTGATCAGGGAAAAAACTTTGAAGCAGCGTCTTCCAGGAGGTGATGAAAATTTTGGGGATGAAAAAGACTAGGACTACAGCCTTAACACCCTCAGTCGGATGGAAAGGCTGAGAGGCTTAACCACGCTCTTGAGAAGTACCTGTCAAGCTTTGTGGCAGACAACCAGAAGGGCTAAGATTCAAAGTGTCATGTTTCTTCTTGCTTACCGCTCAGCAGTTCACGAGTCCACAAGGGTAACAGCATCAAGGATGCTGTTTGGAAGAGAGCTACACCTCCCAGTGACCTGCTGTTTGGCCGTCTAACAGAAGACGAAGCTGCAGCCCCTGATTATACTAGCGAATTACATAACATACTTGTTGGTATTCATTATTTTGCTCGACAGCACCTCAGAATAAATAGTGACAGGATGAAGACGCGGTATGATAAGAAAATGTGGGTGAGGTACTTCAAGAAGAACACTAGTGTAGCTGTACAACCCCCAGAGGCAAAAAACGTACTGTCCAACAATACAGATATGTTGGGAAAGCAGATACAGGATTCTGAAGAAGATCAATGATGTGGTCTTCCGAATTTGTCGTCAAGGCTCTCAGGCAAATCCGAAGGTTGTCCACATTGACCGTCTGACACTCTACAAAGGTCCGGATGTTGCAGTGTCTGTTCGCAACCAACAGACTTGAGGAGGGGGCAGTGTTGCATGCTGCTGCCCAGTGTTTCCTTCGCGTGGAAAGGTGCCAAGAGCTGGAGATCACATTTGTAACATTAGACGAGCGAGCAGCCTATCATAAAGAATGCCACCACAAACGCAGATAAACTTATCTCGTGCCTCGCTGACCCTGAGAAGCTCATATTTCTCCATTTATCACGCAAGAAAGTTGTCATCACCACCATTAACTTTCCCAGAACAACTTGGATTGCCGAGAACGTTCTAGATTGCACCTACCTCAAGTATAAATACCACGTGCGGGCCTCTGAGGAGGAGTGATTAAGAGCTGAGAGTGTGGCGTCTCGTGCGACCTTAAGCAACAGTTGGGCAATTTCGGAGCGGCGAGGGACGACTGCAGCTATCTGCGAGAGTACGTCGGCGAGATTGTGTGCAGTAAAGAGTGGGACTGATCTGCGGGACTGTGGACTGGATGCGTGAGTGAAAAGGCATTCGGGACGATGGAAATAGACCGTTTTAACTAAACATGTGGGAATAATTGGAGCAGTTTAGGGGACATTAGCAACAGTAAAGACTGTGATAAAGACTTTAATTGAAATGGAGATAGAAGTTAAATATTGCGCTCATTAAGAACAATAAGAGATAATAGGACCCTCAGATTGGTAAATAAAAGATGTTTGACTGTTTGTAGTATTGAGAATAAATATAATTATTGAATTTAGTTCTTTTATTTTTACTAAGACCTTCATCCCTCACGAATTCGGATACGCCCGTCAGGCGTCCCATGTTGCAGTATATTGAAGTTTAGCATGTGCGTAAATATTTTCACATGATAAAGGTGGTCTTAATTACTGTAGCGGAAATACGCCATAGCTGACCTATGATGTCACAAAACCCACAATATGACATAAAAATATGAAAAACCGAGAACACACCAAGGGTGACTGCTCTCAGCAGATACGTAAATATGTACTACAAACATAATTCCGCAGAAAAATTAACCTGCTTCAAGACGATAACACACACCAGTTCCCGATGTATCGCTGCTGTTTCCTCCTAGAAAATTTAAAGTGTTTCTCTGTTATTTTTGTATCGTCCATGTTTTCTACTCGTGTTTATTCGTCTCTCCTCTCTCTCACTCTATCTCTCTCTCTCTCTCTCTCTCTCTCTTTGCCTCTGCGTTCGTCTGTGACACCTTTGTTTTCCTCATCGAGTGTTATTTTCAATATGTTTGTATTTACTGCCGTGTCGTTCTATTACTAGTTTTGTTGTTCCTCTTATTTTATAATTACTGACTTAATTCTTTTTAGATATTATTAATACATCGTTCACATATATGTTGTTACTGTTCTCTTATTTCCCGTGTTAATGATTTTTATGTAAAGATCTATGTTTTCTGTCCCAGTATAGTTGTGCAGCATAGTACGTTTACAATAATAATTTTTAATTTAATTTTCTACCCCCAATTCAAGAATCAATCTGAGAACAAAGACAGTATAACTACCATAATAATAATACGAACAATATTATGTCATTTTTATGCGTTGAATTTCTCTACTGTTCGAACCTCTCTTTCAATAACATGTATGTAGCCCTATATGTATAGCATGATTGCAACTCGGTCAAAGTAAGTGCAATAAACTTAGAGAAAAACTTATTTACATTATCAGTTGTCCTACCCAAGAGTTCATGCCATATGGTTTTGATAGTCTTATTCGCCAAATATCCCGTCAGAGTTGGTATTCAGGTATTGGATTATGTGGAGCTGGCTTGCGTACTGTGCCTTATGTTTGCTATATGGCTCGCAGGTCGAACCAGCAGCCGCACGCCCCCGAGGACAAATGTTCGGCACACAATTTAATTACGACAGATAATCCTAGAAAACCTGGGATAGGTGCAGGAGTGCAGAGGGAGATACGGGTGGTGGTAGCAGGCCGGGGATCAGGGCAGACCTCGATGGAAACACAGTTCGGTTGCTGCTTAGGGCGCGGGATTACCGCGGGAAGTGTCATTATCACCTGCGCGGCGCGATAACTGAGATAATTCGTGCGCGACGTTGTCCATCTCTCTTCCTGCCCATTCCTTCTCTCTTCATTTCGCTCCGCTCTCTCGCCAACGTACACTAACGCACGACACACGCAACAAATAACATGTCCGACTAGAACACAACACACCATCCGCGTCCCCTGTGCTACAAGTCGACAATAGGTTGACCGCGATTAACTGATTGTAATCCATCCACAGTTACTTCCAACTTTTCTGAAGTCCTTCTGAAGTTCTACTTTCAGGCTCTTCCTCTACCNATTGTAATCCATCCACAGTTACTTCCAACTTTTCTGAAGTCCTTCTGAAGTTCTACTTTCAGGCTCTTCCTCTACCGCATTTAAAAAAAACTTAACTAAGTCACCAAAGGGACCACGCTCCGCACTACAATGTATTCAAGCTACATATTTTACCAAATTTAGACTATTTACTTGACTATATTCGTACATTGAATTCAATACGTACACTAGATAATTACTTACTATGGTTATTTTTGTGTTATTTGCCAACGAAAGAAGTGTTCATTTTAAACTTATGATACATAATATGAAATATAATGGCGTAAACTCTCCAGTCCTTCTAAACATAAGGTAGGTGAAATTAGAAATGTTGCAATTTCCCTTCACTGGGTTTATTTCATCCAATATTGATTCCAGGTAAAAAATATATAATTCGAAGTCCTTCTGCTGCGCCGCCATAGCCGATGTGAGACGAAACACGAATGTAAAACGGAGGGCGGACAGTTGGAACAATTTTAAAAACTTTCTGCTTCGGGCACAAAAATAAGGTAATATAATATTCCCAGAGTTTGAATATGCTAATTTTTACCATGTACTGTATGCTGAATTGCTGAACAAATACTTCTGGAGTAATACGATTAAAAAATTAAAATCTAGTGAATGTGTAGCTTTAAAAATTATTTATTAGAACATGTGGGATAAATTTTGTTTATGATTCCGACCCTGGAGTGAAATAAATATTTTAATAAAAGAATATGGCAATTCGAATTAAGTCCCTGGCTTGAGAACTAGAGAAGACCACTCATCGCCCACAGAATTTCTGTACACCTTACAGTAGCTAGAAGTNAAGTCCCTGGCTTGAGAACTAGAGAAGACCACTCATCGCCCACAGAATTTCTGTACACCTTACAGTAGCTAGAAGTAAACTAAACTCTGCCTTACATGTTGGCTTCTGCATACGTTCTTATTCGTTTCTGCGGAGTCCCTTTCTCCCTGTCAGGAAGGCCACAGACGGGCCATTTTTGTGGTGGACAATACTGTGGTCAACCTTTTTATTGGGAGAATAACAAAAGTAAACAAATGAAAGCTCGCACACAAGCCACGGAAAACAGGTATGCCACAGAAATTTGCACCCGGTTCTATTTCCTTGGCGAAGCGAATGTTACTGGGTCACGGCGACAAATTTCTAGAACGCTGTAATTACACGCAGAGCCGCAGAATAGCGACTTTTAATTTTTCTAGCGCCACTCTTAATTCGTGCGTGGAGGAAAATAAAACCAACCAACCTACCTACCTACAACTAAAAGCCATTCTCGTCCATTTTCCAGTAGGATAAACAAACGCACTGCCAGTATCGCACTTGAGGTGGATAATTTTGACGTGTTGGCTAGTCTCACTTCATCATATATTACAAAATTTCAAGAATTGTACGATTGTAGGTTACCGGGTGAGTTACTAAAACACGACCTTTGTCAAAAAACCAGAAATTGTCGTATAATTTTGAACATGAGTTCGTTGTAACGAGAATCGCTGTACTTGTCTCTGCAGTAATGCATTAAGTTTAATTAAGAAGAAACAAAAAAAAAATGCCAATGTCAATGTAGAATCTATATGTACATGAAAGAATGGATATTATGCACATTGCAATAAAAAGTACTTGTCTCTAGAAATAAAAATATCCTCCTTCTATCAGTACGCTATAAAATATTGGCATTCTGAATGAAGATAGGTTATAAACAAATTATTGGTCTAATTGAGAAATATGTATGGTGTTTTAAGCCCACAGCATTACATGTGTACTTAATTTTATAGAAACAAGGTGCAATAACTCTCGAAATGTAGTAAAAAAATATTTTTATGTATGTAATGTTATATCAGAATAACAGAAATATGGAAACATGATAGGCCCTTTGCACCCGGTAATTTCTGCTAGTGAAGAAAGTATTAACTCGATCGTTTCTCCGTGTTTTACAAACATATAAAATATAAAGCTTACATTTTTACAACCACACTTTTTAAAAACTGGTTAATTAAAATTCCATAAATGTTATATGCATTCTAATTCAGTACTTGTAAATCAAATTTTGAAAGCTAAAACTGAGTACTTAATAAGTTATACATGGTGCAGTCTTTCAAAAAGAAAGAAATTGTCAAAGGTTTACGAAGCACTGCAAGTATACGTGAGTTTATAGGTTCCGAATATATGAATTTTTTCCTATGCGTGCATGATGAGGTACGTTATGTTATGTTATTGAGGTATTTTTTGAGGTACGTCTTTTGACGCATATTTTTAGGTACGTTTTTGAGGTATTCCTATGGTTTTAGAGGAATTATTATTGATGTAGACCTATGATTTTTCGAGGTATGGTTTTAGAGGTTTAGGTTTTTAGATATGTTTTTGTGGTATATTTTTGAAGTATGTTTTTGAGGTATGCTTTTTGAGGTATGGTTGTTGAGGGAAGTTTTCGAAATATGTTTTTGAGACATGAATTTTTAGGTTTTTTTTTTTGGTATTTTTTTAAGTATGATTTAGGGGTTATGTTTTGGGGTATGGTTTTTGAGATATGTTTTTGAGGTATTCTGGTGTTTTTTGAGGTCTCATACTAATAATTGTTATGATTTGTTCACATTGCATTTTCGTTTCTTTATTTATTTTGTATTTGTTTTTTTCAGGTGTAAAATAAATGGCAGTTGATCTGCGGAACTTGAATCCTTGGCAAGAGTTTTTATTTGATATTGGTGGTTATAACCGTATTCCATATAATGTGCGTTAAACTATTTGGTACAGTTACATGACTTATGTTGACAGGGTATTTGTTGCAGGTTTCCTTTACGATAACGGATATAACTTTGCTACATGTCATAGCGTTTTACTTTTTTTGTAATCGTTCTTATATGACTACTTCTGCTATTCATTGTAATATTGATGAATTATTTGCTTACTGGTCTGTAGAAGGCAATTTTGGTTTTGAGTGCCGTGCTCGACGTACTTATTTTAACTTTGTTCAACATACAGCCATGGACTTGAATGATAATATCCCTGAAAAACTTGGAGGTATGATAAATAGAGGCCGTCGGCCTGTAATAACAATACCAGATTGCTTTGTACCGTAAAAAATACTATTGCAATCATCACATAACGATACATCATTATTAATAAAGCACACAGGTTTACACCAAGTCAAAACATTACCCAATTTACCTTTTACAGGCAAACGAACCCGTAAACCTTCACACAAACGCCTTATCATAGACATGCACTCAAACTCAGCATCAAACTCCTCAAAAACCATTACTTCGTAATCCTTCGTCAAATCTGTAAACGCAAATTTACCGCATTCAGGATAATAAACACTAGCAATACCCAAAATTTGCGTACAATCACAAGACTTACCGACACTGGAAGGGCGATAAAGGTAGATCGAGATTATTGGGAGTGCAATAAAGAGAACACTTGGAATGACGATGCAGAGCTTGAAAAATTCGAAGGACAATGTCAATTTTGTGAACAAGAAAGTTTTGAGGTAATTGGATCATTTCAAATTATAAAACCAAATAATTCAACATTTGGTTTTATAATCTGACAAGGAAACATTTTCTTGGCTTGTGTTTCATTGTGATTTTAGTCCTATTTTTGTGTGTGTTTTGAGGTTTTATTGTTGAGCTGTGCCCACTGATATTGTTTTTCACTGTTCTGTTCACTTGTGTGGTGTTTTCGTTTTAGTCATCCTGTTGTCTTTTCTTTTGGGATTGCTTTTGTTGTCTATCCTGTTTTCTTATAAGTTTTTCATCCGTCTTTTTGTCGTTTTAATGATATACGTATTTATGTTTGTCGCGTGACAGTTTGGAGGATTATAGCACGCCTTTGGCTCACTTCCCTCACCCCCTTGCCCTACCCCCTTCANAAGTCCCTGGCTTGAGAACTAGAGAAGACCACTCATCGCCCACAGAATTTCTGTACACCTTACAGTAGCTAGAAGCAAACTAAACTCTGCCTTACATGTTGGCTTCTGCATACGTTCTTCTTCGTTTCTGCGGAGTCCCTTTCTCCCTGTCAGGAAGGCCACAGACGGGCCATTTTTGTGGTGGACAATACTGTGGTCAACCTTTTTATCGGGAGAATAACAAAAGTAAACAAATGAAAGCTCGCACACAAGCCACGGAAAACAGGTATGCCACAGAAATTTGCACCCGGTTCTATTTCCTTGGCGAAGCGAATGTTACTGGGTCACGGCGACAAATTTCTAGAACGCTGTAATTACACGCAGAGCCGCAGAATAGCGACTTTTAATTTTTCTAGCGCCACTCTTAATTCGTGCGTGGAGGAAAATAAAACCAACCAACCTACCTACCTACAACTAAAAGCCATTCTCGTCCATTTTCCAGTAGGATAAACAAACGCACTGCCAGTATCGCACTTGAGGTGGATAATTTTGACGTGTTGGCTAGTCTCACTTCATCATATATTACAAAATTTCAAGAATTGTACGATTGTAGGTTACCGGGTGAGTTACTAAAACACGACCTTTGTCAAAAAACCAGAAATTGTCGTATAATTTTGAACATGAGTTCGTTGCAACGAGAATCGCTGTACTTGTCTCTGCAGTAATGCATTAAGTTTAATTAAGAAGAAACAAAAAAAATGTCAATGTCAATGTATAATCTATATTTACATGAAAGAATGGATATTATGCACATTGCAATAAAAAGTACTTGTCTCTAGAAATAAAAATATCCTCCTTCTATCAGTACGTTATAAAATATTGGCATTCTGAATGAAGATAGGTTATAAACAAATATTTTGTCTAATTGAGAAATATGTATGGTGTTTTAAGCCCACAGCATTACATGTGTACTTAATTTTATAGAAACAAGGTGCAGTAACTCTCGAAATGTAGTAAAAAAATATTTTTATGTATGTAATGTTATATCAGAATAACAGAAATATGGAAACATGATTTTTGTGGTATATTTTTGAAGTATGTTTTTGAGGTATGCTTTTTGAGGCATGAATTTTTAGGTATTTTTTGGTATTTTTTTAAGTATGATTTAGGGGTTATGTTTTGGGGTATGGTTTTTGAGATATGTTTTTGAGGTTTCTGGTGTTTTTTGAGGTCTCATACTAATAATTGTTATGATTTGTTCACATTGCATTTTCGTTTCTTTATTTATTTTGTATTTGTTTTTTTCAGGTGTAAAATAAATGGCAGTTGATCTGCGGAACTTGAATCCTTGGCAAGAGTTTTTATTTTATATTGGTGGTTATAACCGTATTCCATATAATGTGCGTTAAACTATTTGGTACAGTTACATGACTTATGTTGACAGGGTATTTGTTGCAGGTTTCCTTTACGATAACGGATATAACTTTGCTACATGTCATAGCGTTTTACTTTTTTGTAATCGTTCTTATATGACTACTTCTGCTATTCATTGTAATATTAATGAATTATTTGCTTACTGGTCTGTAGAAGGCAATATTGGTTTTGAGTGCCGTGCTCGACGTACTTATTTTAACTTTGTTCAACATACAGCCATGGACTTGAATGATAATATCCCTGAAAAACTTGGAGGTATGATAAATAGAGGCCGTCGGCCTGTAATAACAATACCAGATTGCTTTGTACCGTAAAAAATACTATTGCAATCATCACCTAACGATACATCATTATTAATAAAGAACACAGGTTTACGCNAATGATAATATCCCTGAAAAACTTGGAGGTATGATAAATAGAGGCCGTCGGCCTGTAATAACAATACCAGATTGCTTTGTACCGTAAAAAATACTAT
Organism: Clitarchus hookeri; assembly: GCA_002778355.1. NCBI lineage: Eukaryota > Metazoa > Arthropoda > Insecta > Phasmatodea > Phasmatidae > Clitarchus > Clitarchus hookeri. The sequence continues at coordinate 95,715 of NQII01003058.1, forward strand.
TGCAATCATCACATAACGATACATCATTATTAATAAAGCACACAGGTTTACGCCAAGTCAAAACATTACCCAATTTACCTTTTACAGGCAAACGAACCCGTAAACCTTCACACAAACGCCTTATCATAGACATGCACTCAAACTCAGCATCAAACTCCTCAAAAACCATTACTTCGTAATCCTTCGTCAAATCTGTAAACGCAAATTTACGGCATTCAGGATAATAAACACTAGCAATACCCAAAATTTGCGTACAATCACAAGACTTACCGACACTGGAAGGGCGATAAAGGTAGATCGAGATTATTGGGAGTGCAATAAAGATAACATTTGGAATGACGATGCAGAGCTTGAAAAATTCGAAGGACAATGTCAATTTTGTGAACAAGAAAGTTTTGAGGTAATTGGAGCATTTCAAATTATAAAACCAAATAATTCAACATTTGGTTTTATAATCTGACAAGGAAACATTTTCTTGGCTTGTATTTTATTGTGACTTTAGTCCTATTTTTGTGTGTGTTTTGAGGTTTTATTGTTGAGCTGTGCCCACTCATATTGTTTTTCACTGTTCTGTTCACTTGTGTGGTGTTTTCGTTTTAGTCATCCTGTTGTCTTTTCTTTTGGGATTGCTTTTGTTGTCTATCCTGTTTTCTTATAAGTTTTTCATCCGTCTTTTTGTCGTTTTAATGATATACGTATTTATGTTCTATTGACAACGAAACCGCTTTTCATAATTATTTGTCTGTGGTGTTGTAAAAGGTTTATCGTTTTTTTGTCTTGCTGAGTTCTGTGTGCGCGTGATTTGTATTTAGTATCATGGTCTGCAATTGACACAGTCAAATTATGCTATCATAATCGTCATGTATATATTTTAGGTTAGTACATCATTTGTTCCAAATAACATCAAACGAATTTTATATATTGGCTGTATATGTGACAAATATCGTATGTGCTAATACATAACCTATTTTCTGCCATTTATGAAGATAGAACCAGTTAAGAATAAGAAAAAATAAATTTTGTGTCAAATCTTTAGTACCAATCAACTGATTCCCACCAAATGTTGTATACAAGTAGTGCTACAGTTAGCCATATAAACTTGTAGTTATAAATCGTAGTTATAAATCGTAGTTATAAATCGTAGTTATAAATCGTAGTTATAAATCGCTAACTTGTTGTTTTTTTTTTTTTGCAGCGTGTTTAAGTTTTACAATGAAAAAAAGAGTAGAAAAGCATCTATATGAAATAGACAGTAGGCCCGCTCTCTACAAAAAGCTAAAAGAATATTTAGACAGAATTTTGAAGAGATGGCTTTAGGTAGAGGTATGCGAGGCTGTATTTGATGACTGGAATTCAACTACGTACAATAGTAAAATACATTGTCACTTAAGTCAATATCTTTTACTGCAAGCCAAATGGACAAAATACAAGCCACTTGTAATTTGTCCGTGATACTACTGGCCATATGCTCGTGTGTTTCGTTTTCCTGGCAACAGATAGCGTCCTGTGTGCACACACACCGACGACATGACTATTTTGTGGCTCACCTGTTGTCATGCCAAGAAGATAACGACAAAATGTTGTGACAACATTTTGTCAGCTGTGGACATATTGCGTAAATATTGTTCTTCTGCGTATTTCGTAGAACATGTGTCGGAAAATAAACGTAACTTCACTTAGCATACAACTTTGCACAGAAGCATCTTGACTGAGATTCATATATACAAGTACGATAACAGCCATTAGTACTTCTAGAGCCCGGCTTCAAGTTCGCATTCTGCTNGACTGAGATTCATATATACAAGTACGATAACAGCCATTAGTACTTCTAGAGCCCGGCTTCAAGTTCGCATTCTGCTAGTATTGCCCGTGTAACCAGGACATTGATTCAGCCCAGTCACCGCGTCCCTTCACAAATATTCTCATTGATGTACGATAGAACTTAGTAATAATAACATGAGCCTCGTATTGAGGTGTGGCAATCTAACCAATGCATTGTTTTTGAGACTAGATGCTAAATATGCCCATCAGCGTTGCGAAGAACAAACTAAAAACAAAAATTTCTCATCATTTTTTCAGTGCTGGGCGTGGGTTAATATATCAAATTCTGCAGTTAATCGACGTGCTTTTCTGTGTAAAGCCAGTAAGATTTCCTGCTCTTGTATAGCTACTCTGGCCAGTCGAAGCCTTTTAAAACTTGTAATTTCTACGATATTATAAATTTCAATACACCACAGCTATAGGCCTACTTGAGAATATTTGTTCATCTGACTCTATTACTACGTCGAATAAATAGCAGATATCTTGAAAAAACTACAGTTAGCCGGCGTCAGGGAGTTTTTTAGTACATAATGTGACATAGAGGAATTTCGTGCGTCTACAGAGAACATTCTTGAAAGGACCGTGAATACCGTATATAAAGGTATATGCTCTCGGCCTGAAGATAATTATGCTTGCAAAACAGAAAATATCAAATATCATAACGCTATTTCAAGCGGTGGAGATCAATTATAATAGACACGGCTCTCCTAACAGAAGAGTAATGTTTTCACACTTAAACATATCCAAAATACAATTTGCGTTTCTCTAAACACAGGAAGATCACGCACTACTTGTATCCCCTTGGACGTATCGCTATACCGAGCGTCCCAAATAAAAATTTACACCATTTGAACGGGAATAAGAGTGAAACTGTAAAAGAACACGCCATTGGGCAGCTTGTATTTGACGCTATAAGGACAAAGTTGTGTGTGCGCAAATGTTAATAACAATTAAAGATGTTCAAAATGGCTGCTGACAGCAGCAAAGCATCGTCTGCAATGATGTAGACTAAAACAACAAATAGAAGCTACTNGACTGAGATTCATATATACAAGTACGATAACAGCCATTAGTACTTCTAGAGCCCGGCTTCAAGTTCGCATTCTGCAAGTATTGCCCGTGTAACCAGGACATTGATTCAGCCCAGTCACCACGTCCCTTCACAAATATTCTCATTGATGTACGATAGAACTTAGTAATAATAACATGAGCCTCGTATTGAGGTTTGGCAATCTAACCAATGCATTGTTTTTGAGACTGGATGCTAAATATGCCCATCAGCGTTGCGAAGAACAAACTAAAAACAAAAATTTCTCATCATTTTTTCAGTGCTGGGCGTGGGTTAATATATCAAATTCTGCTGTTAATCGACGTGCTTTTCTGTGTAAAGCCAGTAAGATTTCCTGCTCTTGTATAGCTACTCTGGCCAGCCGAAGCCTTTTAAAACTTGTAATTTCTACGATATTATAAATTGCAATACACCACAGCTATAGGCCTACTTGAGAATATTTGTTCATCTGACTCTATTACTACGTCGAATAAATAGCAGATATCTTGAAAAAACTACAGTTAGCCGGCGTCAGGGAGTTTTTTAGTACATAATGTGACATAGAGGAATTTCGTGCGTCTACAGAGAACATTCTTGAAAGGACCGTGAATACCGTATATAAAGGTATATGCTCTCGGCCTGAAGATAATTATGCTTGCAAAACAGAAAATATCAAATATCATAACGCTATTTCAAGCGGTGGAGATCAATTATAATAGACACGGCTCTCCTAACAGAAGAGTAATGTTTTCACACTTAAACATATCCAAAATACAATTTGCGTTTCTCTAAACACAGGAAGATCACGCACTACTTGTATCCCCTTGGACGTATCGCTATACCGAGCGTCCCAAATAAAAATTTACACCATTTGAACGGGAATAAGAGTGAAACTGTAAAAGAACACGCCATTGGGCAGCTTGTATTTTACGTTATAAGGACAAAGTTGTGTGTGCGCAAATGTTAATAACAATTAAAAATGTTCAAAATGGCTGCTGACAGCAGCAAAGCATCGTCTGCAATGATGTAGACTAAAACAACAAATAGAAGCTACTNATGTTCAAAATGGCTGCTGACAGCAGCAAAGCATCGTCTGCAATGATGTAGACTAAAACAACAAATAGAAGCTACTGTTTCCGTGGGATTAGATTCACAGGCGGTCCCAATCGCGTCTCTCGTGGCGCCCAGTATCCGTGGCTTTGTGGTGCACGCGGTGTTTTCCACAGTTCCCCACATACCAAAATCTAACGACGTTAGATATGGAGATCTGGGTCGTTACTCAGCACTTCCTCGTCAGCCTATCAGCCTCCTAACAAGTGCTTGAACCAGGAGCGACCGTGCGTCTCAAAGATATTGTGCTGGTGATGGGAAAAGCAATTGTCATCTGGTTGGAGTTTGTGAACGGTTGGCACAATGTTTTCCTTCGTCATGGCACTGCAACCTTCATCTTTCACCATTCCGTCAAAGAAGTATGGCCCCACGAGTAATCTGGCAGATACCAACACCACAGCTTGTCATAAGGACTTCGACTTCCCGGGGAACATGTGACTGTGTGCAACACAGCTCTTACACTTTCTTCTTCCATCGTCGTTCTCTTCCAGCTGGACCGTCCTTTCTCCACATCATACATAGTTTCATTACTCTCAAATTGGTAACATATTCGTGTTATCGTTACATGAGACGGTGGGGCAGTATGAAATTCTGCCCTTCATCGTCTCTGCACCTCTATCATGTTCTCACATTTCCAGTAACACTTCAAAATCCACTGATGTTTCTCTAAAGAAAACGTAATAATCTCAGAAATACCCTCTATAATTGCAGTGCTGACGCTTGTGGCTGCAGAAGGAACTGATGGCAGAATTGCTACTCACGCTCGCACACACCCAGCCTTGTCTTTTATAGTCAAATACACGCAGTCCTATCATATGGTCTTTCATAGTTTTTATGTTATTAACGCACAAAGAGTGTAAATATGATTTTGGGACATTCGGTACATTAAATAATTAATCAAATCTCAGCTCTCGTCAATCTCGTAACAATGCTTGCTCATCGTGTAATTTTATGCAGTTGAAAATTGATGGAGCAGAGAGCGAAAAGGAAAGAGCAAGTTTAAGACCTAATTAGAATTTAATTATCGCTAAGTGAGCAAGATTCCTTATTAGTTAAATAAAATAAAAAAAAGTTTAGTTTCATCATTTATCATGCAACAGGAGATGTCTGTTGTTCAAATAACATGTTCTCAGATGAATTATAGTCAGTCTCCAACCTCAGTACTTACGTCAAAAAACTAACCAGGATACTAAATATGTAGAGTGAGGATCACGTCAGGCGTAGATAATCTTGTGTCTCATTATTGTCCCCAAATTTATCAAAGTATGGTAATTGTGGAGAACTAAATCAAATCACCATCTAAACGCAATATACTTCACGCTGGCAACCACATTAGTTTTATGCTCATTACTAAGTTCTCTACCGGGTGGACTACATTTTTGTCATGCAATAGGCACTTTGCGGTTATTGAGAAAAATAAAAAAGATCATCACCGCAGGTTTCTCGAGAACTATGGAAAATGGTGGACAGCAAAATTCAACACCCTCGCCTTTTTCGTTTGTTCTCTAGAGTGGAATAATTAACATAAAAAAAACTCATATTACTTCTCAACAAATTATTTTATAGTAGTGGAATTAAAATTACAATTAAGAATTTGGAATTTCTTTTTTTAGTGGATGTTATTGTCGGCCGCTCGCCAGTGTACCTTTGGATCTACACTGACGTCTTGAGAAGTGTGTTGGCAACTACGTCAATAAGGCATCTCTTACCAAGCATGGTTCTCTTTGAACAAAAGAAAAGTAGCATAGAGACGTTTTACTTAAATGGAAAACCTGCGCAAGCTTCTTTATTATACCTAAGTGAAGGCCGATATTTTATCACTTATAAGGGACTTAATGTATTCGTGATGTTTTCATTTTCTTTTAAGAAATCTCTCAAATTTCTCTAATATACTTAATAATTAATTGTTGACTCGTCACATAAAAGTGCACTTTTTTCATGAGTAACCAACCAATTTTCATTATCACAATCATGCAAAACTTTTTGAATAATGTTTCTGTTTTTTCTCCTTTGAATTATCACTTACTTTTTACATTGCAGTTCATTTATTGTATTTCCTGAAAATTGTATAAAATAACAGAATGTTTTACTACAGCCACTTTCAATTGCATTAATATATATCACTATATTTCCTTTCTTTTAATAAATAAAAAAACTTTAAAAATTAAGCAAAAAAAATGTTTCAATAACAATTAGTGTGAGATTGTGTAGCTTAACGTACAGCTGATTTTAAAAAAATTTGCTCCTTAAATATTTTATTATTTTTAGATTTTATCGTTTTTTATAAGAAAACGCAGTCAGAATAGTCTGTTATTAAGTTCATTTTTCATTTCCCCGACTTGTCAGATTACAAACTTGTGTACTCAAGAATTAAGAAGTTGCAGTAGAAAAAATTATTTTCTTGAAGTAAAAACCATGTTAAAATCGTCACTCCAAAAGGTAGATGAGAAGTACGAAATAAAATCCGGCTTCTCGGCAGAAGAACTCTGAAAACTGAGTGTACAGGAATATGAAGAGGCCATGGGACATAATTAATACTATTGAGGTTTATCATATTTCACAATTTTATGGAAGCCATTAGAGAAAAACAAAGAAAGGGCAACCATACAGAACCGTTTTTACTAACTACGAGAGCAAATATTTTACTAGAGTGACGTATTTCTGCCGACCTATTTTTGACGTCGTCAATTTTTGAGTGTTTTCGTGGCGTAAGACATTATGCGAAATTGATACACCAATGTTAGAAAATAGTTGTTCGTTAAGTTGCCAAAACCCACTATCTAGGATTGCCTTTTTTTAGTTATTCTATATTGACCTCCAAGAACCTGTAAACTTCCATTTATGTGTTTGGAGTTAATTTATGTCCGTCCCACGCCCCCTTAATCGCAGTTTGTATAGGTCGCCCTGCCGAAGTTTTCGGTGGTTCTAAGTCTAAACTAGCAGGAGAGCTCGGTAAAATGCTAGGTAAACGAGATTAGCGGTGGTTCGAGAACACTTCTTATCTCTCGCAACCACCCGCGCCTGACCTTTCCTCCACGCTGGCGAGAGGTTCTGCAGGAGCCCGGGGAAAAGGAAAAAAATCTCGCGTGAAATCAAGTCTTTGCTTTTCTTCCGCGACGCAGTAACAAAGTACTGTCACGGGGGGGAGGGGGTTTGGGGAGCGCACTCCTGCGCGTGAACAGCGCCATCATAAATATTTCGCGTGCGGTAAATTGGATCGCCCGGCGACGGCAGCAGAGCTGACGAGAAGAGAACCAGGCAGCCGGGGGGGGGGGCAGGCTAGGATGAAGGATCCGCGAAGTGTGATGAATGAGTTCCTAATCCTGCAGCGCGAAGGATCAACGTCCTGGCGGTCCCGCTGAAAGGAAGCGGGAAGGTGCGAGAAAGGAGTAAAAAAATGATTAACAGTGGGGGGGATTTACATTGCAAAATTCGTACGGAACAATTGGCAGGCTGACACAGAATTACAAAGTTTCGGCTCGGGGCTGCTGGGAAATACTAGTTGTTAAGAAATGCGCCCCTAGCAGATGTAACAATAACAACAAACAAGTTCTACAGGAATTTAAAATTCCCCTTTGCCCTTTGATCCACTAAGCTGAAGAAACGAATAAACATAGAGTATTTTTCATTACGGATAACGTAGCGTCACAGGAAAAGTCTTATTTTATCGAGCTCATACTTTTACAGTACTACTTTGTTTTGGAAAGTGGTTTTGTTTGCACCCATACTTCGCTCCCTGATAGGTCGATATGAGTTCGGAAAAAATTCGTCGCTAAATACTGATTTTCAGTTCAAATTTTTTTAAAAATTAATTACAATTAAATTTTTCATTAAATTGCAGCACGCTACGCAAGAGATCTGAAAATATAATTATGATAAATAAAATTGTATCAGAACGTTTCATTTCACCATATCAGACATGTAGACGACGTACATATGAAATTTTAAGACGTACTTGGTCCCCAATACACCATAAATTGGCATGCACATGTGCTGGGCTTTAATTTGGCTACTATGGAAAAAAAATTTGTTTTCATTATAAAAAAAATTCCGTTAAAATTTCCTTGTTAAAAAACTTTTTGAGATGTCAATGTTAGAAAAAGTGCGAATTTTACTGTCGTGATTACTGCGCAATATAATATTGTCCGTTTAACCATTTTCAGCTTTAAAAGATTTTATTTTTTATTTTTATTTACGGTGTCAAAATTACAAGAAATTGCAAGCAATTATGAAGCGATATTATTATATCTAGAAATGTAACCTGTCTTTAACAAATTTTGATGGTTAAATAACTCTTGAGAGAAATACGTAAAATATAATTCCAATGTTTCAAAAAATTTCTCATAAATATTTATAAAATTAGGAAGGTAGCTAAACACATATTATTGGTGTCTTCTAGATGCGCTATTTTACCATTTTTTGCTCCCTCTTTCCCCAGAATCATCTAAGAAATAGACTGGCGCATCTTCTTTTGTGGAAAAAATTGACGAATTAACCATAAGATAAAACATCAAATGTAGGGACATTATATGAAGTTTTGATGTTCTCAAATTACGCCTTTTCTCGATTTTAGTTTCTTGGCATCTTTACTTGAAGGATATACAATTTTCAGGTTGATAAAGTATCCTTAGTTGAAAGTATTAGTCTCTTTGAATGAAGACAAGTATTCTTTTAGTACGAATAATGTTAAACGGTTTTGCTGTCGCAAATTATCATCCATAGCACAAAGGAAGGAAGTGCAACAAAAAAAACAGTTCATAACTTTTAACAGATTTAGGCCAACTTAAATCGAACAGCAAATTTTGATTACTCAGTTTGTAAAACCCGAATGAAGACACTTTTTTACTGACATTATTTAGATTCATATATTTATGCCGAGTCTACAATATATTCAATAATGAATACATTCGAGCAAAAATATATATATACCACAGGAACGAATCACAACAGACAGTGCAACAACACCCCGTTAAAGCTAAACGATTCATATGACGAAGTGAAGCATGATTAGTGGGTATAAAAATGTTAAACTCTGCCAAACAGCGAGGATGCCACTCACAGACAAACCAACCGCGGACAAAGTATCCAGTGAAAGGGAAAGAAAGGTGTTCATATGAATTCAACCGGAAAACGCGCGTTTTACGGTAGTTAAACAACTTCAAACGAAAATTCAAGCCAAAGCGATTTAACAAGATTAAATTCAATTGATGTATTAATTTACAAATTCCAGGGGATATTCCGCACGTGCTACTCCGTTTGGCCAAACGTTTTGTGACTAAAGAAATAAGATAAATTTTACTGAACAGCAATGAAAAGGAAAAACGCCCATATCCTATTGGTGGAAAACATTTCCACGTAAAGATAACTTAAAAAAAATTACAAAAAAAATTTACTCAAAAAGTTAACAACATGATATTCTTTTATCAGTATAAGCACATGTAGCTCAATATGATGCAGAAATTTATATTGTATAAAGTACGCAGTTTAATTACTTATATTCTGTAAATCTTAAATATGATACATGGTCACCGACTGGATGAAAAGGGAAGGGGGAAAGTCTTGCCTCTTCCTGTCGAAAATTTCAGTTTATACGAGACAATAAATTTTCCAGTGGGTATCAATTTTACATCAGGAAAGAATTGGGGTTTTAAACTCATGCAAAAAAATTACTACATGTGAGACTGATGTAGCATGGGCAGTAAAATTGAATAACCAGGGATGAAAAATATCTAAAAAATTACGCATAAAACTTTTTACTTCGTCAGCAGACTTAAATCTGAATTTAATACGCAACCACAGTTTATGAAAGAGTGCAAGAAAATGACCTAGAGACTCTGCAGCACTGGCGCTTTAAACAAAATAATTACTTAGGAGAAAAATTAGTGAAACTCGCTGCAAGTTTCGACGGTAAGTAACGCGAGTAAAAATGTTTTCATGCTCATTCCGAAGAACTTGTCTTTCAAGAGACCGTCAGGCAAGGCCTGAGAGGCAAATCCGCTAACATTCCTATGCTCATTCACCAAGTTAATTCTATAGAAAGTAAATTTACGAAAAAGAATTATTTGTGCCTTCTAGTAAAAAGATGGGCAAAGGGCATAGGTGAGCCTATGTCACGACCATAGTGTCTTTACTGGCAGCTACGCAGTTAGGCGTCGAACCGTGAGATGTCAGCCGTGACATTTTAAAGCATGTGTAAAACATTTCACCCGGCTGTATCTCTAGATTTCCCCCTCTCACTGTTCACTCAATTGTCTGCACAGGTGTGCTGCGTTGAACCAGGAAGCCTCGAGCATTAAGTACAGTGTTTTGCATTCAGTGCAGCCAAAGCATGTTAGCTGCGGAGGGCAACCTCCGTAACTACAGATTGGAATGGTGCATGGAGTTGGGAGGGGGCTAATCTTGCTTGTTCCTAATCTCCCTGTAGGTCAGATGAAACCCTGTTTGGGTGGTAAAGGGTCCCTTACGGGGCCTGGACTACCCCCGCTCTGAGCTTCGGCAATGATGAAAAACGGCGGCGCAGCCAAAGCCTACTGCATCTTTGGAGAAGAAGAAGACGAAGGCCTTCATGAGTTTGTAGCGAACTTAAGCAGGTGCTTGTTAACTAACTAGTGTGATATGTGGACTGCTGTGTTTTTCACTGTCTTTCAAAAAAACGCCCAATATAGACAAGAAATTAACTACGTATATCGATGTTAGGCGTACAATTGTTGAGCATGATAGAAATTTATTTAAAATTTTCATCAATACCAATGGCTGCTGGTTTTGCAAAAATGATTTTAAAAATGCATTACAAACCAATTAACTGTAGCAACGCTGTAACTCACGGTTAATAAAAGAAGTAATAGGCTGTAATAAAATAAGGAAAGAGGTTTGTTCCTCATTGTAATAAGTATTAAATTTATTTGTGGCACAGTCCACATTATAAAATTAAACACATTGTGTAAATATAATATAAAACAGACACGTTTTATTTATTAATAAAATTAACTACAACAAAATGGGATTTCAAGTTTGCCAACACTTGGTGGGTGGTAATCCCGTCTAACTTTGTAACTGTCAATTAAATATTTGANTCCTCATTGTAATAAGTATTAAATTTATTTGTGGCACAGTCCACATTATAAAATTAAACACATTGTGTAAATATAACATAAAACAGACACGTTTTATTTATTAATAAAATTAACTACAACAAAATGGGATTTCAAGTTTGCCAACACTTGGTGGGTGGTAATCCCGTCTAACTTTGTAACTGTCAATTAAATATTTCAGATTGACACTACGAGTAATCAGTGTAAGGAAACGGACTTCTGAAATGGTCTAGAAATTGTATTAAAAAATTACTGTTTGGTTTATCTGCAGGGGGTTTAAGAAGTCCACTAATTTGGGAGAGGATGAATCACACACTATAGGCACTTTATTGCACGTCATATTTGTGTGTCCGCGCCGCTAGACCGGCACAGCCAGCATGAAGAGGTGTGCGTGCAGCTGCAGTACAAATGCACTGTACAAGTCTCTCAAGTCTGCAGCGCCCCCGTCGAACGTTGGTTCCGAGTCGGGCCTGTCAGTTTCCACGTCTCTTAGTTCAACTCATGTGTTCTGGAGCAGAGACACCTTCTACCTCTACTCCAGTCTCAAGTGATCAAGACATCTATGTGTGATAAAAGATGGAAATGTGGTGGGTGCGACGTTGACTTCGGTGGATATCGGTTTAATATCCCAAAAAACATTTTTATACAACATCAGTGCTTGTAACAGAGTACTTTACAATGTCTCGATGGAAATTATTTCAGCCAAATGCCTCATTCAGTTTTCGTATTAAACAATTTAACAAAAAAAACCTTATAATTTCAACATAATTGGCTATATATGGCAGTGGCTCTCTTATTCCACGCAAAAAAATGGATTTATGTGCGATTATAAAATGGTGGGTCATGGCTAACAAGAGTGGTCATTTCGTGAGGTCAACAAAAAAAGTTTTTTTCTTTCACAAGGACTAAATAAACACAATCTAACTATCTTTACCATGCTGAGTTCAAATATGTTCTCAGATTTTTTCCATCAGGCAGGGTTTTTTTGTGGCACTTGTTTAATGTTTTTAAAGAATTAGTACTTACGAAACACTAAATAATTAATATACGGCTAATTTACGCTTACCTAAAAAGTTTTATATGATGATTTTTGGCCATATTTTGCGTTCGGGATGTCTCTCTTCATGGTCCAGCAGTAGTCGGCCAGCATATTGGGATTCCATTTGCCTTGGTACCTCTTTTCAATAGTAGAAATCTGCTGATGAAAATGCTCACCATGTTCATCAGAGATAGCCCCAAGATTTTCAGGGAAGAAGTCTGGGTGAGAGTCCAAGAAGTGAATTTTCAAAGACATGTTGCAGCCCATTCCTTTGTACGACGTCGGAAGATCACTCACTATTTCACTATAGTTTTCTTCTTTATTATTGACAAGAAATCCCAACAAATATTTTTGAATGTTTTCCGCGTTGCTTTTTCCGGTGTATGTACCAGTTCCTCAAAATGTTCATCATCCGATATACGTGATCTTATTAGCGGCCCTATAAATATTCCTTCCTTCAATTTTGCATCGCTTATTATAGGAAATTTATATTTCAGATACATAAATGCAGCAGATCTTTTATGCATTGCTTTTACAAAAAATTTTATAAGCCCCAGTTTTATATGCAGGGGAGGTAAATACACCTTTTCGGGATACACTAATGGGGCATTTCTTACATTTTTATACCCAGGAATAAGAGATTCACGTTTAGGCCATTGTTTCTTTATGTAGTGAGACTTCCTATCCCTGCTGTCCCATTCACACAAAAAAACAGCAGAATTTCGTGTATCCAAGTTGCAAACCTAATAATAAAGCTATGACCTTCAAATCACCACAGATATTCCAGTTATATTTAGTATAGTTAATTTTTTCTAACAACAATTTCATATGTGTATATGTCTCTTTTATATCACAGGCATTGGTGGTAATTCATTCCTATTATGCAGTAGTACAGCCTTCAAACTAACTTTCGATGAGTCTATGAGCAATCGCCACTCATCTGGCTGGTTTTGATGTCCAGGAACCTCCATTAATGAACAAACATTATTACAAAAAACTACATGGCCTTCTTTAGAGAAGTATTCACTGAAATCACTATCGCGACTACGATAAATGCATATCCGTGTTACATTTTGGAGTAGACCTTTGAGCCTGAAACTTAAAAACTCAGCCAACTGTTTAGACAAATTTAAATCCCGTATAAGATCATTGAGTTAAAAGGTGAGGTTCTCATAAACTACTTTCTTCAAATGTAGGGTCACTTCTCTCCTTTCTGTCGTCTTCAGTATGAGCTGGGTCGGAGTCGGAGTTATCACTTAAGGTCATGAAATCTGGACACTTTGGTACAGGATACTCTTCACTGTGTGGCACAGGTCTCATTGCAGAAGCCAAATTGGGATACTTAACTGTATAATTTGTTTTGGAATTAATTCCTTTAATATTGGTTAAGCATAAATAACAGTCAGTTAAATGGTCCTTCCTTTCCCTCCAAATCATAGGGACTGAAAACGGCATATGATGAGTATCATTTTTCCATCCAGTGAGAAGCCTAACACATGATACACAGCATATATTTGGGACCCAGTCTTTATCGAAATCACCAGCTTTACACCCAAAATAAATCTCATAACATTTTTTCACAAGTGCTGTGAAATTTCGCCTCTGAGACTTTAAGGTCAATTCACCACATACGTAGCAGAAATTGTTTGGTTTATTTAAACACTTTCTTGGCATATTGAAACGTTTATAAAACTCATAAAACTTACAAATAAAAACAATATACAGCAGAAAACCACTACACCTGTTGCCAGGCTCACTACAATTTCAATACTGGCTACTGGACATCTGTTTACTAAAACAATGCAATATTTGACAGGCTGTCGAGAGGCGTGGGAGTGGGAAAAGGCAGAAGGCGTATAGCGGTGTCGCCGCCAAGTCAAGACGCGCGGGAAAGCTCCGAGTCAGATACAGTTAAGTGCCAGCGTTCGTCGCTCAAGTAGCATTTGCGTCCCCGACGCCTAACGTCCATCACGTTAAAATCCGCGAGCATTTTGGTATTTGATCCACCCTTAAGGCTCCCAACCTGCTGGGTACAGATTCGGACAGTGTGTGCATATTTTTTGCCTAATGTAGACTTCTTTATTAAAACACTGAGAGACCAAGTTATTGCTTCCCCCGCCACTCCTCATCGTAGAGGATAACAGTCATCTTGGTAAGAAAGAGTACAACCCGCCTCCAAACAAATTCGCCCCCGACGAAGCTTTGCCCTTACGGCCACAGAAGGAAAGCGGACAAAACATTGCCCGAGGTTTCAACCCTCGACGTCCGAGGCACCCGTAGTCTGCGCCAGAGAGGTAACTCGTACCCTGTATCTCACAGGGAGCGAGTAGCGTCATACAGGAGTATATTACGCGGAAATGACTGTCACAAGAAAACTATGCCTGATGGAAGAAATCTGATTACATATTTGAATTCAGCATAATAAACTGGACTAGGGTCGCTATTCAGTTTCCTTTTGAAAAGAAATCATGTTGACCAGTGTAATTGGAATGAGACAAGTAATAATTTAACATCATGTAACGACATTTGTGTACAATAATACTGACTGGAAGAATACATTGGCAAATGGCATGTATAAATCAATATAAAGATGCATACAAAATAGAGCAATATTATTAAAAATACCAATGTTTCAATTACGTGACAATCAATATAAAACGTTACCCTTGGAGCACCAACACACGTTTATTTAGTACTGGCTCCCATACATACTAGTACAAAATAATTTAAAATACAAATATTTATACTTGTTTCAATGCAATCCTTTCTGAGCTCCAACAATTCAGTTAAGTAGCTAAGGAAGGCAGCCACTCACGGCCCAGTAAAACCTCCAATCCTACAAAAAAAATATTAAAACTTAGAATAAGAAGATTAATGTAACCCATTAAAGCTCCTACCCTTAGAATACAACACTTTAAAACCATAAAAACTATGCCCTTACAAATGAGTCGTGGAAACGGACGATTACCAGAATGTTCACTTATACTTGGGCGGCACACAGACAATAAAGACGCGTTAAAAACAAGAGGCACAGCAGACGCGGTACCGTAGTATTCAGCCAAATATAATTTAGAAAGGAAATCGAAACATAATTTTGAAATGGATAGCAACTGCACCATACCCAAGCAACTACACACACATGCCACAAAAAAAAATTTACAAAACCCTTAAAAACCCTACCGCAAACACAGAGACTTTACGTGTTCCAAGTTTCAACGCAAATTCGCCCCATTGCTCAGTGTGAATGACTAGATAAAGTTGTCATAATTATCTTTGAAGTTAAGTGCAGGCANCGCAAATTCGCCCCATTGCTCAGTGTGAATGACTAGATAAAGTTGTCATAATTATCTTTGAAGTTAAGTGCAGGCAAGCTGAATCTGGACAGACGAACTGAGCTGAAGTAGCAGCAGTAAGTGCGGCAGCAGAATAGAATGGCCACAGAGCTCGGCCGCGCAAGACCTTAAATAAACTAATGTCACCAATCGCAACTAAGACACGAGCGTGTGAGAAGGGGAAGGAGAGGAAAGGGTGTAGAAGGAGAACAAGGGAGGGGATCCGAGCACGAGCAAAGAGTTCGCCAGTGACCACTGAAATAGAGCGCGCTCACAGTTATATAACGACGTCTGGGCAAACGGCGCGACCTCCACCCCAAAACCTTAGTCTCTCAAGATCTAAGTCCAAGTCGAATACATTTACAAACAGTTGACAGAAGAAACAAAGTTGTATATACTCAAATACAGAAAATATACTGGAAACAGCAGAGTAGAACGTTGATAGAAAGTCCATAGATTTGTAGTAAACATAATAAAATTAAGTCAATCTCCAGTTGGAACTCTTCGAGTGAAGGAGCGACCAGCTCCATTTTTAAGGCGGCCTCCGGAGACGGAGGGCAGCCGAGAACCAAACAGGCGTCTCAGGGCATTGAGTACTAGTCTCTTCTCGGGCACTGCAGACTGAAATACGTAGATGTAGAAATGCTTGCGGCCAACGGGATGAACGGTGGCACAGTCTCCTTATCTATNACTGCAGACTGAAATACGTAGATGTAGAAATGCTTGCGGCCAACGGGATGAACGGTGGCACAGTCTCCTTATCTATAAGTATTGCCGGTCGCCCATGCAGAAGACGTCAGTAAGGCGGAACAAACTCCGCTCGGTTTGGCCGGAAAGCGGAAACAAAACATTAAGAGGGAATTTAAAAAGGACAAACCAGAAAACCAAAGGAACAAAGGTATGGAAACACCCGTGCGTTAAAAAAGGTAAAAAAANATTTAAAAAGGACAAACCAGAAAACCAAAGGAACAAAGGTATGGAAACACCCGTGCGTTAAAAAAGGTAAAAAAAAATCAGCACAGCTAAGCAAAAAGAATATGCAAACAATAAATGATCAATTTCATGGCACATAGGTCTCAAGCNACTGCAGACTGAAATACGTAGATGTAGAAATGCTTGCGGCCAACGGGATGAACGGTGGCACAGTCTCCTTATCTAGAAGTATTGCCGGTCGCCCATGCAGAAGACGTCAGTAAGGCGGAACAAACTCCGCTCGGTTTGGCCGGAAAGCGGAAACAAAACATTAAGAGGAAATTTAAAAAGGACAAACCAGAAAACCAAAGGAACAAAGGTATGGAAACACCCGTGCGTTAAAAAAGGTAAAAAAATCAGCACAGCTAAGCAAAAAGAATATGCAAACAATAAATGATCAATTTCATGGCACATAGGTCTCAAGCTGTGACACAGATGCTTTTTGAAATGAGCGAATGCAGCTAGGCGAAACAAGACTTACATGATTTGGACCAAGAAACTTATTAGTTTTGAAAAGACAACAAAATTTTGGAATTAATTTGCCCATCACATTTTTCCCCAAGTCGGCCAAAATGTAATTTTGCATAAAGACCAGGTCCCCTGCATTGTACGTTACTGGAAATCTACCCTGGTCCATTTTAGAAATAACCTACTGCTTCGCAGTATCGAGCCTGCGATGGACCTCCCCAAGCAAGCAGTCACGGTCAGCATCACCAAGAGGAGACGGTGAGGGAGGGATGTTCCAAATATATAACAGAGGATGACCAAGGTGACGGCCAAGATAAGGATGAACTCCGGTGGAATCGTGGAGTGCACTATTAAACCCTATGTTGATAAAATCAAGGTCTTGAACCCACTTGGTATGGTACTGATTATAAAAAATTGTCAGATAGGCCTTTCAATTTTTATTTTAACTTTCCACCTGGTTTCCTTTAGGATAATAAGGACTAGAGGTAAAATGTTTAACTGCCCAGCGAAAACACATATTCTTAAAAGCATTAGAGGTGAAATATTTTGCATTATAAGTAACAGTTTCCAACGATGCTCCTTTTCTGTGAGAGCCCTAACTATGGAATAAGCCTTCATATTTCGGAATGCAACAAAATTACGAACTTGGTAAAAGTATTCAGCAAAATCATAATGAAAAAAAATTTCCCTTTTTGGATCGAATCAAGGGTCCAAAAATGTCCAAGTGAACTACACTTAAAGGACCCTTCGCATGGCCCACATTGGTTTGCTGTGCCTGTTTGCACTTTTGGCACAACTAACTTGATCTTAGGAATTCAGATACATCACTCTTTAAGGTTGTCCAAGCAAACTGGACGGCTATATTAGTAAAGATTTTACTGACCCCCAAAATGCCCGCCGAAAACCGAATCGTGAAAATAGGAAAACATCATAGGCCTTACAGACTCCGGCACCACGATCTTACGTGCACGGCCATTTTTTCCGGTAAAATTCAAAACACCGTTTATTTCCATGTAATGAAGCACAGCTCCCGCACTAAGGTCCGTTCTCATCTGAGTACATAGAGCATCGCTCGCTTAAGCCTGACAGAGCTTAACAGAAAATTTGGGAAATACTGTATAAGGCTTAACGACGCCCCAGAANCATCGCTCGCTTAAGCCTGACAGAGCTTAACAGAAAATTTGGGAAATACTGTATAAGGCTTAACGACGCCCCAGAATCACGATCATTTACCGTCTACGGGAACATACATCCTCGAAATTGCCTCCGCTACCTAACTTGCCCTAAAAACAAACTCAAGGCCTAACACTATATCATGACTAAAGGCTGCAAACACCTAAAAGGGGAAAGTCCATGAAAAACTACCAAATTTAAAGTGCAAGGGCACGACCTAGTTACTTCTAATAACCTCCCCATTTGCCACGCACAACCGTTTTTCCGCCGAGCACCTTACGCGTATATTGGAAACTACTTTGTTGTGCGAGGTAATCTCACTTTCACCTGACTGGAAAACCTAAGCCTTAATCCAGTCAAAACTCGTTTCCAGAATTAGGACAAGCTCTACGTAAATGCCCAATTTCACCTCACCCGAAAAAATTTCTCTCAGAAACAGCACGCTACCCTTGTTTACAATCTGCAGATAGATGTCCCTGAACCACACAATTTCCACACCGCACTGCCATACCGTTCAGGCAGGCTGAAGCTGGGCAATCTAACTGAGCTGAAGTAGCAGCAGAATAGAATGGTCACCGAGCTCGGCCGCACAATAATTCAAACTGAAGTATTGAAAACATTATGGCGCTCAATGAATCTAGTTTCAGAGAGGCTCGCCAAACTTTTTTATTCGATTCAGGCAGCAGTTTAATGATGTACAGTGGTTGTCAGCCTTCAAGAACTGCCAAATAGCAACCCGGCTGTTTCCACCAAAGCTTCCTCCCTCAGTTACTGTACAGGAAGGAAGCTTCATACTACCATTGCTGGTGTGTGGATAATTATTCAGCTTTAACCTGTTCACGAGCAATTCTCTATTAATACCACTGATAAGAAAAAGGCACAAATAAAACAAATTTGTTTTAACTGTACACCACGAACTTGTTAATTATAACGAACAGGAAGACGGTAAGTTATTTAAATGTCAAATATCATAAAACTTAAGTTTACATTACAATTTTAATTCGAATAATCGAATTAAAAATTTGTACCACTCCCTAAAGGAAATCCTAGTTGCGAGGCTGACCTCAGCGATGTACAGAAGGCCTCGGTAAGCGTCTCGACACGCAGTTCAGCAAAATACAGGAGGTTGCTAGACGATACGCTGCTCTTGCGCAACCGACCTCGCGCACTTACAGTCCTATCACGATTTACTGATTTGGCAGTTCAAATGGCAACTGTTGTTACTTGGTTTTTGCGCTGTCTTTACACGAAGCATTCAGAACTCACTTATTACCTTACTGCAATACTATAGGTCACAACTTTGGAGGGNAATCCTCTGGAGATGTCGACAGTGGAAGGAAAAAATACGGCATCCTGTCGGTGTCATCCACACAGTTTTCCTGATTGCATCCTCTGTCCTTGCAGTGCTTCTGGTGCCTTCATCTGGTCTGTCAGTAATATGTTGTACAACGCGTTCCTCCAAATACGAGGCCTACCTTGCCCAAAGACGCTGTTTCCGTTCAAGTTTAACAAAGGCCCTCAGATGTCTCTCGTTGTCAAGCCATCTGTTTTGATAATGTTCTGCGTGCAGACACCTAGCTGCTGAGCAGTTACAAATGGCTCGGCCGTTAATTAATATCATGTCAATTTCCCGCTGGCTGCACATGTTCGCCGCTCTGTTTTACTTCACTCACACTCGCTCACGGCTCGTTTGAAGCGTCCACCACTAATCGTGTTGTTGTCAACATTCACACGCGCTGGACATTGCATCGCCTAGTATGATGATGAGGAATTTATAGTCTGTTCGCTGTAAGATGACACCCACCTTCACAGGCACGCGCCCTTTATCAACAGCGAAAATAATATTTTTTTTTTACTTTTCTGTCGTCTTGTTTTATTCACTACCCAAACTACAAGCGGCGGCAGTTAAGTTGGCGACATATTGTTTACATGTAATTATACACGCATACAGGGGCCGCGGTGGTGTCGTGGTCAGACTACTCGCCTCCGACCAAATCGAACAGGCTTCTATTCCCGGCGGGGTCACTCCAAGATTCTTCGCATGTGGAATAGTGCCAGCGGGTTCTCCGGGGATCTCCCGTTTCCCCGCCCTTGCATTCCGGCGCTGCTTCATACTCACCTCATTTCACAGTCATCGGCTCTCAAGACCTCGCTGTTAAGAGCCGCCCAAACCTATTCACCATACGCATACATACGCCTATATAAACACACACATACATACAGAAATTGTTTGCATTCAGCCACCTTTACCCTCGCACCCAAAAAGTGTATTTCACTTAGCTGCTAAACAATTCCGTATCCATTTAAGCTACGGGCGCCATACACAGAACCACCTATTCTTTCATTAATTACTATCGGTAAACTTTTATCGCTCTATTTTGCCATCCACGTTGTTTTCTCAGCTCCTGCTCTAAATATTAGTCAGCATAATTAATATTAGTCAGCATAATTGTTTTTTTCTTATTTTTTAAAACACATTTCTGGAAAATAGTGTACATTAACTTCCAATTTCCTTCAGACATTTTCCTTGAAGTTCGCACTTGTGAATTTGCCATGTGAATGTGTGTATGTATATACGCATTCATATATACATGCAATAATATGGTAAACATATACAGGAAGTATCTAATCTATTGTAACTAATGTCGAGAGGTGATGCCTGGGATCAAAACAAGCAAAAATGTTCCTATGAACATATATCCTTCAACGCGTTGTTATTGAGCTACAGGACGTACATTCGCCACATCACAGGCAATGCTTCAAGTGTCCGCCATGGACAGCCATGCATGCGTGGCAATGCATGCGTGACAATGCATGAGTGGCAACGCCTCCTCATGGACTGGCAAAGCTACTCAAAATACCTGGGTCATGTCACACAGCTGCACAGGCGTTATTGATACGCTGTTCCAAGTCGTTGATGCCGTTAACCGGCGTAGCATACACCACACTTTCCATGTGTCCCCCCAGCTAATAGTCCAGTGGACTAAGGTCAGGAGACCGAGCAGGCCAATGCACTGGACTGAGACGCCCAATTTGACGTAACAACACAGTAAGTGGTGGTAGTGTTACATGTTACCACAGTGTGAAACGCCTGTAACTCAATAACAACTCTTTGTAGGACATACGTTCATAGGACCATTTTTGCATGTTTTGATCCCAGAAATCACNCTGTAACTCAATAACAACTCTTTGTAGGACATACGTTCATAGGACCATTTTTGCATGTTTTGATCCCAGAAATCACCACTTGAGGTTTGCTACAATAGTTTGGATGTACCCTGTATAAATGTAGAATGGCCAATCTATACATCATCTCTATCCTTTCACCCTGCCANTACAATAGTTTGGATGTACCCTGTATAAATGTAGAATGGCCAATCTATACATCATCTCTATCCTTTCACCCTGCCACAAACATGACTGGTATTCCTATAAATTATTATTGCTTTGTAAATACTGATTTTATGCGTGCGCCCACACCCATTATTTAAATCAGTTCTTTGTCATCCCTACATCATTTATACTACACCCTGCATATATTACACGTGCTTTGCCCTCCTTTGGTAATTCCCATTTCCTTCCTGGATATAACCTCCTCCCTCTTCCTGCAACGCCTTTCAAACAAACCCCAGCCTCATTTTACATATCATTCACCATTCACAAACTTCTAAAGTTATGTTCTGCATACTTTTCATGCATCCTACCCTGCTTGGATACTTACACTGAATTCCTCTCNCCCTCAATAAACCATTTACAGTGCCCGCCACCTAAGTTGCTAGGAGGCATTCCAAAACGTTTCTCCGAGAGAAAGAGCAAAGTAACAGAGAGTAACAGCAGAAAATCCAGAGTAAAGGTGGTTTTGGAACGAGCATGATTTAAATAGCATTATGTGTTTAAAAATGTGTACTGATTGAGCAACCAACATAAATTCCGAAATATATTTATAACATTCCTCGAATTCTTCCTTTTCCAAAAAATTCATTTTATATATATACAGTTTTACTTGCTATAGGATAATCATGAATATTACTACTTAAAACTCAAACTTTACACATGTTTACTGTCAAATAATAATACGGGTTTTACCACTTGTCATTTGCAATTTTCCCGCGTGTGTCTGTAACCAGAATGTCCACATTTCCTTACAGTTTGTTTAATTATACTAAACTTCCCACCATTTTCAATTTACCTTTCGTTACTCGGTTAAATCGTGCATGCAAAAGTTTTACTCTGGCAAGATGCTCAGAGTAATTACTTTGCTGTTTTGGGACAGGTTTTCACGGCCCGAAGGCAGGCACACCCTNAATTTACCTTTCGTTACTCGGTTAAATCGTGCATGCAAAAGTTTTACTCTGGCAAGATGCTCAGAGTAATTACTTTGCTGTTTTGGGACAGGTTTTCACGGCCCGAAGGCAGGCACACCCTCGATCCTCCCGCACTGTAACTGTGCTCTGATGAGTGACAGTGCATAACACTTACTCCTCTTCTCTCTTCAGACCTTTCACTTATATTGGTGCCTTTACTCGGTATTCTACTGGTTTTCTCGGTGAAACCTGTCCTCCTCGCCAACCAGAAGTATTCCGACTCCTAATTTAGAAGCCTTTACCCGAATACCTCCTCATGGGTCATCACAGATTTGCTCTTCTTGCCACTTATCGTATTCCTCCAATCTTCTACCAATTTTAGTGGCAAACTCATTNGGTCATCACAGATTTGCTCTTCTTGCCACTTATCGTATTCCTCCAATCTTCTACCAATTTTAGTGGCAAACTCATTCCTGATCTTGTGAAGAGCTTTATCCATCATTACATTTTCTGGTATTAAGTGGATGCTCTTAGCTTCAGTGATCTCTTCCAACAATTGCCTTATGTCTTCGGTCTTGAGACATTCCGTGATCACATGTTGTACAGTATCGTCCACTCCACATACATCACACAAAGGAGATTGCGCTAACCGCAGACTTTGAAGCTTCGCCTTGAAGTTTCCATGTCTNCCACTCCACATACATCACACAAAGGAGATTGCGCTAACCGCAGACTTTGAAGCTTCGCCTTGAAGTTTCCATGTCTTGTATAGAGCTACATACTATAATGGTTGGCAGTACTCCATTTACAGTCCATTCTTGCCTTGATGTTCGGCAGCAGCTCATAAGTCATTCTTCCACGTTCAGAAGAATCCCAATCCTCTTGCCATTTCTGGATAACTTCACCCATGCTCTCTTCCTTGGGTTCCTTTGTCAGTTTTACTGTTCAAACTCTCTCCGCCTCAGTATCTTACCAATAGATCGATGGGCAATACGCCCGCAAGTGATACATCAGGTGCTGTTTTATATGCTCGAGTAACAGTCAGCAGTGACGCCCTTNCCACTCCACATACATCACACAAAGGAGATTGCGCTAACCGCAGACTTTGAAGCTTCGCCTTGAAGTTTCCATGTCCTGTATAGAGCTACATACTATAATGGTTGGCAGTACTCCATTTACAGTCCATTCTTGCCTTGATGTTCGGCAGCAGCTCATAAGTCATTCTTCCACGTTCAGAAGAATCCCAATCCTCTTGCCATTTCTGGATAACTTCACCCACGCTCTCTTCCTTGGGTTCCTTTGTCAGTTTTACTGTTCAAACACTCTCCGCCTCAGTATCTTACCAATAGATAGATGGGCAATACGCCCGCAAGTGATACATCAGGTGCTGTTTTATATGCTCGAGTAACAGTCAGCAGTGACGCCCTTNGATGGGCAATACGCCCGCAAGTGATACATCAGGTGCTGTTTTATATGCTCGAGTAACAGTCAGCAGTGACGCCCTTTGAGCGCTGATGGATGACCTTCATCTTGTGCCATGACAATTCGGCTCTGTGGTACCACAACACAACTCCATATGTAACTATTGCCTCAAATACTGTTATATAGATCGTCCTTAATGTGCTGTAATTGAGGGCCCAACTCATGTTCCCGATTCTTTTGAGTTTCTGGAACACCACCACAGGTTTCCATGACACATACTCTGTATGTTTAAGGAAGCTCATTTTATCATCCACGATAACTCCCAGGTATATATACATTCATATACATTCCCAACTGGGCACCCACCATAGAGCATGGTCGGTGGTCTCTGGCACTTCCCTTTGAGCAGCATTATCTTGATCTTCTATGTAGTGAACTTCAGCTTCACTTTAGTTGTCCAAGCCCATATCTTGTCCATCACTTCCGCTGATTTATCTTTAAGCATTCGTGTTGAATCTCCAGTGATCAANTTGTCCAAGCCCATATCTTGTCCATCACTTCCGCTGATTTATCTTTAAGCATTCGTGTTGAATCTCCAGTGATCACCACCAAACCATCATTTGCATAACCAAAGACCGTGCAACCAGGCAGGAGATGCAGCTAAGGAATCCGTCTAAGAGTATGTTCCATAAGACCGGCCTTAGGACTAATCCATGGGGACATCCCTTCGATAGCCTTTTCTGCACGTGTACTGTTTTGGTTGAGTACATACTCCATCTGTAAGTGAAGAAATCCAGAATCAGCCTATAGATGTTCGCTGGACATATTTTGCTTTTAAATTGATGAATCATTTCCGGCCACCAGGAATTATCGAATGCTCCGGATATATCAAGGAACACTCCCATAACATACTTCGCTGTAGATTCTCTTATTATTTTCATAACGCCATACAGAACGAAGTCTGTTCCCATTCCGTTTTTAAAGCCATATTGCTTCTCACACATTGTTCCTTCAACTTCTAGAGCCATGTTAGTCTTCTGTTTTCGTTGACGGGAGTGAGAGCATCTGTGTTTATTGCTCAAGCAACCACCGATAGTTAACTGAGTTCGAGACTTGACAGTATACAAAAACTATTAATTATCTTTCAGAGTTTTGACAAAATCTGGTTTTTTTTCCTAGTGGTGGAGGTGAAAATANTATACAAAAACTATTAATTATCTTTCAGAGTTTTGACAAAATCTGGTTTTTTTTCCTAGTGGTGGAGGTGAAAATAATATTATCGAGGGTTAAAATAAATGAATAACATAGAAATAATTTATACACTTTACCTTTATTTACAGACTTGACATAATAAGAATACATAATCATATTTTATACATGCTCAACATATTCTTCATTCAAGCGGTACATTTGTGGTAAGTGTTTTTTGCAAAACAATTCCTGCTGTGAGCATTCAAGCAACTCTTATTCGAATATACCATACAACAGTTAACACATGGGTA
>NQII01003058.1:121538-171443 GCA_002778355.1 Clitarchus hookeri
ATCAAGGTGGCACGTACGGATTCAACTCCGTACTCTGCTGTTGACAGGTGAGGTGGAACCACCCTCGGGTGGAGAACATCCACCCACTGCTATTGGAAAGGGCGTCACTCTTTCTATTGGCAGTATTCAACTACTGTCAATTAGAGCCTTGACCGAGCTTAAATCTAAATCATGGTTATGGACTTTGTCCTGTCTGGCGGGGAGTGCACACATCTAACAGCCTGATGTGACAAGAAGCATATTTTCTCTATATGCAGACTGAAGTGGCAATATGTAAGCTTGAATGTTTATGGGAAGTCCTGATCTGCACTCCCCAGATCTGCTCAGAAAGTTGTCTCCTGTTAAACCCTCGTGGATCAGGCACAGGAGGAGCAGCCTTGGTCAAAACCCGCGGCACCTCGGTGTCGATAACATGTTGTCAGTGTTACAGGTGATAAGTCTTCAACCCTTGATTCCGTCTTCGTGTTGTAGCAGAGTATACAATCGCAGTAGTGACAATGATACTGTATTGCTTGTAACATCTCTTCAGAAATTCTTGCTGTTGCAAATGGTAAGTCTTCAACAATTGTTTCCATCTTAATATTGTAGAATAGTACAAGTTCGTAGTAGCAGATGAATGTAGTAGTAATAGTAACAACCTGCTTTCCTCCACCACGCTCGACAACGGAATGATGTTCATTTTACATTANATGAATGTAGTAGTAATAGTAACAACCTGCTTTCCTCCACCACGCTCGACAACGGAATGATGTTCATTTTACATTATGCTAGCTTATATGTGCTTATAAATATTTTCCTCTTCATTTTATTTTTATATCAGATTGAATCAGAGTATAGTCATGTTGAGCTAATCATTCCCGCATTTCACGACTGAAATTTCTTCGTCTAACATATGGTAATGTATACATTTCTTGTGCCTTTATCGTTTTGTGACATAGTGTTATTTATGATAGGCTGCCAGCTTCGTCAGTGACGAGTCACTTACGAGAGTGACGCGTAACATGTTAGACTACTTTATCCTTGTATGCGAGCAGTGTCCTTTATGATAGGCCATCAGCTTCGTCAATGACGAGACACTTTCGAGAACCTCGCGATACATGTTAGGCTCCTTTATCGTTGTGTGCGGTAGCACCCTTTATGATAGGCTGCCAGCTTCGTCAGCGACGAGTCACTTTCGAGAGCATTGCGTTTCATGTTAGGCCCCTTTATCGTTGTGTGCAAGCAGTTTCCTTTATGATAGACTGTCAGCCTCGTCAGTGATGAGACTCTTTCGATTCTTCAGCTAAGATAAGCAGTGCTGGAGTGGAAGAGAAAGTTGTCTTCTATGGATGCTGCTCGATCACCCTCGGGCGGTTCTCAGTTATACTGCGTGGTCAACACATCTACAAACCGCACCACTGCGAGCTCCAGGAAGCAAGTCTTCTATCCATCATACCACCGCACCTCCCAGGAAGCGAGTCGTCTATCTGCCGCACCACTGCAGCCCCAATAAACGAGTCGTCTATCACCACACCACTGCGGCTCCCAAGAAGCGAGTTGTCTATCCGCTGCACCACCGCAGCTTACAAGAAGCACGTCGTAAATCTATCGCACCACCGCGGCCCCAATAAGCGAGTCGTCTATCCACCGCACCACCACGGCTCCAAGCATGGGATGCAAGAGCATGAAGCAGTGACCAGTCAAGGCATCATGGCAGGGATTTGGGAAAACTCGGAGAAAACCCTCTAGCATGGAATGCAAAAGCATGAAGTCGGGACAGGTCAGGGTGTTGTGGCAGGAATTTGAGAAGACTCGGAGAAAACCTCCTAGTTTGGAAGGCAAGAGCGTGAAGCAGACACCGGTTGGGGCATTGTGGCATGGATTTGGGAAGGCTCGGAGAAAACCCTCTAGCATGGAATGCAAGAGCATGAAATAATTTATAAAAAGAGGCTTCGAAGACAGCGTCATGACAGGGAGGAGGCAGGAGTTGGCCTTGAGAAGCTTGGTAAGGAAATGACAAACTTCATGCGTTTGCATTCCACTTGGGGGGCGGCCATCTTGGCAGCCAGTGTCAACATGAGGCGGCCATCTTGGCAGCCAGTGCCAAAATGTGAAAAAACTTATTTTTTCATAAAATAAATTTGAAAAATTAGTTTTTNTCAACATGAGGCGGCCATCTTGGCAGCCAGTGCCAAAATGTGAAAAAACTTATTTTTTCATAAAATAAATTTGAAAAATTAGTTTTTAAAATGAACTTATGAAAAGTTTCAACTTTTCAAAAGTTCCAAAAAATTATTTGTTCTTGAACATTCCCTGGCTGCCATTTTCGAATTCCTAGGCCGACGCCAAGGTGTCAGCCATGGGAGAGAATCCCTAAGCCGACACCATGTTGGTTGCGGAAGACGATGCNATGAATGTAGTAGTAATAGTAACAACCTGCTTTCCTCCACCACGCTCGACAACGGAATGATGTTCATTTTACATTCTGCTAGCTTATATGTGCTTATAAATATTTTCCTCTTCATTTTATTTTTATATCAGATTGAATCAGAGTATAGTCATGTTGAGCTAATCATTCCTGCATTTCACGACTGAAATTTCTTCGTCTAACATATGGTAATGTATACCTTTCCTGTGCCTTTATCGTTTTGTGACATACTGTTATTTATGATAGGCTGCCCGCTTCGTCAGTGACGAGTCACTTACGAGAGCGACGCGTAACATGTTAGACTACTTTATCCTTGTATGCGAGCAGTGTCCTTTATGGTAGGCCATCAGCTTCGTCAATGACGAGACACTTTCGAGAACCTCGCGATAATGTTAGGCCTAGGGATTCTCTTCGGGGGGCGGCCATCTTGGCGGCCAGCAACACCTTGGCATCGGCCTAGGGATTCTCTTCGCGGCGGCCATCTTGGCAGTCAGCATCGTCTTCGGGAGTCGCAACCACCTTGGCATTGGCTTAGGGAGGCCATCTTGGCAGCCAGCGACATCTTCGGCTAAACTTCCTCTTCGCGGCGGCCATCTTGGCAGCCAGCATCGTCTTCCGCAACCAACATGGTGTCGGCTTAGGGATTCTCTCCCATGGCTGACACCTTGGCGTCAGCCTAGGGATTCGAAAATGGCCACCAGGGAATGTTCGGGAAAAAATTATTTTTTGGAACTTTTGAAAAGTTGAGACTTTTCAAAAAATGGAACTTTTGAAAAGTTGAAAATTTTCATAAGTTCTTTTTAAAAACTAATTTTTCAAATTTATTTTATGAAAAATTAATTTTTTTAAATAAACTTTTGCAATTTTTGCAAATTTTTTGCACATTTTGGCACTGGCTGCCAAGATGGCTGCCTCCTGTTGACACTGGCTGCCAATATGGCCGCCCCCAAGTGGAATGCAAATGCATGAAGTTTGTAATTTCCTTACCAAGCTTCTCAAGGTCAACTCCCGCCTCCTCCCTGTCATGACGCTGTCTTCGAAGCCTCTTTTTATAACTACTCATGAAGTATGCCTGGTCGGGGTGTCGTGGCAGGGATTTGGGAAGACTCGGAGAAAACCTCCTAGCTTGAAATGCAAGAGCATGAAGCAGACACTGGTCGGGGCATTGTGGCATGGAATTGGGAAGGCTCGGAGAAAACTCTCTAGCATGGAATGCAAGAGCATGAAGTATGCACGGTCGGGGTGTCGTGGCAGGGATTTGGGAAGACTCGGAGAAAACCTCATAGCTTGGAATGCAAGACCATGAAGTATACGATCTAGTATGAAGGAATTAAATTATAATCGAATTTGGGAAGACTCTAAGAAAACTGCCTAGCATGAAATGCAAAAGTATGAAGTAGGAATCAGTTGTGGTGTCGTGGTAGGCATTTTGGAAGAATCGGAGAAAACCTCCTTGCTTGGAACACAAGAACATGATCTCTATGCTCTAGTAGGAAGGAATTAAATGAGAATCGAATTTGGTAAGACTCTGAGAAAGAGAGCATGAAAATCCTCAAATCCTCATCGCCCAAAAAGGAGTCACTGCCCCACATTGAGGGATAATCGCCAAATTTTTTAATAATTTTGTCAAGTTTTGAACATCTTGTGAAATTATGGAATTTTTAAAAAAAAATTTGGGAAATTTTTACTTTTTTGGAGGAAAAGGGAAATTTCTAGGGGGAAAAGGGAAAAAAGAGAAGTGTGACGTCATTTTCCGGTGTCGCAATGGAATGCAAGAACATGGTGTTTACGGTTTTCTTACCAAGTTTCGGTGTGGAAATGGCTCCCTGCTCCCCCAGCCACAGCCGTTGCCACCAAACCTACCATTTCTAACTACTCCCTCACATGATTTCATGATTTTAAAAAAAAACCGTATATTATTATTCAATAAGTCACCATATTAAATACCATGTTCTATTTGCAAATTGGTACGAAATCACATCATTTAATCCTGGGGGGGGGGGTACATTTATAGTCCGTCGTGAGACTTATTACAAAAACAATTTCTAAACTGACAAAAATTATTGCGAAAATGTTTATATCTGATTATTGTGCCGTTTCCGAGAGAAGCCAGACACCAACATGAGCCTCGCTGGTCGGTGAGCTGCGTGCAGTAACTGTGCACCGCCGTCCCACTTACTCGAGAAGGCGGGAAGGCGAAGTTTGGTCGTTCCACACCAGTAAGAGGAATGAGATGTGCGGTCACGGAAAGACTTGAACTACTACAGGAACTTGAACCACATCTCGAGCCGGAAAACCATCCAAAAAGAAAACCCCTCTTATGGCAGAGAATTCAAACCAACCAGAATTAGATACGCAACCTAACACTTAAAAAATATATATGTATTTATTTTTTTTAATACGTTCTAGGAAATTTTACCCATAAAGAAGGGTTCAAACGACGCTACTTGAGGGTGTGTGCATGCCTGCACACTGCCGGTCACCAAAACTAAATTAAAAAAACACTAGTCGGCTACGTTGCGCAAAACTACATTTCCAANGCCTGCACACTGCCGGTCACCAAAACTAAATTAAAAAAACACTAGTCGGCTACGTTGCGCAAAACTACATTTCCACATTAATATGCTAGCTGCATGTATTGTAAGTTAAAGGCGCACTCTGCGACTACGTCCTTCCTTGATCACAAAAGCTGTTACTACAGAGATGTGCGTCTATAGTTGGTTCACGACTGGAAGAGACTTTCTTAAAGCCCTGCTAAAGATCTACTTTCAAGTCCATTTCGTATCCTTCCGCCAAAGGTAAACAAACATTGCCANGCCTGCACACTGCCGGTCACCAAAACTAAATTAAAAAAACACTAGTCGGCTACGTTGCGCAAAACTACATTTCCAAATTAATATGCTAGCTGCATGTATTGTAAGTTAAAGGCGCACTCTGCGACTACGTCCTTCCTTGATCACAAAAGCTGTTACTACAGAGATGTGGGTCTATAGTCGGTTCACGACTGGAAGAGACTTTCTTAAAGCCCTTCTAAAGATCTACTTTCAAGTCCATTTCGTATCCTTCCGCCAAAGGTAAACAAACATTGCCATGTGACTGTCATGTGGCAGTCACATGGCAATGTTTACATTCCACTATGTGTGTACATGTGTTCGTACATGCACGTACCCATTATAAAAGTCATGTATATATTATTAATAGATATTCCACAAGCGTAAAGTTTTTAATCTTGACAATTTCACACAAAATAATATGTGATGCAAGCGAAAAACATTTCATTCTATAACCCCAAAATGCGAGTATTAAAAATTTGATGTTTCGTGTGTGTGTGTNATGCAAGCGAAAAACATTTCATTCTATAACCCCAAAATGCGAGTATTAAAAATTTGATGTTTCGTGTGTGTGTGTAGGTTTGCTTTTGACTGGGCGGTTGGGTGGGGGAGAAAAACTTTCACTTTGATTACATATTATAGATGTGGCACAATACTTTGCATTGAAATGTGTCAACATTCAAGGAGTCCATCCAACAACATAAACATGGCACCGCCAATCTCTCATAAGCCCCCAGATGGCCGTGCTGTAACGAGGTCAGGTACCGAAGTTCCCATAACTCTCATAATGGGTTTGCAACAAAAATACAACCCGACAGACTTTGTTCAAATAATTTAGCCGGCGGTAGGCCGCTGTGTTTATGTTTTAGTTAGGCTCCGGGCCCTTATTTAATGCTGTTAACCTCTGTTGCTATCTTAAAATATTTTTTCCAAAAAAAATCTAATTTAAAACTAATACGAAAAGACATTGGTTTCACTAATGTCTAATATTCAAACAATTAAATTGAAACATGTTGCTAAGTAAATGCTTAGAGGAGGAACAAAATAAGTGTGCTACAGATTTTGTAAAGAAATGACAATAAAAATTTAAACGTAACTAAAAAATGTGGCTCCAGTAAACAAAATATTAGAGAGAACTGTTGTTTACAATAAGTAAAGAAGCTGACAATGGTGTATCCTAAAATTTCCAGTTTGCATTCAGTTAAAACATCCTAAAGGCATAAGCCGCAGTACTTATAAATACGGTTTATTTATTTAATAGTTAGTTAGAAGTACCGGTAATAACTTATAGATTGTATTGATTCCTTTTGCTATAGAATTACCACAGATCAAAACAAAAAAGTACATAAACAACTCTACACAGCAGCAACTATAAAAAAAAAAAAAAAAATGAATACATCCATCTTCACTCCAAAAATTAGAAACCAATTATTCAAAAAAATCACATGCTTCAATAGCTGCTCTCTGATGTAGACTGCTACTTTACATATAATGCTATAAAGCAATGCTCAACAACATTACCCTACAATTTAACACTACACAAAAAGATTTTGCAAAAAAAGGATACAGCAAACGGAATGTTGTGCTCCTGCAGCCAATTGATGATGGCATCCTTCCTCCAGCTACTGTTGGGGAACTTCTCCAGCTGAAATCACCACACGATACAACAAATTAAAATGTATTACCCTTGAATGTTGCCAACAGTATGTCTGTTGTATAGAATGTTTGAATTAAGCACAATTCTTTCCAAAACATAAACTTTTAAATATTTGGTTCTTGGTAGTATTTATTGGATACCAAAAGTATGATTGGATACTTCTATAATGCGAACGTGATAAGAATGTCTATAACTACTGTGCTAGACATTCTTAAACTTTTTATCATATTACATATAACTGTTTTCCCGATACCTGTGTTGACTAGCACAGAATCTAACATGTCACAAACAATATAAACATTTTATTTATTCAAAAACAAAAGGTTGGAGCTCACACCTGTGTGCTGTGATATGGTGCATTGTCCATGACCCTTCTATATTTTTGGTATCAGTAACTGTAGTTGACCCAGAAACTGAATTATGGTCCTTTTTAAATTAAGCAAATTAGGTTGGCTATGTAGCACTGAAAGTGAAACATATGACACTGATAATTTACAATAACTAAAAGACAATGGCTGTAGAACAGTGGTGTTGGGGAAATGCATTAATACACAATTGTTTACTTAAAAGATTATGACTGCGATTTCATCGATTACGATGTCCTCTCATGTTTAGTGAAGTGATACAGATATGTTTAATAGTAGGGGAAGTTCCAGTTATATCGACTGTAATCTATTTAGTGACGTATAACAATGGCAATTAATGCCGCAATGTAACTTATAAATACAAAACAAGCTCCTTCTTCAGAATCTTAAAATGCACCATCTCTCCATAACCTATATAAAATTAATTGACTATAACAAACTCACTATAGAGGCAATTTTCCTTACCATTGTCAGTTGTCTTTATAATAAATTTCCACTGTATATATTGGGTTGTTTATGAAGAATCCCTCGCAGGGGTACACAAATTCCAACACAAAGTAGTTTTTATTTTTAATTACACATTGTAATACCACCTTTTGGTTAGGTGATTCATACACTCACATTTGAGTCTATATAACCCTACAATCCTAGGTTAGTGTAAAACCCAACAATCCTAGGTTAGTTTAAAAATGTAAAATAGTGATTCACCCATCGTGGGGATAGGTTCTGTTAGGTTAGGTGGGCACATGTTACGAAATTAGTCGGACGTTAATGCCCGTCGTATATTCGTGTTCTGCATCATTAGTGGAGTGGAAATATACCATTTTCCGTGAAATTATTGTTATTTTTTTTACAGAAAAGCCCCCTAAACTTAATAATTACCCAAATAAAACGTTAAAAAGACACGTAGACAACGTTCGACGATGTTATCAAGTTATTAACAAATTTTCTTTATGTTCTTGTAAACACATTTCGTAGGCCAACATAATTGACCTTAGCACACACAACTTGCAAACGCAATGGTTAATACTACATATATTTTAACATACCTTAGAACTGTGGATCTGAAGCGTTTCAACATTTCTGCCGCTCTTTCCGCGACGTTGCAGGGTTTCATTTCCCCTCGCCTAATTAGGGAATACAACGATTCGGTGAGGTTAATGATGTCCTGTTGGCGTTGGTGACTTATCTTTTATTCACCTTGCTAGAACTCATGACTGCACACAAAAACTACCGCAACATATAACGTAAAATACAATAAATAAAATTTTAAGCAAACCTGAAATAAATTTAAAAAATATTAAACACGTGAGAACGCACTACGAGTAATCTCTTATACAGGTATCAGAAACGAAAGAAATCGGCACAACGAGAAATAATAAAGAGAGGATATTAGTAAAAAAAAAAATAAACCAGTAAATGAATTATTATTGGTTAAACAAGATAATCGCACCAATTCTCTGGCACGTGTGTCGACCACATCTCGCCAACAACACACGGAACGAAGGTTTGTAAACAAATGGCCGCTCTACTTTCACCTTGAGCGTGATCTTGTGAGTATGCAAGAAACATTGAAATCAAAGTACGTTAGCATCACGTCATTAATAATTGGCATAATAAGATACAAGTCTTTTCGAAACCCATTTGTAAGCGATAAATTAACAATTACGTTAAAACTTTAGAACTATTTCCTCTCTTTGTGCTGGCAACCTAACGGCATAACTGTATCCGCGCTCGCCGCTGTTTGTAATGTTATATGCATGTAGCTAACGGCTAGGGTGTTTTTTCAAATGTTGATTTTCAAAAGTTTCTTCCAGTCGTGAACCGACTATAGTAGTCTCCGAGTCCAGGTGTCCCTGGCGAAGCGCGTCCTACGCGGAGTGGTACACGAACTACAGCGTAGCCGGTGGAAGAATACATTATAATTTAGTTTCAGAGCTGCCGATAGATGGCACGGGGATGAACAAATGCTCTTCCGGACGGTACAAAGGGCACTTTTGTTCTCTGGCGCCAGCTACAGACTGAGGACACAGCGGAAATATACAGTGCTGGAGAGCAGCACTTCAAGAGTTCAGACGCAGCTGGAATAAGAAACGCTGTAACTAAAAGAGTCACGCCAGCATCCGGTGCGTCCGATACGTATGTTGCAAGCGTGGGTGTTCTCACAGATACGGGCTGTGTGTAGTCCTTCTTACCTACCTGTGAGCTACCTGGGACATAAAACTAACTTGTAAATCCCCGAGAATAATATCAGTCACCACAAATCCACTAAGTTATAATTTCCAAATACGAATTACAGTTAAATAACTTCCTTTCAAAATAACCCTAAAAAAATTTTAATCCCATCAAAAATATGTTAACTACGTGCAATTTTGAAAAAAAAAAATCGTACAGTACAGCATTACGACGAAACACTGCACGTCTTGCGCGTAGATGCGATGAGGCGCTAGGGGCGCGTGTTAGTTTCGTCCGCATCGCTCCCTCGCTTCTTGGCCTTGAACGCGCAGCTACATACTCGTCTTAAGAAGTCCCTTTGAGCCAACTTTAATGGCCCTACCTCCAATGGCTTGGAAACTTTGACTGATGTCCCTATCTGAAACTAGGCGCATGTCTTCAGTATTCGCTTAAACTCTAAATAAACTCTGGGCTGTTGCAGGTCTGTCAACTAGAATCTAGTTTGGCACAGAGATAGCAAAATTGAAGATACAAAAATCTTATCCAAATTAACTTCACATCAACAACTCGTCATTGATTTCATAACCGCCGAGCACATTACGAGTACTTAAGCAGACGAAATTAAATTTGCCGTTGTCCCTACATTTTAACTGCGCATTAAAAACGTTTTTAAAATATTACAAGTTATTTATTTATAACATACAATTTTTTTTACTTGAATACTACCTCTAATTTTGCTATTTCGTGTTTAATGACTTTTATTACTGTACTGGGAATTATCTCGGTGGGGAAACTTTCTAGTTTTAAGTTAATTTGCAAGTTACTGTTCATTCCGTCCGGGTGAATTTAATAACAAATATTAAATTCATAATAGCTGCGAAACCATTCCCGTGTAATGTCATTTAGTGTCCGCGGAAATGAAATTCGTGTTCTCGCGTGTGCTTCATTTAACATTGCTTTGATAAAATATAATGTGACGCTTCGACCAAAAAAAACTGCACAACTAAACCATTGTTCGGTGATAATAATGGACTATCAATTCTGTTATTTGTGCCGTGCTTTATGTTCGTTTCCTCATCGCAATTGTTTGAGCTGGGAGACGAGAGAAGCTCGCGTTCGATACAGTCGATTATCCGACACCATGCGTTATTATTGTTTATGTCGCAAAACCCGTAGAGGACAATAAATTACGGTTTGCTGCAGTACATTTCTCATGCACTAGCCCTAACCATCTCTCTCATTTCTGCCTCGCTCAAAATACCTCACCCAAAACACATGCATTAACGCATTGCGTGTTGTATTCCATGTAGGGTTCTGGTGCTAAACTTTTAGCGATTCACCTAGTCCTTCTAGAGTTCTTTGTGAATAGCATAACGTGCATATAATTTTTGCGAGGACAGCACTGCGTTGCATAGTTAAGAAAAACAATACAGTATATAAAAACATTTTCCTAAAAAAAATACGTGCAGCATGCAAAAAATCATAATAATTTTAAAAGTAGACTTTAAGGGTACAAGTTGCAGTTATAATATTTTATCAGAGGTAATGAAGAATAGGGTGATGGCAGGGGAGTGAGTATTACGCTGGAATGCCATTAAGAGAGCTCTGGGCTTAGTCCCTGATCAGTCCCTGTAACATACCGGACGTAGCTGATAACCGGTAGTTTCCTCGTGGTTCTTAACACTATCACTGCGTCCCGTCGCTTTCCTACCATCATTACGATCTCACTCCTTGGCACACTTTCAAGGTCGATGGCAACTCGCTTGCTCCACGCAAAAAAAAAATTTACATAGGACACACATTCACCAGGTGAATCAGCCAGTACTATACTGTGTACCATATAAGATGGCCACATTCTTGATAGTTGACAATCGCCGCGCCTTTTCGTTTATGTATCCATTCGCCATCAACTGGAGTGTCAAGTATAGGCTTTGATGCGGCGGGGCAGCGCGTCCAGGAGGTGCTGCTACGCGTGGCAATTGGGGAACTGCTTGGGTGGCACTGCATTCGTAAACGGAGCTTGGTGGACGTGTGTAGGGTCGTTCGTAAACGCGGTACACGAAATATTTGTTACTTTAAAAATTATACAGATCTCGCGGGATAATAAAACCATTTGTATTGCATGTAAATACGTTATTTAAAACAACAAAACTATAATATGTTTCTGGGTGTATTTCAGGATATGGATAACAGATAGCGCGGAAGGGCGTGTTGTAACAGATGGCGCGCCTGTGCCTCACAAGATGGTAGCACATGATTGGAGAATTGCGAAACGTGAAAAAGGTTTCGATGTTTCATTACATTTGGATACGGGTTGTTTAATTGTGCATTTCGTTTTGAACACCTATACATTACTACCTTATCAAGAAGTTTAGTTTGTAACACTAAAAACCACTGTTTTATGACCACGTAAAATATAATGTATTAATTAACCTTGGAACTCTTTCATATCGCGAGCATTTTCGGCTGGTCTAATGTGCGTCGGCAGTCCATTCAGAATAGCCAACGTCATATTAACGTTTGTTAATTCGTGCATCAGCTGATACAGGATTTTTTAAATGGCACGTTGTTTGTTTTAAATACATGAAATTGCCACTAACTGACTGTCAGAATGTGGCCTTCTTATATGAAATGAACTTTATCAATCCGTATGAGTGCTACCTGCTTACAACGTATTGTGAAAATGTTTGCCATTGGACCCATAGAGCGATAGGAGGTTGATACCACGTGTATAGTGCAAAGTCTGGGGGAGGGAAGTAAATTAGGCCCAGCAGTATATATATTAGGGTACATGTTTTCGGGGTGGAACTACACGTCTGACTCATGTTCCATTTTTGCACTACAAGTACGAGACGTTACGGATTAATATTATTTATGGTAAAATTCGTTTCTACGTCTGCTACTCCCTGCTTTGTTTTGCTAAATACCGGAAGGCATATACTGTGTTACTTAGCCTTGAATGTGTGGTGCTGTCAAGGCTGTATCCATCTAAATATTGGT
This sequence comes from Clitarchus hookeri, assembly GCA_002778355.1. NCBI lineage: Eukaryota > Metazoa > Arthropoda > Insecta > Phasmatodea > Phasmatidae > Clitarchus > Clitarchus hookeri. The sequence continues at coordinate 133,974 of NQII01003058.1, forward strand.
TTGGGGGGGGGAGAATGTTTTGCACACGAGAATTATATTTTTATGCGTTATGGAATTATATTTTTCTTCCGTTGCCCCTTAACAAATTAGTTTTCATTGACAAATATTGTACAATACAATTCTCCAGATAGTCCATCACTGTGACAATCTCTCGTGAGCGCCTCTCACCTCCAGTCGGATCCCGAGGTATAGTCCATTCACTGTTACTTCCAACTTTTCTGAAGCCCTGCTAAAGTTCTACTTCCAGGATATTCCTACGCCTCATGCAAATATAGCTTTAAAAAAAGTCTAGAAAATTACACCAAAAGGACAACGCATCGCATTCATGCACACTCGGCGTAATAACATTTTTCATAAAAACTATTCCTTACTAGACACTACCAACATACCTATTTTTTCGCTGTTTTTATTCGCATTAATCATAAATGAAATATAATTTATATGTAGAACATAAATAAAAGTTCAATTTAACCGCAAATAAAGTACTTTTATGTTAACAGAAGTATAAAACGCTTCTGCTACGTGATATATTTAGGAGACAACCAAACACGTCTTGCGTGGTGTGATTTTTCAAATGTTTGTTTCAAAAAGTGTGAAGAAACCTCAAATAGACTATAGAGAAGAGAGACCTCAACACTCGCCCTGAAGTATCTCGATCACTTCTCGTAGAGGCTTGCGACTTACATGTCGGTATATTCGCGCTGCCAATATCTAGTAGCTCTTCGAATCTCCATGAACACTCGCCAGGTACTGCCTTCCACAAACTACGAAAAAACTGTCTTCGGCAGGGTAGAGAACCGTATTTATACCTGTGCTATTACTTTCTAGATTATCCCGCAAGCACGCAAGCCCGTAAATTTCACGTATTCTGCGTAGAGACGTTTCTCGATAGCGATAGGGCTGTTTTTAGCCAACTTTCCGAAGGAAAGAAAGGCTTATGAGATCACTTTTCCTGTCTGTGTGTGTGTGTGTGTGTGTGTGGTGTGTGTCTGTACCTATGTGTACCCCCCTAAAAACGTTTAAACGCGTGAACCTAATTTCGCCAAACTCGATACACGTGTAGTACTTGGTAAAGACATATTACTTTTATAGTTTTTGACTACCCCAGACACTTACTTTCAAAATGATGGCCATTTTAACATTTAGGTTTATATGACATATCTCGTGAAACATTTGGCCAATTTAAACTATTTGTGTGTTAGCAGTGCGTCATGTAAGCATTGCATTAATAGAGTGATATTGTTGTTTATATGCCATTTTGGAAGATAGCATTATATGAACTAATAAAGCCTTTACGTGATGTCTTAAAAATTACTCAACCAATTCTCATCAAATTGGGCAAGTGAGTAATACTGCGGTGCTCAATTGCAAATATATGCGATTTTAAATTAAATAAACTCTTATTTTCAAAATGCTTGCAATGCAAATATTTTAGGTTTATTTTGTATATCTACAACGCCGTTCTACCAGTTTGGACAAAATTTCGTATGCTTAAAGTATTAGAATAATTGTATATTTCAACATATAGCCACTTTTGTAAAATATTTCGTAAGAGAGCAATACAAGAATAAAGAAATTTTTTGTGAATTATAGGGAAAAATTTGACCAATTCCTACCAAATTTTACTACAACTAGTGCTACAGTAGGGTATGTAAATTAACATGATTTAAGTGGGATCAGACACATTTTTTCAAAACGGCGGATATACAAATATTTTGATAGGTTTGTCATATATATTTAACAATTTAACCAAATGTTATATAAGTTGAGAGTATATATTTGAAGCATCATACATAGGACCTTTTTTCAAAGCAATTGTGTAAGATAGGACAAAATAAGAAAGTCAAGTTTTTATACCATATCTTAGGTTCCAATCAACCGATTTCAGCCAGATTCTTCACACAAGTGGCACTGCGTTAGGCCATGTAAACTTACGTGTTTTAAGGGCCTCAGTCACTTATTTGTAAAATGACGATCCTGTAAATATTTTAGGTTAGTGAACTCTATCATTTAAAATATTGGACTGTTTACATCCTAATTTGACGCTCCAAATCCGACCACTATAATGCATTTGATTGCACGCTAGATTAAAAGTACGCGGTTTCCTGGGTTCGAGTCTCAGGTAAGGTATGTATGTATTTGTAATTGTCGCACTACTGTTGTCGCTCCCAAATTTTCGTATGTGGGAATAGTGCCAAACGATGCCGCTGGTTGGCGGGTTTTCTAGTGGGTCTCCCGATTCCCCCCGAGCCCTTGCATTTCGAAACCGCTCCATACTCATTTCACTTCCTCATCGGCTCTCAAGACCTCGATGTTAAGACTTGACCAAATATTTCCATTCTCTCCGCTACTGTTGCATATGTCGGTGGTTTCATCTCTAATGATATTGCTGTCAACGAAACGTCTAAGTCTAACTACCATCTAATAATTAAGAAATTCATTAAATATTATTTGCATCAATGTAGAAGAAAGTGGGCACCTTAGTTATATCAGTAATTACTTGTTTGTAATAGTGCACATACACTTAAGTTTGAATACAGTTACAATGCAAATACAAGAACTCCTTGCAGGAATTGTTAGAAATACCTTCGTCTGTCTTTAATATACTGTTTATAACAATCACGCATAAACTACTAAACTGCCAAACAAAGCATTTCCGGATTTAGGTCTACGTGAAAATTGTTCGTTAGTCACGGTATCACTCTGTGTAAACAAAGTTATTTTATAGCTATTGCAAGAAAAAAATTTTGTAGAAATGACATGTATAAATAAACTTTTCTGTTATTATTTGAAATTAATTTTTGCCGGCATGCAAGCAATGTAAGTGTAGAATCAATACCAATTTTATTTCAATGTCGCTTAAAGCAAAAATTAATTATTTTTACAAAAAAAATGTTTTTAACGCAGAAACTACAAAATGTAATATTTCTTACAACATTTGGGATATCGAAAACACGTGAAATGTTAATTTTTTCACTGACTAACATACCTCAAGTGTGACAGGTATTTTCCCGCCTGTGGTATTGCAGGCGCAAAACTAGTGTACTGCTTCTGTTTGTCATTCCCGACAAAATAGCAAAGTTCGTCAAACGATGTAACTGACATACAAAAGTAGGAACAATTTCTCAGGGTGGCTCATCAGGGTATGGAATAGGGTGTGAAATGATTCCAACGTATAAAAAAGCTTCAATTTTTAATGTATGTACGGAAAATACATTTTTTTTTTTTCTTTTTAGCCTACTTTCCGAACAGTACTTAGTAAGGACATCTGACTTGTTATAGTTTTCGACCACGCCTGGTGTTTATTATCACAATTGAGGGCACACAAATGTAGGGTGTTATGTCGTACCTCGGCAACCATTAAACCGAAGTAAGCCAAATATTATATCTTGGCGGTGAAGCATCTAAGCATTCAATTTTAAAAGAGGTATTTTTATTGGTCCGTAATTTTGGAAGTTAACACTACACGGAAAAAATTAAGCTTTTTCGTTGTACTGTATCTCGAAAACTACGCAAAAACAATCAACATATTTTTACCAAATTCAGCAAAGAAATAGTATTGCCTACTACAACAAGCCATAAAACTCATATGATTTAAGTCTGTCAGACACGATTTTAAAAATTGTGAACATATAAACAGTTTAGCTGAGCATTCTATATACACTAAACCATGTATCAAATTTCAACTTATTTTGGTACGCTAGTAGTACCTATGCAAGAATCAAATAATTTATGACATAACTTATTTGGCCGCAATTTGGGAAGATAGCGCCCAATAAACAATTAGGCTTTTATGACCTGTCTCAGGAAACAATACGATTACTTATTCTCGCCAGATTCAGACGACAGGTAATACTTTTGTAGCTCATTTAATTTATATGGCCTAAGGGAGTACTCGCATATTTTCAAAATAAAAACCCTATCAATATTTTAGGTTAGTATGCCATATGTCGCAAACCATTTCAACCAAACTTTATATGCTGGCAGTATCTATAACAAACATCAAATGCGCTAATACATGACCTCTTTGTCTAACATTTATGAAAAATCATATGAGAAAATGGAGTTTTATGCCACAGCTCTTGGGGACCAATCAACTGATTACACCCAAATTTTACACGCAAATAATGCTACTGTTGGCCATGTAATTTTACATGCATTTGGTGTGTCATGCATTTTTTTTTAAAATGGTGACAGTATAAACAATTTAAATTATAATGGTTTGTCAATTAAATTATTTTTAAAAAATTCAACCAAACTTTGCATGCGGGCAGCATTCATTGAAAGCATCAAATATGTCTATAGAAAGTTTTTTTTTGCTTTAGAATTTGTAAGATGTCCAGAAATATTACATAAATATAACATTTATGCCCGATTTCTGGACCTAATTAACTAATTATAACCATATTTGCCATACAGGTAGGGCTACAGTGGGTAGTGGTAACTTACATGATTTAAGTGGCTCAGACACTTATTTTGAAACCGATCGAGGTGACGCAGTGGTTAAACTTTGGGCCCACATTCGGGAGGACCTGGGTCGAACCCCGGTCCAGCCATCCTGATTTACTGTTTTCCATGGTTTCCCGAAATCACTCCAGGGGATGGTTCTTTACTACAGATCATGGCCGATTCCTTCCCCTTTCCTTCTTCTCTGACCCAGTCGTTCTGTCTCTAATGACCTCGCTATCGGCGAAACGTTAAGTCCTGCTACCTACCCACTACCAACTTATTTATAAGATTACGGCCCTGTAAATATTTAAGGTTCGTAAATCTTATCTACGTAAACATCAGAATGATTACAACCGAATTTTATGCTCCAAATGCTAATGCTACCCCGTAGTTCAGTTGGTTGCACTGCAACTTAGTGGTATGAGAACTTACGGGTTCAAGTGTCCTAGATAAGGACGTATGTATCAGTTATTGTATCAATTGCGTTGCATATGATCCTGGAGAGTCAATGCTGGGACACAGAGACTCGTTGTGCGCAGTCCGCTAGTTCGGTCTACCTCATCTTTAGTCTGTGTAGAGAACCTGCTATAGTCTATTCGCTGTTTCTTCACAATTTTTTTAATTAAACCTTTCAGAAATCACCCCATGTATGACGTGTTTAGTTATTTGTATTTTTATACTTGTGTTTATAAAATTTATTTTTTTTCTGCTGAGATTGAAATGATATTTGTATTTAATTTATAAATTATAATACTTAATTTATAACTAATACGAATAAAACAGCGATAAAACAAATTAATGTTGGTAATGCCTAGTAAGAAATAGTTATCTTGCAAAATATTATTACAACTGAGTGCGCACGAATGCGGTGCGTTGTCTTTTGGTGTAACTTACTAGACTTAGTTGAGCTTAGTTTGCACGAGGCAGGACGAATATCCTGGAAGTATAACTTAACCAGGGCTTCAGGAAAGTGTTAAGTAACCGTGAATGGACTATATACCCTGGCAGGCGAGTGTTCCTGGAAATTCGGCGAGCTACAGCGGTTATTGGCAGTGCGCACCTGAAGCGTCTGAGGTAAATGATCAAAGCAATTCCGCGCAAGTGCTGTGGTACTGTCTGCAATCTAAGCATCCTACTGGAGGTGGAAAATGTTTACGACAGATTTAGTGCGTTTAGAGTAGAATTTCCATCAGGATTGAACGTGGAATGGACTGAAGAATCCCGATCGAAACGTTACTATAAACAGATCCAGACTAAACTGAAATAGGAGTAGAGTGAGTAATCCACTCCAGTTAGCAAGGTGGACTGGAGTGTAGGATACGGATTGAAAATTTACTATAAACACTGCTGACATGGGTGAACTGGAAGTGAGAGTAAAACAAATACCGCCATTTTGGGAATGTATTATTTACATGTTAGCACGTATGGAGTTTTATTATTTATTTTTAGCAAATTAACCTAGAAGCTACTACGGCAATAATATCATTGTATTTATGGTGTGTTCTTGTGTACATTGCACCGCCGGGATTTCTGTGTTATTATATGTTGTTCACGGCCCAAGATAAAAGATAGAGGGAGATTTGGGTGGCTTTGAGAGCCGACGAAGGTGAAGTGAGGTGAGTATGCAGCAGAGGCGGAATGCAAGGGGCGGGGGGAACGGGATATCCCTGAGAAGACCCGCCGACCAGCGGAATCGTCCGGCACGATTCCCACATGCGAAAATCCGGGAGCGACCCCGCCGGGAATCGAGCCCGNCCCCTCCCCCCCCCCTTTTGGCTTTGTATGTTAAGAATTGTTTGCTCTTTTTTGTAATATTTATAAATTCATTACACTAAAATTAACCCAGCGAATTTTTTTACAGCATATAGAATCATCACATTCAAGTTGTTTTCAATGAATGCCAGCAAGGCAAATGGAGAATGATGATTATTATTTGGTATTTTTATGATGTCAGCGTTATGAAGAGGTTTTTCTTTCCGTCAACGACTGAGCAGTCGTGCAGGTACGATCCCCCCCTCTACCCTATGCACGTTCCTCTCACTTAGCTGCTTCCCTTCAAGCCGCACGGACACTACCTTTCCATTGGTTTGGTAGCAAGTGGAAGTCAGAGGTTACACGTACTACGAGACAGATGAAGTTTGTTCCAAGATTATGTGCTTGTGTTTGTGTATGGTGTAAAGAAGGCGTATAGTGGTAAGCTAAAACAAGTGATTTATTCTATTTATGAATTTACATCTCGTTGAAACCAAGGTGATTAGAGACGGAGACTTAGAACAGTACAACTATTCAGTAGAATTAGGGAAGTACTCTGTCATGGGCGATGAAGTTTTTTCAGGAAAACAGATACTCGGAAAAATGAAATTCAGACATTTGGTCCTCCTGAATAGCAGTCCATTATTTGACCACTGACCACTTCGCTAGGTGCTAAAACAAGTCGTTTAGTAATTTCTATGTAACACTTCAGTATTTGTATTATATCTAAGTGTATATGCAATAATAAGTTGAGAGTTAAACATTTTAAAGAATAGTTCAACTGCTAATATAATAATTATCTCTAGTCAAAAAAATTTTATATTTCTATAACTCACAGATATTGGACAACCAAAACTGATGCTATAGTTTTAGTTTATTGCATTCAATAGATTTGCTAAAAGTACATTAATGTACAGAGATATAGTACAAGTCAAGTTGTACATAATACATGGTTAATACACTGAAATATTGAAATAGGACATAGAATTAAAACTTCTTATATTGTATTACTTCCTTCGAGACATCTCACATGCTAAGTTACTCTGAGATCCTGTTTACATCTCTATTAAAGTTGTATAAATAAGTATTTTATCTCAATGCAGACGGTGTCCATTTTCGTAGTTTATTTAATTACAAACGAATTGAGAAATCATCCCACAAAGATTATTCCATGGTATTTGAGAACATATTGAGCTAGTTGGATTGTTTCAGACCAGCTTCGTAACATTGTTATATAGAGAATACTTTTGAAACAAACAAAAATCTCAATGTCATTTGCCCACAGTAATAAATTTATAAAACTTAGAAACTGTTCCATCTTAAACTATGATTAACTCCTTGCATTTCAGTTTGTGAACTTCCCGAAAATTGACCAGAATCCAACCCTTAACTGTAAAAGCACCAACTAATATATTTTAACTCTTGACCTTGAAAAATGCTTTAAGTGAGGAAATAGAGGCGTGGTGTAACTGCCGTAGAGAGTGACTGATATTTTATACCCTCGACGCACCTCTGCACAACACCGAATGTCTCCTTAGTCCCCAGTGCGATATTTACAGTTATGTAGCAGTCCTTTCTTTGAGCCTGCGTTCTTCCTCTGCGATAGTACTTACGGAGTGGCGATAAAGGGGAGAGAACAGTGGGCAGTTAGCCACTTCCTTTTCCACTCCTCCGCCTAGCTTGTGAAATAGAACGTTTGAAAATTGTCAGTTCTGAGGTTAGTATCGCCTTTGTTTCTGCTGACGAAATTTGTATTGAGCAGAGCGAGTAGCATTCTGTTACTCATGGCACAGTTGTAACAATGCGGAACTGTGCATAAATAGTAAAAAGGGGCAGATCTAAAACATGTTTGTTGGCGAAATACCAAGAATGTAGGGCTAGGTGGGTTTTTGCATTGTAGAAAATGCTTCTTCGTTAGTGATTCCGCCTGAAAATAAACTGCATTGATAACATATAATGTTTTTTTCATTAATTTAATAAATGTTTATTATTATTGGTATTGTTAAATTCTATTTATAAATTTACATTTGTGCCTATATAATTTGTATCCAAAGCAGTGAGCATGAGATTGGAATGTGTACCAAGTTAAAAATGTATTGGAGTTTCTGTAATTCTTCTTAAAGAAACACGTGCATTAATTTTTGCATGCTGTAATATTATGACATTTTCAGTTACTAATTTAACTTTATTAAATAAATGTTTTTAGTATCATTAATCTGTTTATAAAGAACAATGTTAATAACATGTAAAAGTGTCATTAAGTTGTGTGTTTATTGTATTTAATAATTTAAAATATTCTTTCTTTATTCATAAGGGTTCATATGTGCATATACTTTCAGAGAATAAGTGGTGGAATATATCTGCATAGACTTGGTTACTTTTGTTTTTATAATCTGATTAATTTTTCTGCATTAACAGAACTTTTTATTCGTAAACTGTTCTTTCAAAACATCAATTTCGTCTCTCTCTCTCTCTCTCTCTCTCGCTCTCTCTCTCACACACACACACACACTAACTCTCTCTCTATATATATCTCTATATATATATACACACACACACACACTGACGAGCCAAAAAAAAACTGGAACACCTACCTAATATCGTGTAGAGTACGCAGAAATGCCGCAAGAGGACGTGGCATGGACGCGACTAATGTCTGAAGGTATGCAGGAGGCAATTCACACCATGAATATGCAGGGCAGTCCACTAATCCATATGAGTGCGAGGCGGTGGAGATCTCTTCTGAACAGCACGTTGCAAGGCATCCCAGATATGCTCAATAATGTTCATGTCTGGTGATTTAGGTGGCCAATGAAAGTGTCTAAATTCAGAAGGATGTTCCTGGAGCCACTCGTTAGCAACTCTCGACGTGTGGGGTGTCGCATTGTCCTGCTGGAATTATCCACTTCCGTCGGAATGCACAATGGATATGAATGGGTGAAGGTGATCGGACAGGATGCTTACGTATCTGTCACCTGTCAGAGTCGTATCTAGACGTATCAGGGGTCCCATTTCACGCCAACTGCACACGCCCCATACCATGACAGAGCCTCCACCAGCTTGAACAGTCCCCTGTTGACATGTAGGGTCCATGGATTCATGAGGATGTCTCCATACCCGTACACGTCCATCCGCCCGATACAATTGGAAACGAGACTCGTCAGACCAGGCAACGTGTTTCCAGTCATCAACAGTCCAATGGCGGTGTTGGCGGGCCCAGGCGAGGCGTAAAGCTTTGTGTCGTGCAGTCAACAACGGTACACGAGTGGGCCTTCGGCTCCGAAAGCCCATATCAATGATGGTCCGTTGAATAGTTCGCACGCTGGCACTTGTTGATGCCCCAGCATTGAAATCTGCGCCAATTTGAGAAAGGGTTTCACGTCTGTCACGTTTAATGATTCTCGTCAGTCGTCGTTTGTCCCGTTCGTTTACGATCTTTTTCCGGCCACAGCGATGTCGAAGATTTGATGTTTTACCGGATTCCCGATATTCACGGCACACTCGTGAAATGGTCGTACGCGAGAATCCAAATTGTATCTCTCCCTCGGAGATGCTATGTCCCATTTCTCGTACGCCGACTATAACACCACGTTCAAACTCACTTAGATCTTGATAACTTGCCATTGTAGCAGCAGTAACCGATCTAGCAACTTTAACAGACGCTTGTTGTCTTATATAGGCGCTGCCGACCGCATCGCGTTACTCTTGATTGGTTCCATACCTCTGTTATTTGCATACGCACACCTATAACAGTTTTTTTTACTCTCCAGTGTAACTGTTACTTGGCTTGTATGTACGTATATAGATGTAATGATATACAAATATTAAATGTGTGCATTTATAATAAAATTTTGAATCCTTATGTTTATTGACCATAACGTATCAAATAAATGTAATTTGGAATTAACCGATAGATAGCAATAAACTACAAAACATGTTTATAAGCATGAAACAAAATTACAACAGTCACAATAAATTCATTCGGTAAAAAATAGTACTGCAAATAAATCACCAAAGTAGAGTAAAATTACCAGCAGTGCCTATTATGTAGCCCCCATTTACTTCGGAAACTTGGAATAAAAAATAAAACCGAACCAGCGTGGTTGTAAACTGGGCATTCAACGAAACACCAAAATGGTGACATAAAATCAGCTTACATGTAAACATCAATGGTCTTGTCCGCTGTATCTGCTCGACGTGGTCAGCTTACATGTGAACTGTGTTAGACATTTCTCTTCTAATTACGACCAGGACGCGCATAGAAATGTGGAACAGGGACAGAACAGTGACATTGCGGATTCGTTTTTAACACAGAGTATTTGAGAATACAGAGGTGAAAGCTCGAACTGCAACCGCACGCACCTGAAAACTGACGTCACTGGCCAACAAACTATTAGAATGCATTTCTCCAATCAGTGCCTGGTAGCCTACTCGCCAGCCAGCAGCCCAGCCAGTAGGGGAACCTTTCGCAGTAAACAGTAGCCAGTCGGACACAAGACCTTTTCTCAGAGCCATGCGCAGCCAACCAGAGAATGGGTACGCCACGTCCACATCAAACGAACCACCGGGCAGTTTCGTTTCTGCGTGCTTATCTACTTTATGACTTTGGCGAGCAGTTACGTCACAGCCAGCTGCGCGGAGTCCATGCACGTAAGGTCGAGCGGTAGTTGATGAGGAAGGAAGCTGACACTCGTGCTACTGCCCACACCCACCGTGCGCGTCTCTCTTCGTCCTTGGGAAAGCTGATGAAGTATGGCAAGACTGTAGAGTATATACGTACACAGAGACGAAATGGTATGGTAGTTCCTTTGATGTGGACGTACCCGTTTTCTGTTTGGCTGCGTGAACTGGCCTTTTCATCATATCGACCTCCTCCAGTTGATGCAATTAAGCAGGGAAAACGAGCGCCCTCCCAAGACAGACACCGTGGTAGCTCATCACTATACCGAGGCTACCGAAACCGTGAATTCAGGGGACCCACTTAGGGATGATGGGAACCCTAGGGTAAACTTTTATTACGCTTAGCCCCATCAGCGGAGGCAGNTAGACGAGCTGGCAGTGACTCAGTCAGGTGCTGATAGGTCCTCACGGGTATCTGGAGCCATGCTGTCTGCAGTGCGTTCCACGACTGTTGAAGGATGTGTGGCGGAAGAGACAGACGGCGAACACGGCGTTCGAGTTGGTCCCACAGATGTTCAAGTGGATTGAGATCTGGGCTGTTTGGGGGCCAGGGAATAACTTTGAAGTTTCTTTCAGAAACGTGCGGACACTTCTAGCCGCGTGACAAAGCACGTTACCGTGCTGGAAGATCCCACCCTTCCGAGGAAAGACGATCGCCGAGGATGGATTCATGACCAGGTTTTCACCAATCCAAATCGATTAAGATTGCCTTCCACAAGGATGATGGGACCTAGAGAATGCCACGAGAACATTCCCCAGACCATAACACTACCCCCGCCGCCTTGTGTTCGTCCAGCGATGGATGCAGGGTGTCGGTTTTCCGACGTTTCACGCCGGACACGCGACGCTGACACGTGACTCGTCGGAGAAGGCTACCCGTCGCCAATCAGCAGCGGTCCAGTCGCCATACTGTCGAGCAAATTCCAGTCGTTTTTTTTAATCGCTGCACCTGTGTTAGCATGGGTGCAGTCATCCTCAGTTTACTTCGGAGCCCCATTCGCTGAAGGGTTCGCTGAACTGTTGCGGTAGACACGTGTCTGGATGCCCTGTGATTCATTTAGACGGTGAGCTGTTCCATTATACCTGTCAGTTGGCCTTCACGCACCGTCGTAGTCGACGTTCACCAGGGACATTAATGGCGCTCTCACGACCTCGCTGTTACGAGCCGCCCAAATCTCTTCACTCCCTCACTTCATGTTTAATCATTTACGGGTGATGCAAAACTTTTTTTGACATGTGTTTCAGTTTTCTTTTTTTCTCTAGTGTATGTACTAATCATATTTTTATTATATATAACATTTGTATTATTTTTTACAAGTTTTATATCTCTGTTTTACAGAACAAAAAATTAAATGGAAATTTTAATTGAATATTTGTTGGAGCACGCAAGCATATTTTGGCAATGTCATTTAAATGAATAATAAACTTTTAAGCCTAGGCTACATTCACAATAGCACGCAAATAGCCCAGATGCACGGAAGTTGAACCCGCATTAATCAAGGGTATCTTATACAATGTCGCACGGTACACGCTAAAAAAATAACACACGTATTTTGCGCACAGGAAGTTCTGTGCGCCGAGTGCCGTGCTTCAATGCGCAGCCAATCCCGAAACATAATATGTACTACCCTAGTTGAACTGGGAAAAAAAAAATGTATATGTATTTATGAAATTGAGGGAAAATGGTTTGACGAAGTTTGTTAATGTTTTCACTTTCCAGTGGTCTCACAAGAAAAGTGGAGTGTTCTTAAGGCTTCGATTTTAATTTTATTTNTTTTTTTTTTTTTTAATTTTTTTTTTTTTTTTTTTTTTTTTTTTTTTTCCAGTCTTCTGTGTTCTGTAGGAATGTAGCAGGGTAAAACTGCCCTGTGTGTGTGCTCTTGCGTTATTTGTATGCTAATTGCGTGGTATATATTACGAATGTAGACCTACCCTAGGATTTACGAATTTTACGCGGTCTATTTCTGGAACGGCTACTTTATTTTGTAAGTAGAAAAACACTTCACAGTCGTGCATTGTGCAACGAACCAGTTACATTCGGGTTCGTTAGTCTTTGCAAATTTTAATTGACCGTACAAATTATTCACTAAAATCTGATGATTTCGTTAGTTCCTGGCACAAAATATAATTTCGAATGGTAAGGCATGCAGCACGCTCTACCGGTTGTTAATGGTTCTCCTACATGTACCGGAACAAATTTACTCGCTAGATGTCAGCACGTGTTGCATTTCGACTCGAGCGGTTGGAAGGAGAAGCTCAAGCAGTAACTGCCAGGGATTTCTTTAAAATAAATGAATACAATACTTTTACTATTCTATTACGAATAACATTTTTGTCACACATCCGTATTCCGTTTTATCATACAAATGCAAATAATGTTGTACTGTTTTATGCAGACGAAATTTAATGCGGTAATGATGTTGTTTGTTGGGTGGCTTTTAATTAATATGTTATCATTTTAATTATATGTTATTTTTATTTATATNGAATACAATACTTTTACTATTCTATTACGAATAACATTTTTGTCACACATCCGTATTCCGTTTTATCATACAAATGTAAATAATGTTGTACTGTTTTATGCAGACGAAATTTAATGCGGTAATGATGTTGTTTGTTGGGTGGCTTTTAATTAATATGTTATCATTTTAATTATATGTTATTTTTATTTATATTTAATAATTATGTTAATACTGGGTAATCTTATCTGCGACTAATACTTTTAAAATACTGACTGTTTTTGTGGTTTTAATGTTATGAAAGGCGTGGTGAGTGCTCAAGTGCGATAAGCTTTGGAATTCTCACTTTTTTGTAACAGTGTCTTCAGATTTCTTGTAATGGATGGTCCCATTTTACCAAGACACCAAATATTTCTTTGTATGAGTAAGGTCCAACAGAAATATATCGGGAATGATTCCTTTAAGAACACCGGAGCTTATATTTGTTTATCACAATGAATCTAGCAAATAAATCACTAAAATGAAATTAGAATCCTTAAAACAACACCTGCGGCTTTAACGGGTGGTCCTGAGCTTGTCCAGAAGAAATATTTTATTTATTTATTTTATCTATTTATTTGCATTTTATTGATCCCGGAAGCGTAAAGATACGGAATAAGTCAAATATAAGTAATTAACATATATGCAAGTCTCTCAGCACAAAATCTAAATAAAATAGTAATACGTGTTAAATCAGACTAAGCAAGTGACAGAATACTGCAATGATCAACTATAGCCGTGTCCGAAATCGAGACCACTATATAGGTTACTTAATCGACCACGTGACCCAGTTTAGGCCCTTAATATTGGGGGATTTAGAATACAAATTTACTGATCTGGGGAAGCACGCTAAATCCCCAAATAGCTCCCCAAAAGCGTCCGCTACTGTTTACGCTTTATTTCATGTATTTTATAAAGTAAATTATGCAAATACAAACAAAAACCGAAGAAGGAAAACGTAACGATAAATCACAAGTGCGTTGTGGATTTTACTAATTTTTTTTTGTGATGGAAATTATATTTGAAACTGTTGTTACCTATTGTAAAAAAAAACCTCAGAAAATTATTTTTTAAGTGGAGGTTTTGCTTATGGAACCGAGTAAGTAAAACGATTTTATAATTTTTAGAGAGAAAATAGGAACGCTGCTCAGCGTCGAACTCCAACACCTAAAATCCTAAATTGCGTAACAACTATTTCGGACACAGCTTACGCAGAAAGTACGAGAACATGTCAATTAAATTGTGATTTCAAGCAGCCGGTTTGTTTTTGTTCCTTGCCGGACATTCCTGCAACCATACCCCATGTTAATAATAAACGTACTTGTTGTACACTTTCAACTGTACATAGTACATTTCCTGTGTTCGGTCATTTTCTGGAGACAAACAATAGTTGCCATGACTTCTCAATCAGCCATCGTATATGGTCGTATATTATATGTTATATGATTAAATTCTGGCTGGGTTATAGTATATTGTTGATAGTACCTTGTGAGGATACTTTATTTTTTGCTATTTTGCCATTTTCAGGTGCTCTTTAATTGGTCCAAGTGTTCTTCTTAGGTGTACACCTAGTATCGTTATATTAGGCTATACCAACTGCGACATGTCAGTGTATTTTATTTATTAATTATGTTTATCTGTTAAACTATTTTTTGGTGGCGCAGCCACAGTGTAGTATGCTATATTTCTTAAGCCTGTTCTACACTGAGTCAGTCGCGGACAATTTTAACACGTCATGCTCGATCTCCAACATATAGCAGGTATGTCTACACTGATATTTACGAGTACTTACTGAATAACGTAGGAGACTGGTCTCACGAGCCCATGCTGCTAGCACAAATCAAGTACTTAGTTTGATGATCTTCGTTTTCGTGGCCATTGTGGCTTACAAGAGAATGAGGACAAGGAAAATTAATGTGACTTCCGCCATTTTTGTTTTAATGATCACACGAGCTTAACGGACTGTACTATTTAAGAAATATTGAACATTGTTTAAATATTGAGTATGAGGTGCGTGTTTTGTAAAACTAATAATAGCACAAATTCATTCCAATTCGTCAGCTCGTTTCTTTCAAATGTTCTATATTCACTACGTTGTTTACGCATCCGAGCATTTTATAACATAACGGTCTTATAGCGAATCACGTAGGAAAACTACCCGCAGTAAGCAAAAAAATTATGTGTAAATAAGACTTGTAAATATAACTATGCCCTATATATCTGTGTGTGCATTTTCAAAACGAATGTTGTCCGTGCACACACACAAACGAAAAAATACAAAACTAGTAAGGAGGCAGTATTCACTTACGCACACACATGAACGTACACTGTCCTGCGAATATGATTCTGGTATTCACAGCCCAAAGTTACAAAGTTTTTTTTTGTTGATTTTATTTGAGCAAGATTTTCTCGGGGATATGAAACATACCATTTCATGTACAATGTTACATGTTCAAAACAAGATACAGAGAAGACTAAGCATAAGCATATTACAATGCAAAAAAAAATTAAAAATACATATTACAATGTGTTTGTACGTGTGTGTGTATATATATATATATATAAATTATGTTGAACCAAACCTTGTGTAAAGATATTTAAGTGCTTTTTTTTTAGATTAAATTGTTCAAAAAAGTTTACAGTAAGAAAATGTTTCTACTATAATACATAAATTGAATGATAGGCATTTGACGCAGTACTTGTACATAACTAAAACACGCGTTCATGCTGAGATAATGTGCAAGGTTATTACATACCATACTGAGAAATTAATCAACTGAGCATGTGCGTATTTGAAGAAATTGTTTGAGGTTAGTCTTATACTGTTTTACATTAATTTTGCTTAATTTTTTATTCTTGCTTGGCAGTTTGTTAAACAGCTTATTACGAGATAAATGTGTTCCTTTGTGAAATAAATGTAGTCTGTTCAGTGACAGGCGTGTGTCCTCTTCGGTTTTGGTGTTCACTGAATATGTATTTTCGAGTCACTGTTAAAATAACAGGAAGTTTTTACACCAATAAAATTAGGGAGTATATGTATTGGGGAGAAAAATTTTATATTTTAAGTTTTATAATAAATGGGCGGCAATATCAAGCTCTATTGCACTTGCGATAATTCATATAGCTCTTCTCTAAGTCGTAATATCTGCTTTTGACGAAATGATGATGATTAAATATTATGACCAACGGCATTATAGAATGGAAGTAAGCAAAATATAAGCTCTATTTACTGAGAAAGCTAGATTTCGTGATGCCAAGCCAAGCAAGCTGCACTGAGTTTGGATAGAGTACTGTCGATCTGCTTGTTCCCATGTAAACAACTACCAACTTGTAGGTATGCGAAATTTGTGTGTTGACATTATTTGGTATTGCTCTCACCATATTTTGTTTTCATGNTTCCCATGTAAACAACTACCAACTTGTAGGTATGCGAAATTTGTGTGTTGACATTATTTGGTATTGCTCTCACCATATTTTGTTTTCATGCTTGAGTGTTGGTAATATGGTTTGAATGCGTCGCTTTCTGCGTGTGACGTCACGATAGAAATCTTGCGTTTCTGTAAAGTAAATAACGATGACGCCTAACTGTGCGCCGTACAGTTGAGCTCATTACAGAGAAAATTATATACCAAAGCAAAATATTACTGAATTTCGAAAGAAAAAAAAATTTAGGTTGTATAAACAGATAGGCGCAACATGTGCACTACAGAGGNCTACCAACTTGTAGGTATGCGAAATTTGTGTGTTGACATTATTTGGTATTGCTCTCACCATATTTTGTTTTCATGTTTGAGTGTTGGTAATATGGTTTGAATGCGTCGCTTTCTGCGTGTGACGTCACGATAGAAATCTTGCGTTTCTGTAAAGTAAATAACGATGACGCCTAACTGTGCGCCGTACAGTTGAGCTCATTACAGAGAAAATTATATACCAAAGCCAAATATTACTGAATTTCGAAAGAAAAAAAAATTTAGGTTGTATAAACAGATAGGCGCAACATGTGCACTACAGAGGNAAATATTACTGAATTTCGAAAGAAAAAAAAATTTAGGTTGTATAAACAGATAGGCGCAACATGTGCACTACAGAGGCAAAATAATAAATCATTTAAGACAAAAACAACAAAGTTTTCATATAATACTTGTTTTATTAGCAGTAATTGTAATCTATATATTGCAAGATTTTAATGAGGTCGAGAAAAGACTTTCGTGGTTAACTTTGTTGTACACTTGAAACGTGTTTATATTTACCCACCGAAAGCTGTTATATCGAAGAATATTCGGTTTTATTGGGGCTGAATTCATGCTGCCTTTAACCGCAGTTGTGTTAACGGCAATATTGAATAAATGTATCCCTAAACAAACACACACGCTTTCCTGTCTGCAAAATTTCAGCCCGTCCGCAAGTATGAGTTAATTTATGCGTTGCGGATCTTTGAATCCTCCTCGTAAGTTATTCAACTGTGATTTTACTCAGACATAGTATATAGCGACGCCAGTTGTGCAGTGAGCATATTTTCGTCCACTAAATGTCTTACTTTTCGACATAATAAAAAGACAAAACAAACTGTTATGTAACCACCCAGAATTTTGTTTTCCGCCGAAATACTATTATCGGTTTCTGCCTCTGTTTCCCATTTTCCCAGCACTAGGGACTGATCTTCCGAACGATAATAGTGAAAATTAGATTAATCAGCTACACAATTTCGAAATAGCTAAAGTTCTTAGTGGTAACAAACATTTTTTATTCACAAAATTATATTGCGTATGCATGTAAGCAGCAAAATTCACTGCAAGCATGTATACGAATGATTGGCTAAGCATGTTATATCATATGCCATATTCATACTTCACTGGATGGATTGGTTTGCATCTAAATATTTTTGGTTCCTGTTATTCCACCCTGCTGAAACCAAACACGTGGTTGTTATTCGTATTACTTCTACAAATTGTAGGCCTTGAAGTGTTGGATCAGCGAGTCTGTAGGTGGCAGGTTTTAATTCTGCCAGTATTAATTTAACTTATTGTCATAAAATGGTTGTCAAATACATTTCACAACCTTACTGTAATTAGCTACCATTATCAGGGAGTATCTTCACCTAAGATACAGTCATATACAGAATTTTTTTGAACACCGGCAAACTACAGCAGGTTATTCCTTACGAAAATGTAAAACCAAAACGTACGTATACCACTTCTGAATTAAGTTATTTTAAGACATTTATGTGCACCCAAAATTTGAATTTTGAAATATATATATATATATATATATATATATATATATATATATATNTAACTGACAATTTAAGAAACTTTGGGAAGCTTCTATTTATGCGCTGACTGGCTAAAAAAAAAAAAAAAAAAGGTTGTAGGAATATCACGTTAACAGTGATGGAACTGTAATCTTCAGAACACCACCACAGGACGACAGACTTGTTAATACGTGAAATTAAAATTCTTACAAAAAATGTATGTAATTCGAAATTAATTGCTTATAACGATTTTTATTATTTTTCCATATTAACTTTTTTTCTTTCAGAACTTCTTTCTCAGTTTTTTTTAAGTATTTTGTACAATTTCGTATCCCTTATGCGAGTCTTGAAGATGACATTACCGTCCCATAATCTCGCCTCCCACCAACCCCAGCAACGATGTAATGGTGTAGCGGCGTAGTGTGTTCCGATATGTAAATATACGGCATGGGCCAGGCCTATAGCCCATTCCCGTTAGATTTACTGCTGCAGCACTAGCACGCGGTATCATTTACGCAGCAGGGCAGAGGCAGAAGATATACGTCTCCGTAAACTGTGCGAAGGAGCTGAAATACGTGACGCACAGTGCGAGTGCGGCTGCTCGCCGCGCCGTTACGCAAGGTTATGGCAGCGTCAGCACGCGCACGCAACAATACCGAACGCGAGAGGACGTGCACTTCCGAGAAACTCGCCAGCTGTACAAGGCGGTGCATTCTACGTCAGGCGATTTAACTGCGTACACACAGTGCGTAACTAACTGACTGGGAGATGTCCGTGCGCTGTTCTGAAGTTCTCAATATTCTGTTTATTCCTTCGTAATGAATCAGTTTTGCACCTTTCTCTACTTCAGAGGACTGTTGCCGAGAAATTAACACATCTCACCCACAAAGCATAAGAAGGCCAATTTTTTGGCTGAGGGGAAACGGGATTCACTGACGCTCCCAACGATAGGAAATCCCTCCCCTTTTCCCCCTCCACAATAGTAATATAAGTTTATTTTTATTGTATGCGTGTTATAAACTTAGTATACCATCCAAAGCATATTTTAGAAAGGGAGAAAATGAAAAAAAGTGAGTTCACTAAAATTGTACTGGGGCCTTAGTTGTGTAGTGGTCAGACCAAGGCGAACCGGATTCGATTCCCGGCGGAGTCACTCCCGGATTTTTTTTCCGTGGGATGCCACTGACGGGCGGATTTTCTCGGGGATCACCCGTTCCCCCGCCCTTGCATTCCGGTGCTGCTCCATACTCACCTCGCTTCGCGCTCAGCAGCTCTCAAGAATTATGCAGTTTGTATTACAGAAGAAATCATAATTTTAAACTATTTATGAACTGATATTCAATTGCCACGTTTTCGACACGGTACTATGTATGATATTAGCCGCCTAGCAGCTCAGTGCCATCGACAGTAACTGTAGGACGACAACTTCACATTAAGAACGACAACGCTTCTGAACGATGACGTCAGATGGCGGCAAGAGATCGCACGTTGCCAGCAAAGCGCTGCGCCCACAAACACGTGCCGTTAACCAGGATGACGTCACTGGAAACAGCTGGCTTCGCTCTCGAGACCTCGCAGTCACGGACATCCACGGAACAGCTACAGTCACGTTGATGTATAGCGATGAAAAAGAAAGACCGGTGTGAGGGAAAGTATCAGTATCGCAGGTGTACTCTAGTTTATCTGATATACCTACTGTTCATTGAATACTTCTGAAATCAAGCTCTGAAAAAAAATTTTCTCGCTGCCCGTTGTTGCATATTGTATATTTTAACGCAAACACAGAGGCATGTCTACAGAAAAATTAATAATTATGAAAAGTTCTTATATGTCGTTTATCGTCTTATCTAAATACTAATTTTAAAATTGGTGGCCACTCTTTATTATATAGATCAGAATAAGAATTTGTGAATTTGTGTATCAATAACACACAAAAAATTCCAGCAGTATTACAGCTTTACTATCACTTACTCTTGTGTTCAAATACAATGTTAAGTGCTAGCTTGCTTCATTCAAAAACATTGTATTAAAATTAACATACGTCGCTATTCGAAAAGCACCTTCACTACAACTATCGCTTCTTCCTGCCATTTGCTGCTTACTGTTCGTAAATAAACCACGGTAACGTAAGAAAAAAATGCATGTTTAATAAATTGATACTAAACTTTTCTTGGTGCGTTCGTTACAGGTTATAATAATAGCAAAACTAAGAAATGTGTTGTCGAATTTAATTCTTCACCTTGAAGAAGTCAAGAAGATATGATTAATTCCAGTGGAGGCTCAACAGCAGAGGTTAGTGATTTGCGACCGTTGTGTAAGTGCCTGAAGCTACAGCATGCGCATGCGTTTTTCAATGACTCCAAGCCTATTCTAAGTTTTCGTTCCGACGAAAGAAAGTTGTTATCGAAACAATTCCTCGTTCCAGCCTACTATTTGGTATTCTTAGTTTTTAAACGACGGTAGTTTGACGTCACGAGTCGGCGGGGACGAAACAACTGCTCACGAGCAGTCGGCAGGCTAGAATTTCGTAGTTAACCAATATGGCGGGCGTCGGTATTAAATGTGGCCGTGTATTTCAATGACACGGAAATAAATATTGTGTAGCATAAAGTCAGTGCAGCACGTGTTTGTGTTGCATGGAGTTATAATTTTCCTACGCATACATTTACGATACGAATAAGCATGAAAAGATTGGGTATAACTATTACAAACTTGCATCACACAAGTCCGTTCTTCTTAAACATTGTGCACAACATGATACAGACTATTTTAGGCGTGGCATGTTATTACAAACGCGTAAATGTACGAATACGCAATTGTAAATATTTAACCAATTAACTCCTATTATCTTAGGACTTAATTGTGATAAACAATTATTCGTTCTTCATTACAGCATGTGCTTGTTGGGTGAGTTGTTAAGTTACGTGTTTGCACAAAAAAGTCCATGTTTTGAGATCGAAGCTCCCCCACATTTTAATTTTTTTTTTTTTTTTACTATGTGAAATAGAATTATGTTATTATATGTGGTAACAACATTTTTTTGAAAGGGCAAGCTTATAAGCTGTGTGCGTTTGTATTTTGTCACCTAATAGCATACAGTTTGGAATGTTATTTTTAAAATTGAAGGATAACATTTGATAGGTAGATCTTATGTACTTTAACTAAAAGGGATCGTGATTAACTTTAAATATTACGAATATGAATATATTCTGCAACAAAATGACAATTCCTTGCATTGATTCCANACTTTAAATATTACGAATATGAATATATTCTGCAACAAAATGACAATTCCTTGCATTGATTCCAGAAAGAAAAGACTAATAAATTCCACATCATTTAATAATTTTAAAACTAACTTTGAAGTCAAAATGAATAACACAAATACATTCAAAATCTACGTATTCTCCTTCTGTACAAAATAAATATTTTCTGCGCTGAAACATTATCGGCGTTTTAAAAACCATAGGCTTATATGTGGTAAAAAGGGAGGGAAGGTTATTTAATTCACACCAAATTCAATGCCTGTCGCGTAAGACAATACTGTAATAATATATCAACCAGAGAAAAAAAATGATATAACGCCAGTGACTCAGTCAATATTACTTATTTTATATTTATTCAAAATTATCACCTTCCATGGCTCCACAGTACACTTCAGCGGACACCAAGGTTAGGNTGTCGCGTAAGACAATACTGTAATAATATATCAACCAGAGAAAAAAAATGATATAACGCCAGTGACTCAGTCAATGTTACTTATTTTATATTTATTCAAAATTTAGTGGAAGGTACCGAGGTGTCTACACTTCAGCGGACACCAAGGTTAGGAATATTAATATAACCGTTTTAAGATGTGTACATTTCTTTGTTATTCAGGACAGAGTGAAATCTATATTTAAAATCTCCTAACTTTCCTTTACTTAACCTTGGCGAAATATTTTCTTTTCCACAAACACAAATGATTTGCAAACACCCGGGCCACGTCCTTAATAATTAAACATCTATATCTCACGAAGGTAAAAAAAAATGCAGTTCAACATGGCCACCAACCACAGTTTCTCACACTCCCCACAAAACCAAAGAAAACTATACACTATTATTTTCTTATAAAATACATATTTCTAATTATATATTATTTTTAACGATCTAAAAATATAAGGCTTACTATTCGTGTCTTTAAGTAATGCTTTTTAAACAGATTTGAGCAATTTTAAAAAAGAGTACTTCTAGTAATATTTCGTTTGTACGTTGTCGACCATGCGCAGAGACACTAACGCTCGTCTAGCTTGGAGTGNTATTTCGTTTGTACGTTGTCGACCATGCGCAGAGACACTAACGCTCGTCTAGCTTGGAGTGGGGATAGTCGGTAAATAGAAGATGCCCGAATGTGCTTGCCTTCGAAACGACTCCGTACTCTGAATACCAATTTCATGACGACTTGGTTTTCGTCGGCTGAGAGAGAGTGGGTTCGTGGTGACGTGGGCCGTTCCCGACTAAACTTAGAATAAGCCCCCTGGGTCCATTTGAGAAGTACGTTTCAATTGTCATAAGCGTTTATTTCTTGCAACGCTGTATCTGCACTGATGAGNGTTTTCGTCGGCTGAGAGAGAGTGGGTTCGTGGTGACGTGGGCCGTTCCCGACTAAACTTAGAATAAGCCCCCTGACAGGTCGCTTGAAAAAAGGCGACATTCCTTTCTCTGCCTGTGTGACCTTGAGATGTAGGGCCAGCGAGCCCGGAAAGAGGACAGTGGGAAGCACTTAGCTTCCGACAACTTTAGTGGGCCTTGTCTGCTACGGGTTAGCTTGTGCTTTACAACAATGAATATTGACAGATTCGACGACGGCCAGTGGCAGTATACGGGCACGTGTGCTGTTTTACAATGATCAATGGCTATTCATGTTGGGTGAGATGTCTTTAAACATGAAACCTAACCTGCTGAGTGGCAGTTATTATGAAGGCGTCTCGTCTGCGTATATGTACTTTACAAGGTAGCTTCTATGAAAAACCATAAGTTTGATTAAATTTAGTTTTAATTTATTGCACGCCTTATTTAACAATTGTAGTATTTGTAACACTGCGGGGTTGAGAACTAGGCACTGCTACATGTGCGACGTCAACAAAAAACCGTGAAAACGAGAAAACACAAATGTTACAAGAACCACAAGGGCACTTCCACATCAATGGAACAAGAGATTCTTGTTCAGGGTTTTCAAGAAAGTGAGTCTATGCACGGGTTGAGGTACAAATTCATCATCGATGATGGTGACTCTAGTGCATTTGCTAAGATCCAACCGTTCGTGTCATGTGGCAGATATGTGGTGAAATTAGAATGCGCAAACCGTATGGTGCGTAACTACACGGCAAAGTTGCATAGAATCATTAAAGACACTTCTCACGACATCACGCACAGAAAGTAATTAACGCAAGTAATTCCACGTCCCACTAATGGAACCCGAGAAGCCAATAAAGAAGCAGGTTAAAATTGACAAAATAGTGAAGTCCTCCGTCGTGATCTCATGAATGGACCTTTACATGTATTCGGGCAACACATGAACTGCTGTAATACGTACTGCAACCGAAAATACGACATAAACAAAGTGCCACTAATGTCTTCGAAGTCTGTATGGTCTGCAATTATGAAGACTCTGGAGCCACTGATTTGAAAAGCAGACAAGTTGGTTGGAAACCATACTACGAACCAAGCACAAAGATACACGAGTCAGACGGACAGACGTTAGCAAGAGTGGAAGGTACAAAATATGTTGCCTTGCAGCTGGTTTGTCCCATATCAAGGGGGCCGATATGGCATTGTGAGTGCACACGAACGTTGTGCACTGTCCCTTTCGTGTCATATTCTAGGCTGGGTTAACCTGTACGAGTTGCATGAGAACGTGAACGACATTAATAGTGGTTGTTTAAATTAATTTTCTCGGCTACTCCCAACTCTCAACTCGCAAAAGCTGTCGGCTTAGAGACCCGTCGCAGCTTAAATAATCACTTTTTTAATCAAACCTTCGAAAAATCACCCAATGTATGACGTGTTTAGTCATTTTCTAAATATGTCACGTATTACAAGCGTTTTATATCTCTGTTAACATAAAGATATCTTATTTTTCGTTGAATTGAAGTTTGACTAATATTTTATTAACTAATATTGTTTCATTTATATGTATAAAAACAGTGAGAAAAATGTTTATTGGTAGCTCCTAGTAAGAAATAGTTCTCATGAAAAATATTATTAAAACTGAGTGCGCACGAATTCGGTGCTTTGTCCTTTGGTGTAATTTTGTTTACTTATTTAAACTTGGTTTGTACGAGGCGGGCGAATATCGTGGAAGTAGAAATTTAGCAGGACTTCAGAAAAGTGAGAAGTAACCGTGAATGGATTATACCAGCGCAAATTTTAACGGGCGCACTGAGTGACACGCGCCCAGTAAAGTTGGTAACAATGGAGGGAAAATAGTTTCAATCCTGAATGTTAAATTAAAAGCGTTAGTTNCCAATCCTGAATGTTAAGTTAAAAGCGTTAGTTAACCATTTATGATAATTTAATTTATTGATTTCACTTTCTGTCTTTTAATGCATTAAGTGTAAAAATTAGCAGATTTGTAAGATATATACGGTTTAAATGATATCACCGTTTCATTTGACCGCAGCATGGATGAAGTGATGAAGCCCATGGCAGTGTTAATTTTACGTAACGCGGAATAATACACAACGTGCATACAAGTAGGCCTAAACCTTACGCAGGGCTTTCAAAAGTGCTCAGCTTACCGTGAACAGCCTACATTAGGTATCTCGCCAGATATATTTTCAGTAACCCAAGTATAATGGTGATCATTAAAATTAAATGGGTCTACTAATTAATAAAAATATCATTAGCTAGAAGACAAATTGTACATATTAAATTAACTATAAACTATATTACGTTCTTTTCAAGCCGTTCGTTTTAGCAAAACTCTTTTAAATTGTTTTTTTGATGTTCATTTGTTCCACTATATTCTAGACATGAACTCACGTATTGTTTACAAAATAAAGGAGGAAGATGTGCCATTTTGAATCTCGTACCGGATGCTCGCCGCCTACGCGACGGGTCTGATAAAGTTCACGGTTATGCTAATATCTACGTGTGGTGGAAGCGCGCACATTTTGGCGCGGATTTCACAAGTATCCCATTTACCGTGCAGCCCGTACAGTTACAAGAAACTCGACCCCGCGTGAGAATCCACGCACCTGCCCGGAGCCCAAGACACCTACGTGGAAAACGCTGAGCGGACATGGAGGGAAGATGGAACGGCCAGTCAGGATGCAGCCTCGCATCCCGCAATTGCTTCGCCGGAAAGCTGAACTCACTCCGAAACGTCAGCACACGGAAAGAGTGGACTTCGCTGATAGCTCCCAGAAGCCAGCATTTCCATAAATGTTTTTCTTCTTCAAATAATTGCAAATATGGCTGTATGTTAACACCTCACAAACTGTTTGAAATATACATACTGAAAGCAAAGAAGTATGGAATTTACACAAAAGAAAGCATAGCAATTAGAAGTTACCAACGGTACAGATACAAAACGTGCCATTGAAAGTGTTTCTAACAAAAAACAGTTTATTACAATATTAAACACGAAAGAGCAACAAAAGTAACTTAATGATGTATCTGACTAGGGAGGTGTTTCTTTCTTCCCACTGTAGCTTATGTGGCCTCCATGCGCATTTCACCGGTCCCTAACACGCCGCGGCATGCTTGTAATCAATGTGTTGATTCCATCTTCCGGACGAAGGTCCCATTCAACCTGGGCGGCTCTTTTGAGACCTGGAAGTGTTTCAGGAGGTCGTGGACGATTATAAACTGCTGTTTTCATCTTGTCCCAGGCAAGTTCAATGCGTTAGTGCGCTCTCTGTTGATCACAAAAGAGCTACATACTAATTCATACCACCCTAACTGCCGTATCTCGCAATATTACAAACTTTTTGTGAGGTGTATATAAAACATCCAAAATGTAGGTATATAAACTAGTAAAAATTATCAATTAATATGACTTAAAATTAAGCTCCACTCTACAGTCCAAAACGGCAATTTTTAAACACTCATGTAAGTATATCTATCGTGTAAGTGCGAAAAGAAATTACTAACGCATTTTAAAACTATGTGGGACATTGGGATCGATAAAATTTATTCAAATCATCCACTATGTTTGACTTGTCATTAAACAATAGTTTCATTAGTGCGGTAACAAATATCAAACTAATCGATGTACGTGTGGAAGGCATTAATTGGTCACTCAGAATTCCAGCCTCGGCCACGCACCTAGTGAAAGTCCACAATTCTTCCTGTGAATGTGTTAAGTAAGAGTAGTGAAAATAAAATTAATCTAATCGTACCAGTGACACTTTTCAATATACACTCAGAGTAACATCTCTTTTGTATCGATTGCCTCTAAATAACGTTTAGAGAAGATGTTTCCAAACTCTTCCCGAGCTGGAAACAACATCTGTGAACAGAAAGAAATACGAAATCCTAATAAACGTATGTCGGGAAAAGTCGTCTGTAAATATTGCATTGCAAGTGAAACAGACATGTTTGTTTCATCGTGTTGTCGTGTCTGCTCATATATTGGCACTAATACTACAATAATGATGTTCCCAAGCTTCGTGCAGTTCTAATTGCCAAGTGATATGGCTCTGGCTGTACACGTGCGAACTGACGGCTGTGTATTCCGCCATTGCTGCGCCTTTTATTAATTGATATGTAGTACTTACAGGTGACTTTCCCGGGTACACGTCTTCTTGAATTATATGATTATTTCTGCCCGTAGATACTGTAGTTTCAGTTTAGGCAGAGTGTTTAGAAGCGTACTGAATAAATTCGAATATCTGTTCATACATGGCGAATTTTTCAAAAAACCTATTAACCTATTTAGTTAATACACCTTAGCGAAAAATGTTCCTTGCAGTATGCAAAATACTTTAGACGTTTAGCTTAGTAAAATTCATGAGGAAAAAAGTGGCCATACAGCGGTCGCTGTTTATCGAATAGTGGAAGGGGCGAGACATATGGTAGGATGAAATTACTTCCTCATTTTTTACTGCACGAAACATAGAATGTAGATTCGTATACTAAGTATGCACCATTAAAGTGCTACTTGCAATTAAGCAACAAATCGGTAGCTTTGTGTTTTGTGGAACGGAGATCTTACACCTCTGAAAGCGCGGTTAAAAATATCATCCCCCTTCATGGTGAAAATGGGGGTTGGGATCTTATTTTTTGAAGAAATATTGTAACCCTAATTTGTACGCAACTTTTTAAGACATATTATGAATCAGCGCGTCTAAATTAACAACAAAAATCAACTTGGCAACACAATTTTCAGGTGAACAGTTTTGGAGAAATCCATGAGTAACTCTCAAAGTAACTCTCAAAACAGAATGCGTGTTGCTTGGCAGGTAGACAACACATAATACTTATAAAACTAGTATTTTATGGGAGCGCATAGATACCTTAAAAACCGTTTTCGGAAAAAAGTGTAAACATATTTTCGTCTTATATTTTCGTGAGGAATAACCTGCCATAGTTGGTATTTCGTTTAAGACACCCAGTGTAAATGTTCAGCAGATATTTAAGACAAAGAAATCTGAACGTGTTGTTTCAACTTTGAAAAAGTATTTATGAATAATGTTTGAATAATGTGAGATGGTTGGAAATTATATTCTGGGCTCGTCCAAAATTAGGTTTTTTTAGTGTGAAAACAGATTGCAAACATATTCAGCAGTTTCTTTCAAAAACATGTATACACCTGCTGCCATAAAATTTTGCTCGCGTTTGAAAACTCATTTGGTGACGTAAAAGTTGGTATAGTCAATACAAGGTTACTTCCAACTTTTCGGTAGCCCTTCTAAACTTCTACTTCCAGAATATTCCTCCGCCTCATGCAAACAAAGCTTAACCAAGTTTATAAAATTACACCAATGGGCCAGAACACCGCATTCGTGCACACTTTGTGTAATAACATTCTGCATAAGAAAAATGTATTTCAATGCATTACCAACACGCCTATTTCCTTCCTGTATTTATTAATATTTATCATAAATAAAATATTATAGGTTATAAGTAAAATATAAGTACAAGTTCAATTTAATAAACAATAAGGGATTTTTTTTCCTAGCAAAAGTATAATACGCTTGTGATACATGACGTATTTAGGAAACCACCAAAGACGTCATACATGGGGATTTTTCAAATGTTTGATTCAAAAAGTGCAAAGAAACCGTNAAAGTATAATACGCTTGTGATACATGGCGTATTTAGGAAACCACCAAAGACGTCATACATGGGGATTTTTCAAATGTTTGATTCAAAAAGTGCAAAGAAACCGTAAATAAATAGGCTATAAATAGTAAAGCGATTGAAACTATTATTGCGGCTATGCTGTGCGTCCACTCACATCCTCTTATAGATTATTCACGGTAAAGTGAGCACTTTTGAAAGCCTTCTCATTTGGAATAATATTCAATAAATATTTTTTATTTTAGCCTTGGACATTAACTTCCGAGTGCGGTGGAATATGCACACTGTGTTTATTGCTTACATAGCAATATTCATCAAGGTGGTTAAAGGATAAAAAAAGCCTGAAAGGAAAAAGTAACTAGGGCCTCAGCTCACTTTATCGAGAATAGCGTATACGCACCTGTAGCCAGTCGGCGGCCTTAATGACTCACGCCTCCGCTATATCCGAGCCTCTGAGCCCGTCCTTTGACGACTTCGGGTTGCCGGGAGGGGAGATATGACGTTCCTGTGACAGACATCTCGCACCTGGCGGCAACCAACACCTTCCAGAGAGTCGGGGGTCGCCTTCGGCAAAGAAACCTCTGGACTCTGAACTGTGGCATGTGCATATGCGGAAATATCCATGAAAGTTCAGCGGCGATTCAAATAAAGCCCTCACTGGTGCAGCTGAACTGATTTGGAGTAATTGCTTTATCTTTTCTCAGCAGGACATATCATATATATAAATTTATTAATATTATTAGATATTCTGTAGAAGTTATTAGTTTCACAGAGTATTGTAGCTGAGTGAAAGAAATAATTGTATATGATTTTTCGTAGCATTGTAAATAAATTGGGGGATTTAATTTAATTCTTTCGGTGCATTTAAGACCGCATTCCCTCACAAACTTGGCAACGCCGCATGTAACAACGTGAAACAAGAAGTTTCATGAGATGCCGTACGCACGCACACAGTTGTAAGGCGCTGCCCTCGTTTTTCATGTAGCTTATATAACAGTACTCAGAACAACGTGTGTGATGTGGAATGGCATGACGGTAGCCAGGCACGGTTAATGAGAGATCAACTTGCATAGAAGATGTACGAGACAGGCGGAATTTGATACAGGCTGGATAACAGAGCTGCGAAAGGCTGAGTGGATGTCCTGCCTACTTGTTCGACATTTTGGCGATTCGGACTTCACAGTCAGATTGTTCTGGGAGCCTTTGGTAGGTGAAGGTACAAACACACGGTGAAAAAATTCTGGAAGACTCCAGCAGACTATTGGCAAGGAGTACCCCACTCGAATGCTACACATGGCTCCTTGCCCACGATCCAGCGACATGAGCACCACCATACATATACGTATACGAGAAGCAATTACATATGCACATCGCAGGCAAATCTGCATCCCCGACGAAATTTACGTATCCTGCCATGAACAGTTCAACATCGTCGCCTTCGTTTGCAGTAGTGTGACAGCAGAGAGCGACATGAAACACTACGGGTTGGCGACATATTGATTTAGCAACAAATCACGTCTTTCCTTGGGAATAAATGACCACCGCGCCAGAGTCTAAGGAATTGCGAGTGAGCGAGTGAGCGCTAAAATACCTTCAGTACTTCGCATCATCAAACGTCCTTTTCTGCTGGCGTAGTGATCTGCGGAACTATCGAATATGATTATCGTGACTACTGGAAGTGATGCAAGGATTATGGATGGTGTAGTCTATTCACGGTTTCTTAACACTTTTTAATCAAACTTTTGAAAAATCACCCCATATATGACGTGTCCAGATTTTTACTTGAAATGACACGTATTACAAGCGTTTTATACTTATGTTAATATTATGTATACTATTTTGGGTTAAATTGGCCTTTAGCCTATATTTTATTTATAAATGATATGAATAATAACAAAAAAAAGTGTGTTCGTAATGCCTACTAAGGAACAGCTCTTATGCCTAATATAATTACACTGAATGCCCACGAATAAGGTGCGTTGTCCTACTGGTGCAATTTTCTAGACTCAGTTAAAATTCGTTTTCATGAGGGAGAGTAATATCCTGGAAGTAGAACTTAAACAGAGCTTCAGAAAAGTTGGAAGTAGCCGTGAATGGACTATACGGTGGTATGTCGAAGACGCATTGCAGCCTCATGTGTTGCCTTTCCTGGTTGAGTGGCTCAGGAGCCAATTTCCAGCATGATAGCGCCCGCCTTCACATAGCTCTGGATCTCCAAGAGAGTTTACAGAATGATCCAACTCCTATGTGGCCTGCCTATNGGAGCCAATTTCCAGCATGATAGCGCCCGCCTTCACATAGCTCTGGATCTCCAAGAGAGTTTACAGAATGATCCAACTCCTATGTGGCCTGCCTATCCATATGATTTGTCGTCCATAGAACATTTTCGGGATTAGATGAGACACCAGCTCCCTCCAAGCCAAAGTGTTGTTGATTTAGAGCATACTTTGCGACAGCTGTGAGCAAATATGCTACACGATAACATACGACATTTGTCTGATGCCATGACCGATTTTACTGACTCGTACATCCAGGCACACGGTGGTTCAACGAAGAAGTAAATACACACTTATTTCGTACCATAGATGGGCGGAACATTAACCTATCACAATGGTATAGTAATATTTTTTTGGCTCTACCATGGCAATCATAAAATATTGTTAAAGTCCAACGGTTTCTTTTTATTGCACTGAGTGTATACAAACATCCTGCAACGTTGTTTGCGTGCCAGGCATGCGGGCGTTGAAGAGCGCGTGGATTAGGCCGGGATTATGCTGACTTCCTATTTCACTTTACACATTCCAAGTAACGCGTTCACGGAAGACGACTGTTTCTTGACTTGTCTGTTTCAACGCGACCATCATGATCGTTCCACTTAACATACTACGTCCATGTAAAGAAAAGCTTGTCAATGTCTAGCTTCTGCGTGAACNACCATCATGATCGTTCCACTTAACATACTACGTCCATGTAAAGAAAAGCTTGTCAATGTCTAGCTTCTGCGTGAACTTGTTGGTCGATTACAATAAGGATGAAATTATGTTATATGTTCTCTTCGTTGTTTTGTTCCCATTTTGGCCATGTCTTCAGGTCACGTATTTATCCTCGCGCATACATCATCGTTTTCTCCTGGAATTGAAGACAAGATATCAACAAGAAATCTATAATTATTTCCTTTGTTAATTCTTCAATATATTGATAGTTTTCGTGATTTACCGGCATTTAATTGCGTTTCCCAAAAAGTGTAAAAATGCTTGCATGAAGTGCCGAATATTTACCATTAAGTTCTTAAATATCTGTACTTTACGAAATGTAATATAATATTCTAGAANTGCATGAAGTGCCGAATATTTACCATTAAGTTCTTAAATATCTGTACTTTACGAAATGTAATATAATATTCTAGAGCACATTAATTCATATCACTCCACGGCCTACTCGCATATACAATAAAAACAAGTCTGCATCTTCCAGGTTAAGGCTATATCCTAGTTGTTTTAAGAGTACGAATAAATCGCAAATCGTAATCGCTATATACTTTCGCAATCTATTATTGGTCAGATTAAAATTATAACAAACAAGCCTGAATAATTTTAAGAATTTTACACTCTGAGAAGCAACAATATTTACCTGGACATGTCTNTCTGAGAAGCAACAATATTTACCTGGACATGTCTACTCATTGCCAGAAGTTTACTTGCTTACGGTACGTCAGGCATCATAATATGGCGCCCGAAAAGACCACGTTTCAGGTTCACGTGCAAGTGTAACTTAATACGTGTTATGGGTGACGTGAAGTCCCCGTGATCCCGGCTTTAACACACTGACACCAGGCGACCGTTGGCAAGAATGCGCTTCCACCGATAAAACACGCTCCTCTGTCTGTTCAAACACTGGTTCTTTTCGTCTATGCGCTATATCGGTTCCTCCCTTGGGCATGTTTGCCCAGCTCGGGACTGTCTGTGGGCGTCGGGGGTCTTCAAGGAATCCCGCGGATTTTTCTCGAACCCCCGTCACGCAGTGAAATATTATCTTCAAACTGTTTCAAATTATTTTGCTTAGAGAAGTATGGATAGGGTTAATACGCCGCCGTCCAATTTGTTTGAGGTGATTGGACAGTTCCAGTTCCGACTAAATACTTTGTTTATAGCTGCGGTAATAAAATTTACTGAATATTTTGCGGTTGTAGCCAGTCATAATTACGTCCAGCAACAACTGACCCGACTAAATCCAATTCTAAAATGGCGAAAAGCCAGTGGCGTGTGGTGAACAGCTGAAAGGTAAGCCGGCGTTAGCTGCGTACTGTACCCTGTTGCTTGCTAGTTTACACTCTTGCCACTGAAATGTAGCTCGGCAGCTGACGCCACAGGACGCGTGTAATGGGATCCCTTGCTGCTCGCTTGTGAGTGGTCGGAATACATTCAGTTTCCGTAGACTGCACGGTGGTTACTGACTCCTGCTGCGTGCACCGAGAATGTACAGCAGTGAGCAAGCGCCAGCGTACCTTGCAACAGTTCACCACGCGCCACTGCGAAAAGCATATGAGAGAGAAACTTACTTCGTTGTTTCGTTGTAGAGATTTCCCGCTACATGAGACCTTTCCGGGCCTACGTGCTGTTAGAAGCTAACTTTCCAAAATAAATCAACATAATACAATCATTAAATTCCATCGGGGCAACTTAACATTCCAGGAAGTAAAATCGAATTAAAATTGGTTTTAGGAGTTCCCATATTTGAGAATGATTAATTTCCCATGTTACAGTATATTGTAAAGTGAGATGATGGTGGCAATAAGTATTTAAATAAATATTTCATTTTAGAAAAATCGGCATGTATGAGTTAATTTAGGAGAATGTATTTTTCATAAGTTTCTGAAGAAAAATTTTATAGCCGAACTTCTTTAAACGTTCACTTTGAAACTTCACTGTCAAACATACGTGAATGTGAAATGTGGTAGCATGAAAAGGGGCTGTGGTGAGCTAGATATTCTCGTCCAAGCATGGCGACATTTTCTGGAAGCCGTATTGGCACCTATTCGGCGTCTTCGACGAGCGGAGTCGGGCAAGACGTAAGGAGGCCAGGGACATTCGGTGGCCTTGAGTGCGGCTGACGAGGGGTGACGCCACGACTGCGACGTCTGCTGGCTAATGCTGACGATGTTGACAGCGTCCGACGCAGTCAAATGGAAAATAGCCAAGAAGCAGTGGCGTAGACCGGGGTGAGTCGGTCAGATCGCCTCTCTGTCCAACGGTCGCTTTATCAATGCCCCGCCGGCTAGCCTCGTACGCCTGTCTGCGCTGATAGGGTAATAGTATGGATGCCTTCTTGCAGTGGCGTCGGCACTAATTTATTTAGAGGTGGGAGGTGTACGTCACTGATAAAACAGCGCCAGTGAGAATTTTTGAGATGAAGAACAGCAAATGTAGACACCAGTATTTTATATTTTACTCGTTTATTATACCGGTTTATCTACCGAATTTCTCATTTTACTGATAACTAGCTGAAATATAGGCTTATGCAATCACCCGAGTGTCTGTCTGGAATGTATCCCCCCCCCCTGGTTACCCCTTTTTTCCGGTAACTTTTAAATCCTAAGATCGAATTTTGCCAGACTACGTCCACATGTAATATGTAGTAATTACATCGAACTTTTATAGTTTTCAATTACGTTGGGTTCTTATTTTTAAAATGGCGACAATTTTAAAATTTAGGGCACTATGTTATATTTCGGGAACTATTTAACCTATTTCAAACTAATTTGGTAAGTTTATAGTGCAGTAAAACTGGAAAGCTATAATTTTATTGGTCCTCCGTTTTGTAATATAGTACTAACTGGAAAAATAAAACTTTTCTTTTATATCTTGGGAACCATTTAACTAATTTAAACTAATATTTGGTACGTTGCCAGTGCATGATGTAAGCAATGAATTTAGAAAGTGGTAATTTTATTAACCCGATTTTTTTGAGGGTAGTACAACATGAAAAATAAAGCTTTTAGATTATATCTCGGCAACTACACAACCTATTACTGCCATATCTGACATATTAGTAACATTATTGTAGGTCATGTTCATATATGTAATTTAAATGAATAAGTCTTTTTTAGCGATAATATAGATATTGTAGTTTCATTTGCAATGTCTACAATACCGTTTGACCAGTTTCTAGTTTCGACCAAAATTGTTATACTGAAAGTATATTTTACAAACATAAAATGTGTCAAAACATTGTTTTGTCCGCCATTTTGTAAGATAGTGCAATGTAAATAGTTTTAATGTCATATCTCGTGAAACAATTAACTTATACCCACTGAATTCAGGCTACAAATTATATTTTGTAGTATATTTAAATTTAGGTTACTTAGGGAGGTAGTCACATATTTTAAAATAACAGCCAAGTACATATTTTAGGTTGGTAAGCCGTATATCCCAAATAATTACAACCTACTTTAATATGTAACAGCATCTATGACAAACATAGAATGTGCCTATACAGTAATGAAAAAAGAACCACATTAGAAACTGGAGCTTTCATGTCATAATCCCGGTACCAATCAACCGATTCCCACAGAACTTTGCACATAAGTAGTGCTACAGTAGGCCATGTTTTAAGTGTACCTAGATTTATTTACAACATGGCAGTCATAAATCATTTGGATAAGTTTGTCATATCTATTAAACAATTTAACAGTTTTCAATTGAACATTTATGCTAAGAGTAGCAACTAGGAGCATCAAATATGCCGACTTTTTGTAAGATACTGCCAGGTTATAAAATTCAGCATTTATTCCATATATCGGAAGGTGAATAATTAGTGTAGGGGCGATGGAAGTGAGGCAATTAGCCAATGAAAAACAGGGTAGGAGGGGAACTGACTAATTGGTCGAAAGAACGTTTCCGAAAACACCCAAGTAATTAGACAATGAGAAACATTGGGTGGGGAAATTAAACATAATGGAAAGGGGGTAAGTCGGATACTGGGTGCGGTTCTGGGGACTCCAGTAATGTATAAACAAATAAAAAAAAATTGTGAACGGTGGCTGTGACGCCTGCCAATATGGCGTACTGCATCAACCAAGATGGCGAACGTCTGCACCTACCAATATGGCGGACTGCACCATCCAAAATAGTGGATGGCTGGACCTATCACGATGGCGGATGGTGACTGTGACACATACGAAGATGGTGGACTGAACCTACCAAGAACGTGGATTAAGTATGGGTGGTGGGGGTGTGGGGTCCTGCGGAAATTTAGGTTTTTTATAATAAATTTTTAAAAATTTTTTTAAATATTTTGAAAATAGTTTTTAAATGATTGTTTAATATTTTTTAATATACCTTTTTTTGTAACTTTTTACATTTTTTGGATTTTTTTTGGATTTTATGGGTTTTCAAGGTCAAATGTCACCAGGGCATGTTTAGGGTCAAGGTCACCTGGATCCAAGATGGCCACCAGTCGGCTGCAATGACAGAGTACGAGCTGCTCCGACGTTCCGGTCTTAGGTCCCGATGTGCCAAAGTCCCCAAAATCCATCTACTTATACCATAAGCAATCATACGCGCAGCCACTCGTAAAGTCCCCTCACTTCACATCAACCCAACAAACCCCAACTGAAACCACAACACCAAATGAAAATACCTCCCGCAGAAATTGTTCGGTGGAATGGACACAATGCAGGATCTCCATGACTTCATGGAGTTCCTAAAAGAGTGTGACTTTCAGTCCCTCTAGGCGCATTTTCGCCCTTTTATCACCTACGCCAAACACATAACAGACAAGTAAGACAAATGCTTGTTCCTTCTGGAGGCCTTGTCGACGTTTTTCGCCGCTAGTTGGTCTACATGACCCGGAAAACAATTCCATATCTCTCCAGCCTGCTCTGGAACGACCACGAAATACTCAATACACTTATACAAAACTCTGACAAGTGACACAAGCGTGAATTATTCATCAATATCAACTGTAATTTTGTTTGCAATAACTTATATTTAATGCACTTTGCAAGTAAATAACTGTTCAGTTATTAATTTACAGCTCATAACTTAAATTCACTGGCCATCAGTTCATTATTAAATGTTTTAAAGATTTGAATATCAATAAAGTTTAACTGCAAACAGCCCGAACAAACCTAGAATCACGGATTTCTAAAATAATCTTTTATCCCATAACTTTGCCAGATAAACTAATATAAAGTTTTTTCTGCTCTTCATATACACTGAAGAGCCAAAAAAAAAAGGGTCCTCGGCTGGAGACGTGGCCACAGTCTTGCACGCCGCTGGACACCGTCCAGATCTCTGCTGGCACATCCACAGTCAGACTACGCGACAGCCGACCTGCCTCTAGAGGATTGCCTTCGCTAAGGAAGAAGAGAGAGCCCTACTCCTGAAGTTGAGTTGAGAGTTTTGGGGGGCTCCTGACGAGCTCTTTAGAGCCGATAAGGATAAAATGAGGTGAGAATGGAGAAGGGCCGGAATGCACGGGCGGGGGAAACGGGAGATCCCCAAGAAAACCTGCCGATCAGCGTAATCGTCAGGCATGATTCCCACTTGC
>NQII01003058.1:171527-247650 GCA_002778355.1 Clitarchus hookeri
TCTACTGCCCCAGGAAGTGTGTACGCCAGTCCAATGCCTTGCGTGTAGAGGCGACGCAGAACTTGATGCGCTTGACATTGTCGTCCTATCGCTACCTCACTTCCCTGCCTCAAAGCATGGGAAACAGACAGGCAGGCGGGCGCCTTATACTAAGCTCACATATACGCCTATCATGCTGAACAGCCAACCAGAACCCGTCCTCACTTTCCGCACGGGCCACGCCGAAAAGTTGAATTCACGCCGAAATTTATGCTAGCAAAAAAAAAACAGACTTTAACAATATTTCTGAAAATTCCATTATTTTACATGTTTTATACACTGAAGAGCCAAAAACACTGGTGCATCTGCCCAATATCGTGTAGGGCCTTCGCGAGCACGCAGAAGTGCCACAAGACGACGTGGCATGGACTCGACTAATGTCTCAAGGTATGCAGGAGGCAATTCACGCCATGAATCCTGCAGGGCAGTCCACAAAACCATAGGAGTGCGAGGCGGTGGATATCTCTTCTGAACAGTACGTTGCAAGGCATCCCAGATATGCTCAACAATGTTAATGTCTGGTGACTTAGGTGGCCAATGGAAGTGTATAAATTAAGAAGGGTGTTCCTGGAGCCCCTCGGTAGCAACTCTCGACGTGTGGGGTGTCGCATTGTCCTGCTGGAATTGTCCACGTCCGTCGGAATGCACAATGGATATGAATGGGTGCAGGATATCTGACAGGATGCTTACCTATCTGTCACCTATCAGAGTCGTATCTAGACGTATCAGGGTCCCATTTCACGCCAACTGCACACGCCCCATACCATGACAGAGCCTCCACCAGATTTAACAGTCGCCTGTTGACATGTAGGGTCCATGGATTCGTGAGGATGTCTCCATACCCGTACACGTCCATCCGCCCTATACAATTGGAAACGAGACTCGTCAGACTAGACAACGTATTTTCAGTCATCAACAGTACAATGGCGGTGTTAGCGGGCTCAGGCGAGGCGTAAAGCTTTGTGTCGTGCAGTCAACAACGGTACACGAGTGAGCCTTCGGCTCCGAAAGCCCATATCAATGATGGTCCGTTGAATAGTTCGCACGCTGGCACTTGTTGATGCCTCAGCATTGAAATCTGCGCCAATTTGAGAAAGGGTTGCACGTCAGTCACGTTTAATGATTCTCGTCATTCGTCGTTTGTCCCGTTCGTTCACGATATTTTTCCGACCGCAGCGATGTCGAAGATGTGATGTTTTACCGGATTCCCAATATTCACGGTAAGCTCGTGAAATGGTCGTACGCGAACATCCAAATGTTATCGCTACCTCGGAGATGCTATGTCTCATCTCTCGTGCGCCGACTATAACACCGCGTTCAAACTCACTTAAATCTTAATAACCTGCCATTGTAGCAGCAATAACCGATCTAGCTGCCGACCGCATTGCGTTACTCTGATTGGTTACATACCTCTGTTATTTGCATATTCACGCCTATACCAATTTTTTGACTCTCTAGTGCAACTGTTACTTGGCTTGTATGTACGTTTATAGATATAATAATATACAAATATTAAATGTGTGCATTTATAATAAAATTTTGAATCCTAATGTTAATTAAACATAACGTATCAAATAAATGTAATTTGGAATGAACCGATTGATAGCAATAAACTATAAAACATTTTTATAAGTATGAAACAAAATTACAGACGCAATAAATTCATTCAGCAAAAAATTGTACCGCAAATAAATCACCAAAGTAGAGTAAAATTACCAGCAGGGCCTATTATGTATCCACCATTTACTTCGAAAACTTGGAATAAAAAATATAAGCGAACCTGCGTGGTCGTAAACTGGACATTCAACCAAACACCAAAATGGTGACATAAAATCAGCTCACATGTAAACATTAATGGTTTTGACCTCTGTATCTGCTCGACGTGGTCAGCTTACATGTGAACTGGGGTAGACATTTCTCTCCTAATTACGACCAGGACGCGCACAGGAAGGTGGAACAGGAGACAGGGCAGTGACATTGCGGATTCGTTTTTAACACAGAGTATTTGAGAATACAGGGGTGAAAGCTCGAACTGCAGCCGCACGCGCCTGAAAACTGACGTCACTGGCCACCAAACTGTTAGAACACATTTCGCCAATCAGTGCGTGGTAGCCTACTCGCCAGCCAGCAGCCCAGCCAGTAGGGGACCTCTGGCAGTGAACAGTAGCCAGTCGGACACAAAACCTGTTCTCAGAGCCGCGCGCAGCCAACCAGAGAATGGGTACGCCACGTCCACATCAAACGAACCACCGAGCAGTTTCGTTTCTGCGTGCTTATCTACTTTATGACTTTGGCGAGCAGTTACGTCACAGCCAGCTGCGCGGAGTCCATGCACGTAAGGTCGAGCGGTAGTTGATGAGGAAGGAAGCCGACACTCGTGCTACTACCCACACTCACCGTGCGCGTCTCTCTTCGTCCTTGGGAAAGCTGATGAAGTATGGCAAGACCATACAGTAGATACGTACAAAGAGACGAAATTGTATGGTAGTTCCTTTGATGTGGACGTAACCGTTTTCTATTTGGCTGCGTGAACTGGCCTTTTCATCAGATCGACCTCCTCCAGTTGATGCAATCAAACAGGGAAAACGAGCGTCCTCCCAAGTCAGACACAGTGGTTGCTCATCACTATACCGAGGCTACCGAAACCGTGAATTCAGGGGACCCACTTAGGGATGCTGGGAACCCTAGGGTAAACTTTTATTACGCTTAGCCCCATCAGCGGAGGCAGCAAAGCGAGTGGGGCAGCTTCCCGCGAGCATTCAGGGGGCGCAAGTATTACTAGAGAGGAAACTACAGACGGCGCGAACGACACCGTAGCACGCGGGGAAATGAAGATGAAGTGGACGTACACCCGAGAGACAGCGACCGCAATAACAGAAAAGGAGTCCAGCCAGATGTCCAGCCGTCGCTGTACAGANCAATAACAGAAAAGGAGTCCAGCCAGATGTCCAGCCGTCGCTGTACAGAGGCCAACACGACGCGAGACATTTAAACAACCCTTCACGTGGTGCATCAGATAATGCGCCAGAACAGCCGCATTCTCTTCGGCCAAGGAAAAATGGTAGTAACTGAAATTAAAGTAGTCAGAGCAAAAATCTAAACCCACGAAATCAGATTTAGAAGGGTCAAAACCACCATGGTGTACATATTGGAGGTAGCTACTTTGCCAGCCAGAAGCCATTAGATCTCCTCTCACCACCATTTGTGCCCGCACTGCCACAAAATTCGTGGTTTACAAATTGTGCAGTTGCTACCGGTAGACGACCAGACCGGAAGTCAAACTATTAGAGGTCAACGAAATGGGGTCCCGATCGCTGACTTATGAAGGGGCAGTTACTCCAAAGGGGTCGGGTTAATTAATGCCAGCACCGATAATCATTTGCCTGAAACTGAAGATTTGTCTAAGGTTGTGATGCATATTGTTATATTAAGTGAGACTGGCCGAGTTTGGAAATAATTGCTTGTTTGCGATCTATAATTTTTGACTCCAACAAGTTTCCTGTGCCATTGAGTTTAACGGAAGATGCGACTTTGAAGGAGACCGATATTAAGGAAGAAGTTGGAAGTTTTGTGGAGAATCGCTTGATTTATACAGCCGAGGAACGTCGCAGGAATGCAAGAGGGCCAAAAATAAGGGAACTGAAAATAGGGCAGTTGGTTTTACTGCGAGCTGTCCACGTAAACAAATTTCGGGGCCATATTACGAAAAAGGTAATTTTGTTATTTTCTGGGCCGTATTGCGTACAAATGATACTGAACAGAAATTGTTAAGAGCTTGCATACCCATCTTCCGATAATACTATAGTAAAATGTAAACTGACCGCTTTTAAAGAATATCGAACGCCTCCTACACCAGTGTAAGTTTTCGGAAGCAGACGTCAGCCTGAACGACCAGTGCCTAGTCAAGTGAGAGAATTTTTCTTCAAGAGAATTTGAGCCTGGTGTGTTGTGGGTGTCATTAATTCTGTTGTTACTGAGGATTTTTATGTCGTCGATTTATGTGCGTGGAGAATTATTAACGGCTGTATAGTTGCAATGTGGGTATTTTCCACAAACGAAATTTTATTGTGCTGCGTCATGCAGATATTATTTTTACTCTCACCCTCCTGGTAATCCTTTTTAGTAATGTGAGAATCAACGATTTGGGCCTCGAAACTCGAAAACTGATTTTTATTTGAGGAAGCAGCATGACTTTTAGAGCAAGTATAACTGAATAAGAGAATTGTGGCGTGAGCTGATAAAGACCATCTAAGTGAGAAAAAAGAAATTTAAAAAAAAATTCATTAGGAGAGCCTGTGTGATTTTCGAGCTAAAACCTGCCTACGTTTTCCGTGCTTCCCTACTTTACCACACCGAGCTAATAAAGGAAACAGAAACTAACGACGCACTTGTCCCTAAATCAATGCACACTAGTAAAATATATACACTCGCCATTGTAAGAGAGAGAGAGTGGATAGAGTTGAATCTCCAGGGCTATAAAAGTATACTTGCATTTCCCAAGAGACTTGTGGGAAATGACAAGTGGTGGTACTGTGTTCTGTAGGCCAGTGGCCCTGATAGTGATTAGTTTTAGCCATTGGCCTGTGCTGGTGTATAGTTGGTTCGTACAAGTATGCAGCTCCCTCGAAGTGGCGTTTTTGCAGTGTGATCTGGTGCGAGGGCTCCTTTATAATTATTAGTGTTTAAGACTTTGTATGATCTGTCACGGTGAGTAGTCCTGATTCTCTACAGTGACTCTGCGGTTCCACGGAGGAGTGTGCTTGGAGATGACATCTGCAGCCGTGGAGTCGATGCCACGAATGATTGTAAACCAGCGGGGATGGAGCAACTGGTTTCATCGGCATATTTTGTATGAGGTCTCCCAAGGAACAGTGCGTCTCTGGAGTTGCTTCTACAAGAATTCGTACAAAGCACCATTAAACACTGGATGATTTTGAACTCTCCTCGTTATCTGTTATGGAGGCAAGACTAACACGTATAAAAAAATTTAACTTAAATTATTTTTGGTAATAAATTAATTTTATAGTTGAGCAACGATAAGCCTGAGTGTCTTAGAATGTGAAATCTGATTTCTTTTAGTCGGCTGCATAACTTTTTGAGCGATTGCCCTCACTGCAGTCTCTGTCTCGCAGGCACCCTGAGTTGTTATGTAACACGGGTGACACACATTTGGTCTGTAAACACTAACAGAGTAGAGGATATTCATGGTTGCTTCTGAGGACACAAGCACAGTGAGCTGGGGAAGATGTCAAATCGGAGAAGTGCTTTTGTAATGTTTCTTTGGCGCGACTGGGAAGTCGCGAGGCTCGGGTATCCACGGCAGGAGGTCGACGCCGTCATGGGTGTGCTGACATTTCTCAGAAGTACTCTGTCGTCCTAGGGTTCAGTGTTCTGCTTACGACGAATGTGCAGTTTTGCCGGGCGATCGGGGGCCGCTTGTTGCGAAACTGGCCAGCTCCTGTTTCAACAACTCTTGCAGAATATTTCTTTTCATCCTTCTTTCCGACGGAAGGAAAGAAAGGCTTATGAGATCACTTTCTTGCCTCTGTGTGTGTATGTGTTTTGGTGTATATTTATGCCATATTTCAGGGACCAACCAACCGATACCCACTAAATTTGCACACGTATTATGTCACAGTAGGTCATGTTAACTTGCATATTTTAAGTAGGTCAGGCATTTCTTCTACTGGAGACATTATTAATATTTTAGATTAGTGTGTTATATACATTAAACAATTAAACAAAATTCAACCAGATTTTGTATACAGACAGCGTCTATTATAAGCATAAAATATACGTTTAAGGGTTACTCTGCCCGTATTTTTGTAAGATAGTGCCAGGTGAGACAATTTAACATTTATGCCCTATTTAGGGAACTAATCAGCTAAATCCCACCAAATTTGCACGCAAGTAGCGTGACATTAGGCCATATAAACGTAAATGACAGGCCTGTAAATTATTTAGGATAGTAAGCCCTGTCCACCAAAATATTAGATTGTTTCCAACTAAGTTACTGCCGTTAAACCTCCCTCTGTAATACAGCTGGTTACTTGCCATCTTACGGTATGTGAAGTTCTGGGTTCGAGTCCTGGATAAGGCATGTATATATTTGTAATTGTCTCACTTAGTGTTGCATATGTTTCTGGTCCCGTCACTAACGATAACTCTGTCAGCAAGGCATTAAGGCCTACCAGTTTTCTAAGATTTTAAGGAAAGTAGGCTAATAACTGTTATCGGTAACGTCCTTTTTTTTGTTTCTGTTAACAGAACAGCGTTTTCCGACTAAAGTAGTTTTAAGAAGCATTTCGTAACTCCAAAAATACTGTAAAGTGTCATTAACATAAGAAATAAAATTTATGTCTGTTCTGATTGAAGTTACCGCGTTTGTTATTGCTTTATGCTGTATTTGCACGTAGTTTATTGTTCTGGAAATTCTTTAATTTTCACATATTATGCCAACCTGGAAAATGTGCTGTTTACATACAATTTAAGTTGATATAAATTAAAAACCTATAGAAAAACTTGAAGATACTTATGATGAGTGCGTTGTGTGA
The DNA here is from genome assembly GCA_002778355.1 of Clitarchus hookeri. NCBI lineage: Eukaryota > Metazoa > Arthropoda > Insecta > Phasmatodea > Phasmatidae > Clitarchus > Clitarchus hookeri. The sequence goes on from NQII01003058.1 coordinate 178,121, forward strand.
TATTAGCGATATATGATGCAATTCTGAAAGTTTCAATAAATGTGTGTATGTGTTATTTANAGGCCAACACGACGCGAGACATTTAAACAACCCTTCACGTGGTGCATCAGATAATGCGCCAGAACAGCCGCATTCGCTTCGGCTAAGGGGTCCAAACCACCATGCTGTACATATTGGAGGTAGCTACTTTGCCAGCCAGAAACCATTAGATCTCCGCTCACCACCATTTGTGCCCGCACTGCCACAAAATTCGTGGCTTACAAATTGTGCAGCTGCTACCGGTAGACGATCAGACCGGAAGTTAAACTATTAGAGGTCAACAAAATGGGGTCCCGATTGCTGACTTATGAAGGGGCAGTAACTCCAAAGGGGTCGGTTAATTAATGCCAGCACCGATAATCATTTGCCTGAAACTGAGGATTTGTCTGAGGTTGTGATGCATATTGTTATATTAAGTGAGACTGACCTAGTTTGGAAATAATTGCTGGTTTGCGATATATTATTTTTGACTCCAACAAGTTGCCTGCACCATTGAGTTTGACGGAAGATGCGACTGTGAAGGAGACCGATATTAAGGAAGAATTTGGAAATTTTGTGGAGAAGCACTTGATTTATACAGCCGGGGAACGTCGCAGGAATGCAAGAGTGCCAAAAATAAGGTAACTGAAAATAGGGTAGTTGGTTTTACTGCGAGCTGTCCACGTAAACAAATTTCGGGGCCATATTTCGAAAAGGTAATTTTGTTATTTTCTGGGCCGTATTGCGTACGAAATGATACTGAACATATTCCATATTCCGGTAATACTATAATAAAATGTAAACTGACCGCTTTTAAAGAATATCGAACGCCTCCTACACCTGTGTAAGTTTTCGGAAGCAGACTTCAGTCTGAACGATCAGTGCCTAGTCAAGGGAGAGAATTTTTCTTCAAGAGAATTGGAGCCTGGTGTGTTGTGGGTGCTATTAATTATGTTGTTACTGAGGATATTTATGTCGACGATTTATGTGCGTGAAGAATTATTAATGGCTGTATAGTTGCAATGTGTGTATTTTCCACAACCAAAGTTTTATTGTGTTGCGTCTTGCAGATATTATTTTTACTCTCACCCTCCTGGCAATCCTTTTTAGTAATGTGAGAATCAACGATTTGGGCCACGAAAGTCGAAAACTGATTTTTATTTGAAGAAGCAGCATGACTTTTAGAGCAAGTATAACTGAATAAGAGAATTGTGGCGTGAGCTGATAAAGACCATCGAAGTGAGAAAGAATAAATATGAATAAATAAATAATTAAGAGAGCCTGTATGATTTTCGAGCTAAAACCTGCCTACGATTTCCGTGCTTCCCTACTTTACCACACCGAGCTAATAAAGGAAGCATAAACTAACGACGCACTTGTCCCTAAGTCAATGCACACTAGTGAAATGTATACACTTACCATTGTAAGAGAGAGAGAGAGAGGGAGTGGGTAGAGTTGAATCTTCAGGGCTGTAAAAGTATACTTGCATTTCCCAAGGGACTTGTGGGAAATGACAAGCGGTGGTACTGTGTTCTGTGGACTATTTGCCCTGATAGTGATTAGTTTTAGCCATTGGCCTGTGCTGGTGTACAGTTGGTCCGTACAAGTGTGCATCTCCCTCGAAGTGGCGTTTTTGCAGTGTGATCTGGTGCGAGGGCTCCTTGATAATTATTAGTGTTTAAGACTTGGTATGATCTCTCATACCTGATTCTCGACAGTGACTCTGCGGCTTCACGGAGGAGTGTGCTTGGAAATGGCATCTGCAGCCTTGGAGCCGATGCCACGAATGATTGTAAACCACGCGGGGATGGAGCAACTGATTTCTCCGGCATATTTTGTATGAGGTCTCCCAAGGATCAGCACGTCCCTGGAGTTGCTTCTGCAAGAATTTGTACAAAGCACTATTCAACACTGGATTATTTTGAACTCTCCTCGTCATCTGTTATTGAGGAAAGACGAAAACATATAAGAAAATTTAATTTAAATTTTTTTGGTAATAAATCTGAGTGTCTTAGAATGTGAAATATGATTTCTTTTAGTCGGCTGCATAACTTTTTGAGCGATTGCCCTCACTGCAGCCTCTGTCTCGCAGGCACCCTGAGTTGTTATGTAACACGGGTGACACACATTTGGTCTGTAAACACTAACAAAGTAGAGGATATTCATGGTTGCTTCTGAGGACACAAGCACAGTGAGCTGGGGAAGATGTCAAATCGGAGAAGTGCTTTTGTAATGTTTCTTTGGCGCGACTGGGAAGTCGCGAGGCTCGGGTATCCACGGCAGGCGGTCGACGCCGTCATGGGTGTGCTGACATTTCTCAGAAGTACTCTGTCGTCCTAGGGTTCAGTGTTCTGCTTACGACGAATGTGCAGTTTTGCCGGGCGATCGGGGGCCGCTTGTTGCGAAGTGCTTGGACAAGGGACTGGCCAGCTCCTGTTTCAACAACTCTTGCAGAATATTTCTTTTCATCCTTCTTTCCGACGGAAGGAAAAAAAGGCTTATGAGATCACTTTCTTGCCTCTGTGTGTGTATGTGTTTTGGTGTATATTTATGTCATATTTCAGGGACCAACCAACCGATACCCACTAAATTTGCACACGTATTATGTCACAGTAGGTCATGTTAACTTACATATTTTAAGTAGGTCAGGCATTTTTCCTACTGGAGACATTATTAATATTTTAGATTAGTATGTTATATACATTAAACAATTAAACAAAATTAACCAGATTTTGTATACAGACAGCGTCTATTATAAGCATAAAATATACGTTTAAGGGTTACTCTGCCCGTATTTTTGTAAGATAGTGCCAGGTGAGACAATTTAACATTTATGCCCTATTTAGGGAACTAATCAGCTAAATCCCACCAAATTTGCACGCAAGTAGCGTGACATTAGGCCATATAAACGTAAATGACAGCCCTGTGAATTATTTAGGATAGTAAGCCCTGTCCACCAAAATATTAGATTGTTTCCAACTAAGTTACTGCCGTTAAAACTCCCTCTGTAATACAGCTGGTTACTTGCCAGCTTACGGTATGTGAAGTTCTGGGTTCGAGTCCTGGATAAGGCATGTATATATTTGTAATTGTCTCACTTAGTGTTGCATATGTTTCTGGTCCCGTCACTAACGATAACTCTGTCAGCAAGGCATTAAGGCCTACCAGTTTTCTAAGATTTTAAGGAAAGTAGGCTAATAACTGTTATCGGTAACGTCCTTTTTTTTGTTTCTGTTAACAGAACAGCGTTTTCCGACTAAAGTAGTTTTAAGAAGCATTTCGTAACTCCAAAAATACTGTAAAGTGTCATTAACATAAGAAATAAAATTTATGTCTGTTCTGATTGAAGTTACAGCGTTTGTTATTGCTTTATGCTGTATTTGCACGTAGTTTATTGTTCTGGAAATTCTTTAAATTTCACATATTATGCCAACCTGGAAAATGTGCTGTTTACATACAATTTAAGTTGATATAAATTAAAAACCTATAGAAAAACTTGAAGATACTTATTATGAGTGCGTTGTGTGATATTAGCGATATATGATGCAATTCTGAAAGTTTCAATAAATGTGTGTATGTGTTATTTANATGAGTGCGTTGTGTGATATTAGCGATATATGATGCAATTCTGAAAGTTTCAATAAATGTGTGTATGTGTTATTTATTATTTACGTGATTCCCCCGAAGCAAATTTACGAGTTGATAACTCGTCACGTATGTCACTCATTTGGGGGAAAGTCAGATTCTGCACTAGATGTTTGGATGCGTTTTCATGAAATATATTGTCAGCAGCTAGGTATTATGTTGTTGGCATTCTTGTGAAGGTATGCCCATATCTGTGTATGATTTTAAATTTTATATGCAAAGAGTGATTATTTTTATAATAAATAGGCCTAAGGAAAAAGTTAGTGTTATGTCCTTTAAAAACCGCGTAGGTGGGTGAATTTTCGAGTGATAACTATTACCATCGAAGTATGCTGTAAAACTTTTAATCAATTAGATTCAACCACTGAGTTTCGTGACAATTATTTTTCGTAGTTCGTAATGTAATATCAACACCCGCCATTTTCTCATATGTTCAGTTAAAATGTTGATTTATGAAGTATTTATGCAATAAGTCGTAGGAAACTTAAATGGGAATTTCGATACTTCTGCAAATATGCTGTTAATATCAATGTATACCGATTGAACATACGATTCTGTAATATTCTAGTGGAAAGAGAATTACGAACACACCCCATTTCAAATAATTTTAGCTATCAAACAATTTTTCGCAATTATACTCGTAAATGTTGTTAAACATAATTTTTAAGTAATTTAACGATAGTTTACAACACGTTGTCTTCTGTGCAAAGTAATAAATAGGCCGNCTCGTAAATGTTGTTAAACATAATTTTTAAGTAATTTAACGATAGTTTACAACACGTTGTCTTCTGTGCAAAGTAATAAATAGGCCGAATTCTCTAAAATAAAAACGCGTCTTTCTTATGAGTATGTCGCAAACGAGCATTTCAGGTATTCGCAATTTTAAAAGCAGACGTTCAAAACGGCTTGGCGATGTTTTTATAATGGTAAAAAAATCGTGTTAACTCTTCTGCTATTCTGTAGACAACCTAAACCAAAACATATTTTCTTATGGCCACGGCGAGGTTCGTCACATCTAAAGACATTAAATTTATATCTGAGCAGAAAAATAATCATGAACAAATCAATATTCACACACCAAGATTATGTACAGAAATTAACGTGTACGTGTTTATAGCGTTAATTACAATACTGATTATTTATTTATTTAATGAGTATGCAGTGGACATATGAGCAGCTGATGTAGACACGAGTTGTGAGTTTGTTACNGAATTCTCTAAAATAAAAACGCGTCTTTCTTATGAGTATGTCGCAAACGAGCATTTCAGGTATTCGCAATTTTAATAGCAGACGTTCAAAACGGCTTGGCGATGTTTTTATAATGGTAAAAAAATCGTGTTAACTCTTCTGCTATTCTGTAGACAACCTAAACCAAAACATATTTTCTTATGGCCACGGTGAGGTTCATCACATCTAAAGACGTTAAATTTATATCTGAGCAGAAAAATAATCATGAACAAATCAATATTCACACACCAATATTATGTACAGAAATTAACGTGTACGTGTTTATAGTGTTAATTACAATATTGATTATTTATTTATTTAATGAGTATGCAGTGGACATATGAGCAGCTGATGTAGACACGAGTTGTGAGTTTGTTACGTGGAAAGATACACAGCCAACGGGCCGAAAGTGGAAACTTGACAGGACTTCAATTTGCGCACTTATGCCTGAACAGTCTTTAATATTGCGTTTATTGTTTTTTCTCTATCCTAAGGAATTCCACAATATTAATGAAAAAAGATAAACCTGCCTAGATGAAAAAAATAACAGTTTCAGCGTTTTTATCACAACTATGAACTCACAAACATGGACGCATGAAATAAATTTGGCTGACGGACTGTAAAAATGAAGATTTGTTACTTTGTTGAACAAGAAAACTCCGAGGAACTGAACTTTTCTACTAGACTGAACATAATATCACAAGGCATTAATTTCGTCATATATTATGTCTTTATCACAGGCAAACGAAGATCACTGAGAGTAGCGGTATTCTTCAAAATAAAATTGTAAATGTTAAAGGGCGTGCTTAATTTATTATTATAGATGAAAATAACTAAACGTATCAATAAATTACACGCATACTAATGAAACCATTGTTATTTTATTTCGGATCCTATCACGTGGGCTAATTCACTTTTGTCATATGATGAAAATAATTACATTGAAGTTGCAAACAGTTTTGCTCTTCGGATACCACCGTGTAGTGGGTGGGGAGCTAAACGCACAGCCCCTGCTCTCCGGTTTAAATTCTCAACTCCCAGCCACATCGAGTCTTAAAGACTGAAAGTAGCGATGGTAGGAGCGGCGTTGCCGGGAGTCAAGTCCCAACTGAGAGTGTGGGTCCGTGAGATGTTCTAAGTGTAAGTTGAGTCGAGTGTTTGCAGATACTGACTCGCTTCTAAGAAAAAAATGTTTGCCCAATGAAGGATAAAGAGAAGTAAATCGCATCAATCCTTTAACTGTAATTCCATTGTTTTAGGAAATAACAGAAAGTTTTGCACTTTTTTTTGTGAAGTGAGCCACGGTCAAGGAAAATAATAAACTGTAGAGCCAAAATAAAATATAAAGCAAAATGTTTACAAGGCCACGAAAAAAAAACTGACAACGCCATAAAAATAGCGCAGTCACCTGAGATAATTCCTTTGTTTCGTAAGTGATTTTCCACTGCTGACTGTGAGGCTTTATATGTCCAGCTCGCACCTCAAATAGTTCACGCTTGGCTGATTAACTGAGAAACTGGAGTTCAAAACAAGTAATACTGAATGCCAAGCGACTTCTACCTTAGATATCTTACTTAAGCATACGAATGCTAACATTTAGAAAGGCAGACATTTTAATTTTGTATGTTCCTCATTTTATTGTGACAAAATCCTTGCCACTCTCAACTTATTCCGTTTGAATAAAATCTGCATAGTTTTAGTTATACTTTGCTACTCGAATAATATATAAATGTCATGAGTTTACCTTTTCTACTCATAAACATTCCTTCGTCCTCATACTTCTGTGAACTGTTTTTTACCTCGCTAGTAGTAATGTCCGGTAAGGTGTCACTTGCTCTTTTATCGCTGTCTCATACCGTAGTGGGTAAGAAAGCGTCTTCCAATGGGAAATATCCGAGTTTCGTTTTCCGGTGCAGTTTTTGTGGAGACACCAGGGGTCNTGATTATTTATTTATTTAATGAGTATGCAGTGGACATATGAGCAGCTGATGTAGACACGAGTTGTGAGTTTGTTACGTGGAAAGATACACAGCCAACGGGCCGAAAGTGGAAACTTGACAGGACTTCAATTTGCGCACTTATGCCTGAACAGTCTTTAATATTGCGTTTATTGTTTTTTCTCTATCCTAAGGAATTCCACAATATTAATGAAAAAAGATAAACCTGCCTAGATGAAAAAAATAACAGTTTCAGCGTTTTTATCACAACTATGAACTCACAAACATGGACGCATGAAATAAATTTGGCTGACGGACTGTAAAAATGAAGATTTGTTACTTTGTTGAACAAGANTCACAAACATGGACGCATGAAATAAATTTGGCTGACGGACTGTAAAAATGAAGATTTGTTACTTTGTTGAACAAGCAAACTCCGAGGAACTGAACTTTTCTACTAGACTGAACATAATATCACAAGGTATTAATTTCCTCATATATTATGTCTTTATCACAGGCAAACGAAGATCACTGAGAGTAGCGGTATTCTTCAAAATAAAATTGTAAATGTTAAAGGGCGTGCTTAATTTATTATTATAGATGAAAATAACTAAACGTATCAATAAATTACACGCATACTAATGAAACCATTGTTATTTTATTTCGGATCCTATCACGTGGGCTAATTCACTTTTGTCATATGATGAAAATAATTACATTGAAGTTGCAAACAGTTTTGCTCTTCGGATACCACCGTGTAGTGGGTGGGGAGCTCAACGCACAACCCCTGCTCTCCGGTTTAAATTCTCAACTCCCAGCCACATCGAGTCTTAAAGACTGAAAGTAGCGATGGTAGGAGCGGCGTTGCCGGGAGTCAAGTCCCAACTGAGAGTGTGGGTCCGTGAGATGTTCTAAGTGTAAGTTGAGTCGAGTGTTTGCAAATACTGACTCGCTTCTAAGAAAAAAATGTTTGCCCAATGAAGGATAAAGAGAAGTAAATCGCATCAATCCTTTAACTGTAATTCCATTGTTTTAGGAAATAACAGAAAGTTTTGCACTTTTTTTTGTGAAGTGAGCCACGGTCAAGGAAAATAATAAACTGTAGAGCCAAAATAAAATATAAAGCAAAATGTTTACAAGGCCACGAAAAAAAAAACTGACAACGCCATAAAAATAGCGCAGTCACCTGAGATAATTCCTTTGTTTCGTAAGTGATTTTCCACTGCTGACTGTGAGGCTTTATATGTCCGGCTCACACCTCAAATAGTTCACGCTTGGCTGATTAACTGAGAAACTGGAGTTCAAAACAAGTAATACTGAATGCCAAGCGGCTTCTACCTTACATATCTTGCTTAAGCATACGAATGCTAACATGTAGAAAGGCAGACATTATCATTTTGTATGTTCCTCATTTTATTGTGACAAAATCCTTGCCACTCTCAACTTATTCCATTTGAATAAAATCTGCATAGTGTTAGTTATACTTTTCTACTCGAATAATATATAAATGTCATGAGTTTACCTTTTCTACTCATAAACATTCCTTCGTCCTCATACTTCTGTGAACTGTTTTTTACCTCGCTAGTAGTAATGTCCGGTAAGGTGTCACTTGCTCTTTTATCGCTGTCTCATACCGTAGTTGGTAAGAAAGCGTCTTCCAATGGGAAATATCCGAGTTTCGTTTTCCGGTGCAGTTTTTGTGGAGACACCAGGGGTCNGGTAAGAAAGCGTCTTCCAATGGGAAATATCCGAGTTTCGTTTTCCGGTGCAGTTTTTGTGGAGACACCAGGGGTCGGGCCCGCGGAACTCGGCGGGATTATTTTGCACGGGCGAGTCAAGTGACGTGTGAATGAAGATGTTGACGTGACCCCCAGTAGCTGAAACCATGGTCAACGTAAACCGCAGGGGCTGAACCCACGGGTTCCTCATGCTACCCGTTGCGAGTGAATAGGGGAGAAAAGTATGAATAATTAGCAGAAACTGGGGAATTCTTACACTACATTGGAAAACAGATGGGGAGGAAACCAGAAAAGAAGTTTTGGTGAGCAAAGGCAAATTTCGAAAAAATTCCAACCCCGTTGGAATTCCCGTTCCCGTAACTCAAATGGTTTAGTAGATATGGCAGCTTGAAATTCAAACCGTACAGATAAGGTGAGGTCGACGGTACACCATGAGGCAATGCAAAGTGATTGGTTCAAGGAGCATGCATAAAAGTAATACATAGGTAAAATCGTTTTGAAATATTAGGCATCGAAAATTAACCCCATTAAAAGCTCAACATTTTGGAAAATCGGNACATAGGTAAAATCGTTTTGAAATATTAGGCATCGAAAATTAACCCCATTAAAAGCTCAACATTTTGGAAAATCGGTAGTCTGTGACAAACACCTCCTTAAAAGATGCCTCGGTGCCACATTTCAAGTTCCTAGGCCAAAACATGTGGAAACAGCGAGCAATCAAATTTAGGAAGCAGAAAAATCCCTCCCCCCTTCTTTTTTCTCTACACTACATAAAGCTATATCTTCCTAAGGTTTCAGGTGGAAGCTGTGGTGAGGGGAANCCCCCCTTCTTTTTTCTCTACACTACATAAAGCTATATCTTCCTAAGGTTTCAGGTGGAAGCTGTGGTGAGGGGAATTTAAAATAAAGAGGGAGGATTTGAAAAAAATTTGGTATTCCATGAAATTTAAGGATAAGGTTGGAATAGACATCGAGTGAGTGAGTGAAGAGATTTGGGTGGCTCTTAACAGCGAGGTCTTGAGAGCCGATGATGGTGTTTGAGGTGAGTATGGAGCAACGCTGGAATGAAGGGGAGGGGGAAGCGAGAGATCCCCAAGAAAACATGCTGATCAGCGGCATCATCCAGCACGATTCCCATTTGCGAAAATCCGGGAGTGGCCCGGCCGGGGATTGAACCCGGTTCGACTTGTTGGGAAGCGAGCAGGCTAACCGCTCATCCACCGTGGCCCCTCACTATACATCGAAATTAGCGATATTTTAAAGATCAATTTTTGGTACCCAAAGGACACGAAAACGGAACCACTCTAACGAAGGGAAAAAGTAAGGAAAGTGTGCGTAATCCGGGAAATATTTATACAACCTCGAGAATGGCTGGTGACGAACAAACAAAAGAAGTCTCAGCGAGCAGGGGGCATTATACAACACCACCCCCCCCCCCACACATGTGAAGAAATAAAAAAATTGTCAGAGGTACGAGCCTTCATGACATAACGCCCCTGAAAGCACCTACCGAGTTCCATTGCCGTAGCGCAAACTGTATAGGGCATATAACAATTTGAAATTCCAACCCCCTAAAATCGTAAAGTTGTATTCTGTGATACGATGGGAACTGGTGGGTTTAAGGAGCGTTCTAAAATGGAATGCCAGAGGTCTAACAATTTTGGAAATATTTTGAATCTNTGGGAACTGGTGGGTTTAAGGAGCGTTCTAAAATGGAATGCCAGAGGTCTAACAATTTTGGAAATATTTTGAATCGAGCTCCTTCCCCCCTCCTCAGTTAACAGCTCAAAATTTTCAAAATTCCCTATTCTGGGGAAAACTTCCCCTTAAGAGATGCCACGAAGCCAAATTACAAGTCCCTATCCTGAGCGGACCGAAAACAACACGCGACCGAAAATCGGAAGTGGCAAAACGTACCCCCCTATGACAAACGATCTCCTTGGGAAGGGGAAAGGAAAGGGTTGGAATGGAAAGAGGAAGTATGGGAATAGATATTGGGAGAGGGGTGGCTTCCTCCCAACCCTCGAGGGGAAGGCCCCTGCAAATCTGCAAACTTAGCATTTTTTTCAGCACCAAACTAATTTTCTATTAATGAGTTCACAAGCAGTGCTGAGAAATACTNTCTGCAAACTTAGCATTTTTTTCAGCACCAAACTAATTTTCTATTAATGAGTTCACAAGCAGTGCTGAGAAATACTTCAAATATTTGTAAATTCTTGTTACTTTAGCGAAAGGGCCACTGATTTCCTGACATGCTGTGTAGTACTGGGAACCATTAAAACACGCGTGGAAAGAGGCTGAGTGAATCACATACAATATAGTACACAGGATAAAGTTCTCATCATAAAGGCACCAGCAAATGCACAAATAACACCGGCTTGGGGTGTATACAGAACCACGGGGTTTATCCTAGCCGTCAAATGAACTCGCGAAATTTCCGGGTGGCTTACATATCCGTAGAGAACCGCTTGTTATAGCCGCTTACCATTATGACCGGTTTTAATACTACTTACACGTGATTCCCTTCAGAAGGCTGATGTAGGTACATTTACAACACTGGTTAGTCCTAGCTTTGACCAGGGCTGGCAACAGCCCAGGTATATAGGGCGCTAGAAAAGTGTGCTAATTACTTGCAAATGTTCCTTACAAACGCCACACGATGAAATTGCCGACTTTAAGTGCCGAAAGGACTTATGATGACAGGCAAAGTTGGCGATTACTCGGGTACCGCAGGGACTCACCAGTGTACGCAAGTTTAACTAGCCACTTGCTGACAACTGCACGTGTTCTACAGACATCACGACACTACAGCACACCAGTTGGGAGAGTGGTGGGGAGCTTCACTCCCTCGCCGATACACCTACACGTACATTTACTAGGATAGCAACAGTGGCTAACAGCTACAAATACGTGCCCGAAGCCCAGCTAAAACATAAACACGGCAGCGCGCCTCCGACTCTGTGATTAGACCCAAGTCTGTCGAGTTGCAAACTAGATTTGCAAACACACTCAAACGAGTTATGGGAACTTAGGTTCTCGGTATCGTGACAGCGCGGCTTTCCTGGGGCATATGAGAGCTCGGCGGCGGATAGCCGGCTACTCACGTTGATGAACTGCCGTTAATCCTTGGGCGACTCTGGAATTGGCAGAATTCTATGTGCCCAAGTCAGACCAGGTGGTACTAGAATGGATGTAGTGACATGAACGAATCACGGCTGCTAGAGAATGTNCTATGTGCCCAAGTCAGACCAGGTGGTACTAGAATGGATGTAGTGACATGAACGAATCACGGCTGCTAGAGAATGTGCAGTTAATATTCCACTAAATTATCACCAGAATATTATAAATCTTCTTTAAGCTATCCTCCTGCTAATTTTAAAATGTACATTAATTATTTTGATTCTTTATTCCATACTATTACGTACCGTATACAGGATCTTTAAGAAAATCTTACAAAATTTTTTTTCTTTTTTGATGAGGAGACGCGGTGGTGTAGTGGTCTGACTACTCGCCTCTCACCTATAGGCGAACCGGGTTCGATTCCCGGAGGGGTCGCACCCAATTTTAACAATTGGGAATCGTGCTGGACGAAGCAATTTCCCCTGTCATTGCATTCCGGCGCTGCTCCATATTCACCTCGCTTCTCTCCACTCATGTTTCATGGTAAATGTGAAAGCTTATTATGACGAGTTGTCCAAGGTAAAAAAAAATTCTCACCTGATTTGTTTAAGTACCGGTGTGTTGTAACATATTTTTTTTTAGGCTACTTAACGAATCAGGTTAACTAAATAACAGAATGTTGTCATATTTGTTATTGAAATTAGCGTTTTGCTTTTTCAAGTAATTCAAGGAATATAGACCTAGGTCACCTAGAGCGCGGGCGCCCTTACTTGTTCAAGTAAAAATACATCACAACTTCTGGCGTAAGCATAACTTTTCGTCTTTGCAGTCAACAATGCTCTTACTTTTGTTTGTTCTTCATAGACCAGTGAAGCGTCCAAAGTAGTTTTGACTAAGTCATACTTTTGCTTGGCACTGCCGCAACTGGCAGCCGTAGTGTAGTGAAAATGGTAGCAGAGAGAACTTGTCATAACTGACGTAATGAATGTCCACGCGGTCAGCCTTGTGAGCAGTTACCTAACAGCTAAAGTTGGTTCGTCGTTAATTTAACTCTTGTGAAAGAACTGCTTGGCTTCTTCTATAGGATGTTCGTGGTTAGTTGAGCGCTTTTGGAAGCCCTGTGTTTACTTTCTACTTCCAGCCTCCGTCTCTAATGACCTCGCTGTCAAGCAGACGTGGAGGCCTACCTGCTTGCCTACGTCTAATATCAACACGTTATGTATCCTTCCGCTGAATGTCATTGCAAACATCGCCATGAAACTTAACCAGTGTTTACATCAACTGCTCTTAAAACTGTATATACTCAGCAAGTAAAAAGCAGCAATAAAATTACATACAATTTTATGGCATTGGATGGTTTAGGATGATGATGGTTTTTTAATATTGGTCAGTGTTGATTTTTTTTATACGCGTTTTGCCCTTTACAGACCATATGAAAATATATATTTCTTTTCTTATACACTGTCAACTGAGATAGAGACAGAAGCCTTGAGCACAGTTTTTATTTTCTCCNCTATGTGCCCAAGTCAGACCAGGTGGTACTAGAATGGATGTAGTGACATGAACGAATCACGGCTGCTAGAGAATGGATATACATGTGCAGTTAATATTCCACTAAATTATCACCAGAATATTATAAATCTTCTTTAAGCTATCCTCCTGCTAATTTTAAAATGTACATTAATTATTTTGATTCTTTATTCTATACTATTACGTACCGTATACAGGATCTTTAAGAAAATCTTACAAAATTTTTTTTCTTTTTTGATGAGGAGACGCGGTGGTGTAGTGGTCTGACTACTCGCCTCTCACCTATAGGCGAACCGGGTTCGATTCCCGGAGGGGTCGCACCCAATTTTAACAAGTGGGAATCGTGCTGGACGAAGCAATTTCCCCTGTCATTGCATTCCGGTGCTGCTCCATATTCACCTCGCTTCTCTCCACTCATGTTTCATGGTAAATGTGAAAGCTTATTATGACGAGTTGTCCAAGGTAAAAAAAAATTCTCACCTGATTTGTTTAAGTACCGGTGTGTTGTAACATTTTTTTTTTTTAGGCTACTTAACGAATCAGGTTAACTAAATAACAGAATGTTGTCATATTTGTTATTGAAATTAGCGTTTTGCTTTTTCAAGTAATTCAAGGAATATACACCTAGGGTCACCTAGAGCGCGGGCGCCCTTACTTGTTCAAGTAAAAATACATCACAACTTCTGGCGTAAGCATAACTTTTCGTCTTTGCAGTCAACAATGCTCTTACTTTTGTTTGTTCTTCATAGACCAGTGAAGCGTCCAAAGTAGTTTTGACTAAGTCATACTTTTGCTTGGCACTGCCGCAACTGGCAGCCGTAGTGTAGTGAAAATGGTAGGAGAGAGAACTTGTCATAACTGACGTAGTGAATGTCCACGCGGTCAGCCTTGTGAGCAGTTACCTAACAGCTAAAGTTGGTTCGTCGTTAATTTAACTCTTGTGAAAGAACTGCTTGGCTTCTTCTATAGGATGTTCGTGGTTAGTTGAGCGCTTTTGGAAGCCCTGTGTTTACTTTCTACTTCCAGCCTCCGTCTCTAATGACCTCGCTGTCAAGCAGACGTGGAGGCCTACCTGCTTGCCTACGTCTAATATCAACACGTTATGTATCCTTCCGCTGAATGTCATTGCAAACATCGCCATGAAACTTAACCAGTGTTTACATCAACTGCTCTTAAAACTGTATATACTCAGCAAGTAAAAAGCAGCAATAAAATTACATAAAATTTTATGGCATTGGATGGTTTAGGATGATGATGGTTTTTTAATATTGGCCAGTGTTGATTTTTTTTATACGCGTTTTGCCCTTTACAGACCATATGGAAATATATATTTCTTTTCTTATACACTGTCAACTGAGATAGAGACAGAAGCCTTGAGCACAGTTTTTATTTTCTCCNAAATATATATTTCTTTTCTTATACACTGTCAACTGAGATAGAGACAGAAGCCTTGAGCACAGTTTTTATTTTCTCCTGCCATAAAATAACTAAGCCGACTTACAGAAAGTTCTTCTTCAAAAACGTGCATTGTTCAGATTTTCTCAAGTTTTATACACCATACGGACGGAACACTCATAGATAATGTGGAGAATTCAGCTCTCCATTGGGTAGACGTTTCTTAAGCCATTGTTGAATAATTTTTTCTATGAAATTCGTCGAATAAAAAGTGATATGGGTTCTTATTTAATACCTGCAAAAATATTACAGTATCCTGTTGGTTCACGGTAAATAATTTACAGACATATCGACATTTTTGCCGAATAGCGTATGTCTTATCACAAATATTTACAAATTATTACTATAAAAAACACATACTATTAATAGGTTGGTGATGGTTTATTGGGCACATATAAAAGCTCTACTTATGATCTACTTATTTTCTCATATTGTATCCTTCTGCCATATATAAAGTTAACATTGTCATTGACGGTCTCAATTTATTCATGCGTTACAAAAGTGAAACCACAGAATTTTCAGCTAATAAAATGTCTAAAAAAAATACGCAAATTCGAGCTTTAATGAGTATTTAAAACAAGAGAAACAAACATCGGTGGCCATAAAGTTAAACATTGTATTCGCGAAACAATTGCCAAGTGTTAGAACTATTTCCATTAATTCACTGCCAACTTAACTGGGAGCGCACGCATTCCAGTGTGTACTGCAACATATATGGGCAGCGATATTTTTCAGAGATTGATTTCAATAGTTCTCTCTTTACCGTGATCAGCCTTTGCAAGCAAACTACGGCTGGCAGTACCATCGCGTTATGAATGAGGTAATTACTAGTCATAAAACTAAAGGGTTGTATGGAATTGATCCAGACGTTTATATCATACTTCCACTGTAGTCATCATTCGAGTCAAGTTTTATGAAAATACGTCCAGACTTAATAGTTGTTACAGTAGCTAAAACAAAAATTCTGGCTGAATACTGAAGTTTCAAAAAATTACTTTTCACTTGCAAAATTTGATTCTCGCACTGATGTGCATGTAACTTCACCAAATTACAATTCCTAGCCTAAGCACTACACGAAACTACATTCGTGTTTGAACAATAACACCCTCTTCTCCCTCATTTCCTAGGTTAAAGTTGGTTAGACGAAGCAATGTTATTTATCAACTCGTATAAGTAAAACTAACAAAGCTACTAAAGTAAATGTCGTGGAATTGTTAAAGTGTTGATAATGTCGATGAATGTTCCACGTGCAGTATGAAGCATTTTTGTGGCAATACTATACTTCTAAACAAGTGGCAGACGAGCCGAGGTCCCACGCACCACATACATATCCAGGAAATATCTCCGGATATCCTTTTAGGTATATCGGAATATTCCTAAGACATCACTATATATTCTGAAGGTAATGCATCCCATCTGTAATACATTCATAACATATTCCTCAAAGAGATACTGTGACATCAATAGCACTTCTCTCATGTCTCCGGAAAATCCTAGGACAGTCCAGGAATATTCAGTCATGTTCTACCTACACGTTCTGGACATCCCAGGGAAATCGTATAGATTCAGAAAACTTAGAATGTTCCGAGGCTACTCTAAAGGGGGGGGGGGCATATCCCGTTATTGATGCTCGGCCCCACTCGCGATGTTGAAGTACTGGTTTCTAGCATATTCCAGTCGATTAGCGACACTTATCTAGAAACTGCAGCTATGACTCTCTGGCAATATACGTTATGTTGTAGAATAAACAAATTCTGAACTTTTTGCAACTAATTAGAGCAGCATAATTTTTAAATATGAATATATTCTTGCTGTTTCACAATTGCCAGATAACACGGCGATAAAGATGTACAATNCAGCATAATTTTTAAATATGAATATATTCTTGCTGTTTCACAATTGCCAGATAACACGGCGATAAAGATGTACAACTGCAATACAATGTTATCATTCTCAAATAAGAAATATTTTTAAAAATTCATTAGAGTAAAAGTTATTGGCACTTCAATATAAAATGGATCATAGTGAATGTGATCGAACGTTGAAACTTAAAACATATTAAAATATCCACAAAATAAATCTCGTATCCTAAGGAAAGCTCAGTACTAGGGATATAATAGCAGCGATATTATAATGTTCCTGAGAATATTCTGGCNCAGCATAATTTTTAAATATGAATATATTCTTGCTGTTTCACAATTGCCAGATAACACGGCGATAAAGATGTACAATTGCAATACAATGTTATCATTCTCAAATAAGAAATATTTTTAAAAATTCATTAGAGTAAAAGTTATTGGCTTTTCAATATAAAATGGATCATAGTGAATGTGATCGAACGTTGAAACTTAAAACATATTAAAATATCCACAAAATAACTCTCGTATCCTAAGGAAAGCTCAGTACTAGGGATATAATAGCAGCGATATTATAATGTTCCTGAGAATATTCTGGCNTCTCGTATCCTAAGGAAAGCTCAGTACTAGGGATATAATAGCAGCGATATTATAATGTTCCTGAGAATATTCTGGCTTGAATGTTAACTGAATTCATCTCCTTTATAGCAATCACTTGCAACACTGGTACATTCGGTGATACTTGTGGCACAGTGGCACAGGTCTATACCACACTCTTTTCGGGCTGAGTGGTTTGATTTGGATTTATTGGGTAATTTATATGCATTCATATTTAACTTTTAGCTCATGTTATCAGCGCTAGGAAAAGTGTTATACCTACATAATGAATAAAATGTTGTGTTATTTAATATGTTTGTAAAAGCTACGAATAAATTAAATTTCAGCAATATAACGTTTTGCAACTGGGCATTTTTTTTAACGAAAGCAATGTTGCCAGAATCTACAATTTCAATGAAAATAGACTGCATTACGTAGTAATAAATTACTTGATCTAAGCATTTATTGCATTAAACTATAAAATATAGTGGTACTTCTGTGCAGTCCATATTTCTGTTTAATTCATGACACTTGCAGCTCCACCTATGTGTTTTTTTTGGCGCAAAATGAAGTTAGTGACAAAGATCAGGAAAATTAAATCAGCGAAAATGCTCGGAACCAAGCAGTGTTCAGGAAGCACCGTAACGGGAATCAAAACAGATTACGTACTAGTTGCTTCACTGCATTTAAATATTTTGTAATGCACCGATTTAATACAATATTCGTCCGTTACCTCACTCTTTACTCGTCATCCTTCCTGAAAACAAATAAATTAGTGCAAATTAATGACATTAAATGAACCGAAACAAAATCTCATAAAAATCCAAATTAAAACGCGAAAAGCGGACTGTAAGTTTAGGAAAAACCTCCTATATATTTTGTCAGCCGCAGTTAAACGCACTACTGCTTAAAGTGATGAGACTTTCATCCTTGTTGTAGACTAAACTCAAACTGATCAGTTTTGAATGCTCAGTAACGTGCGAGTGAATCAAAAATGTAACTAGTTCAACTGCTAGCTAATATGGGGGGAATGGGTAGGGTAGACACAATTTAGATTTTAGGCATATAATCTCAAATCTTGCGTCAAATTTATATTTTCCTGAGCCTGAAAGTAAGCATGTCATACGCTTTCATACTACGCTTCCTACTAACTTCTTCTGAGTTTTATGAAATAAAACGCTTCCGCGACATCTCTTAACTGTTTATTGTGAAAAATTAATCAAGACATCCAAAATGCTTATGATACTTGGGAAATTATGAGGTATAATATGAAATTTGATTAAAAATGTAATGCTTGGAATCTGTTTTATTAATGTTTCACTATTACAAACATGTAAGCTATACTTATATTCTGTAAAGGCAGCTGAATCCTTGCTAATTATTAAAGGATATAAGGGAAAAGAGAGGATGTATATTTACAGTTAAAATGATCAGTGTGTATTTTTTGCAATGTTGTATTGGTAACTATTTATAGTTGGTGCTTCTTTCTTTAGTACTCAAATGAAGCTTAAAAGAAAAATATTGCCGTATTTTATGGCTGAATAATTAGTTTTGGTCATGAAAGAGGAAACAAAACAATTAAAACGCCTTATATAAAACTGTAAACTTAAAGCCATCTGTTTTTCGCGAAAAGATTTCCGCAAATGCTAGATTTCAGTACCCTACGGGTATACCAGCAGTATTATTTTGGTTATTAGTAACGTGTCGCTGAGAGAAAACATTTTCTTACTTGACTGGCCAATCAGAATTAAGTTATTCCAATACTGTACGTCTGTGATTCGCGGGTAGACACCTAAGACACGCGAGAGTTAAAATCACCCAACCGCAATACTGGTTCTGAACTAACGTGTTTTTGAACGCAACTAGACGTGGAATCTTTTCGCGAAAAACAGGTCGCCCTATGTAAACTGAATACGTGATGCTGGTTAAACTGTGCGTTAGCTCGTTTTCATTCCTAGACTAAAATACTACTTTTATGAATTCGTACTTTAAAGTCTTAAATAACTTTATGAATATCATTTTTCTGAGGAAATTCCATTTATGTTACATTTTATTTTTTAATTATATTTGTAATGGAAATTAAAATTATTTTTAAACTGTGTCTGTAATTGAAATGTTGGTTTCCTGGAGCACTCGTTTACAGGAACATTTTTTATGGCTGTTGACTAGCTTCTCAGCATTCTTATAAAACAATCTGACACAGTTTAGGATGTGATTCTATGGCAATTAGTGTGACTGTAAATTTATGTATAAGGAGCTTTGAGNAACAATCTGACACAGTTTAGGATGTGATTCTATGGCAATTAGTGTGACTGTAAATTTATGTATAAGGAGCTTTGAGATGACTTAGAGCAGTATAATACCTCATTCTACACATGAAATACTGAGAAAAGTTACATGAAGTTTGTGAGAGACAGTAGTTTTCTGAATAGGTGGAAAATAGCTAATGATGGAAAGCATAGGCGGAACAATGTTACCTCGAAATCCTGGTTCATAGAACTTTTGCAACAAGGATAATTTCTCGAATGATTTAATGATATAATTTTTAATTACAATTTAAATTTGTGTTGACATTGGTGGTTCCGAGGAAATTAACAATGTTGGTATTTTAGAAACTANTTTTTAATTACAATTTAAATTTGTGTTGACATTGGTGGTTCCGAGGAAATTAACAATGTTGGTATTTTAGAAACTATTTTATGAGACAAAATATTTTTAATGGAACAGTTAATCTTTTATCAGAGTTTTTCCTGCACTAAACGAAATAATGTCTTGTGTTTTAATAGGCGATGATGAGTTTCGTCTTAGTCCATAATTAATTTGTCTTGTTGGCGGTGAAGATTCGATATAGGCCATTCCCAGTAAAGTCAAAAAAATATATTTTATTTTAGTAATAGACGTTAACTTCCGAGTGCGGTGGAATATACACACCGTGTTTATTACTTACATGGTAATATTTATTCGGAAATGTGGTTAAAGTATATAAAATGGCTGAAAGAAAAAAAGTAACTAGGGCCTCAAAAGTGCTCACTTTACCGTAAACAACGTATAGTTGTAAACATACTTAGAGCAAGAGGTTGCGTAGCGGCTGCAGTGTTGTCGGCAATACTTTTAAAATTCCAAGTTTTTTTTTTTTTTTTACCTCGTAGACTTTCCGCTGTGAAAACCGCAAGCGTTCTAAACCACTGTGATCAAAAAAATGTCAGAAATTTTCATGAACTGAGTACCCTGTAACACAGAACTGGGTTATTTTCAAAATCTGCAATTTGAAGGCCGACAACCATCAACTGAGTCTTTCAAAATAGGCCATAGATTTGCCTGCTGCTTAAAATACAAAATTTGTAGACTTGATTGGACCATAAGCGTAGAATACTGGCGTAAACTTTCTACTGCCCTGTGTCTATTGTCCCTGCTTATAAAAACATAACGCAAAGACGTAAGTAGTTATAAACCATTGTGGCTGTGTAAAACAAGTAATACATTTAAATGAAAATGTTTGAACGCAACTTCTGGTACTATCGATATATCCATTTTCAGCGAATTTTCCCCATATTTAATGTTCCCTTAGTGTGTTTTTATGGTATGGATGTGCCCTACCGTAAGTTAACAATGTAGCGCTTTACGACTTGTATCAGTTTTTCAGTTCGGCACGTCGCAATCACTGTGAGTTGTGGCCTTCGCCTTAGAGCGCTCGGCGCCAGACTCGACACCTAGCTGGCCGCCACGGCAGAGAGAAAGCAGCATTGTGGGAACAAGGAGAAATAAACACAGCCGGACAAAANAGCAGCATTGTGGGAACAAGGAGAAATAAACACAGCCGGACAAAAATAGTTAAGTGTAAACAACGGCTCCAGGACACGTTATTTGATGTTGCACACCGGTCCCTATAGAGGTTGATCCTGAACTGCAGGTACAAACGCTGTGATGCTATTCCCTATGCGAAATGAGATAGAAAACCCACGACCTATGTCCTGCGGTAATTCGTAAGGGAGGTAGGTGCCCTTGAAAATATTTTTTTAAAATGGTTTTAACTCAAAGTTATAAGGGCTGCTTAAGATGAAAGAACCATTTCGTGAATCTGCGAACGCTTTTTGTGTAATATCATCCCCATTCCTTGAGATAATAATGGTCACCATAATATTATCTAACGTATGTTTGTAAACCATGGGTGTTTATAGTTTTTAATTACGCCATTATCATGTGTAAATTAATGTGCAAAAAACCTGGTTTTGGTGTAACTCTCTCGGGCGAATGCTTGTCGAGGAAACAGTCAAAGTTTGTAAGGGTACAGTTGGTTGCTTGCCAGGTACTCTTACACAAAGGAAACGGTTTTGTACGTTAATATACACATAATTATGACATCATGAAAAACGAAAACACCCAAGGATTACACAAATTTGTTGGATAATATCAGGGCAGCCCCATATTTTCTCAACGAGTGGGGGCGATATTGCTCAACAAACGTTCGAGATTTCAGATCTCAATTCAAGGTAACAGTATTCACGGAATTATTCTTTCATCTCAAGCAGGTTTTATTATTTTGAATTAAAACCATTTGAAATATCGATTTTCAAGGGCACCTATCTCCCTTACGAATTACTGTGGGACATATTTAGTAAAATGACTTCAATCCCATTTTGCAAAGGATATAATCTCACAGTGTTTGTGCCCCTGTAGTTTAGGAACATTCTGTATATATGATGGTACTGAACTTTTATGTAGAGATAGTGGTACAGATGAGTAAAACATGATCATAAAAACAAAGTAGTGGGACAAACATATGGATCTGTGGTACCCCGTCCGGTAATCTTCAATAATGCTTCGCAACCCTTCTTACTGCGATACTCGTTGCAACATGGTCTGGCATGAAGTCCAGCAGACGTCAGACGTTGTCCTGAGACAGACGGGCCTACAATTGTTGGATGGCATGTTCCAAATCCCGGATATTGTGACACTGTGGCAGCTAGCGTTTATATTGGTCCCAAACATGCTCGATTGATAATGTCAGGGGATCAGGCAGGCCACGGAAGTGTTTAGACATGATGGAGGCAGTCCCGAGCGACCGTGCTGTGTGTGGTCAGGTGTTATACTGCTGGGATGTCGCAACTGGAGTCCCGGTCAAACGGGAGCAGATGAATGTGTAGTATCTCATCCACAGATCACTGGGCCATTGATCTCCCATGCAACATGGTGAAAGTGGAATTGCTATCATAGGCTGTCGCTCCCCAGACCACAATGCTTGTAGTGGAGGAAGTGTGCCACTCGATAGCGAGGGATTGTGGCGTTCACCAGGGGCCCTCTACGCCCGGGTACGATGATCATTGGTCCCCATAACGAAGTGGCACTCATAAATGAACACCACACATCGCCAGTCTGATGTGTTCCGCATTGCTCTGGCCTGACACCACTGCAAACAGAGCCGCCGGTGCTGCAGAGTTAAGAGCAGCCTATATATTAGGCACACAGGAGCCCCAACACTGGCCAGTATAATGGAACCGGGTCGCCATGGGATCTCTCCGAGCTGGTTCAAGATCTTTCGATCCTCTCGACTGGTAGCCAACCTCTTCCGCCCTGAGACGGCCCTCTGTGGGCATGTGCTTTCATGTATTCAATGCTCCCAACAGCATCGGGTAGTATGGTGCGAATGATCCACATGGTTCGTTGATATTTTTTGGCATGTGGGTGAGTAAATACGTGTCTGTATCTTGTTTCTCCCTTGTGTGTTGAGGAGTGTTTTCACAAATATATTTATGTTGTGACAGACACGTCGACATAACTTATTAGCTCATCGAGCATTTTGCAGATCACATGTATTATATTTGTTTCCTTACATTTTCGGTTATTTTGTTTGATTTTGTGATCGTAGCCAAGGGACTTAAGATATTTTTGCTTAGGGTCAAGCTCCAAGAAAGTAAGCTTAAACACATAAACTATAGAGAACAAGCACTGATTAAGGCCCCCGAAGTCACACTGAATGTTGTTCACGAAGTGAATGCGTTTGGTTTACAACTCGATGCTGTTGAAGGTGCAGTAAACACTCTGTGCAACGAACTTTTGCAAGCGGACCCCTTAGTGGATTTGGGAGAAAATGTGTTTACCGCAAAGCACAAGTCCTTGTTTGCCCAGTTGTCTGACACACGATGTCTCATAGTCTCATTTCTGTCCTCTCATGTTGTACAAGTCTCTCCCACATCTTCTCTTGCCGCCCCGTCTGCAAATGTACGTCTGCCGAAAATTGATTTGCCATCCTTTTCAGATCAGTGGGACGAATGGCCCCAGGTTTTCCCAACTGCAGCAGGCGACGATTCATCACAATCGGTGATTAGTCGATATTGAGAAATTCTAGTATTTGTTGGGATGCCTCAAAGGAGAAGCTTTACAGTTAGTAAACAATCTACCAATTACAACTGTAAACTACACAGTAGCTTGGGAACTTCTCATATCCCAGTACCAGAACATCAGGAAACTCACCACCCTATACATAAANTAAACTACACAGTAGCTTGGGAACTTCTCATATCCCAGTACCAGAACATCAGGAAACTCACCACCCTATACATAAACAGAATTTTGGATATGCCTGATGTCAATTCTGCAAATCTTCAATCAGTCAAACAGTTTGCCAACACCTTCAATGAGAACGTTCGTGCTCTGGAAGGCTTATACCATGATATCACAAAAGAATAACCTTNCAGTTTGCCAACACCTTCAATGAGAACGTTCGTGCTCTGGAAGGCTTATACCATGATATCACAAAAGAATAACCTTGATCTGGTCACAGTTTTGATATACAAGTTGGATGTGTGTATGCTGATAAAGTTCGAAATCTCACGTACAGACAGTACTGACACAATTCCTTAGGTTTCTGAACTCATAGATTTTGTTCAGTCTAGAGTTTTAAAAAAGATTATGGTCTTGATGTTGGAAATAAGGTTAGCGCAAATAACATAGCTCGATAGAAAAATTTATGTTTAAATTGCCTTGGGACAGTCTATAGGCTAGCATCATTTCTCTCTACTCGCACCTGTTAACAATGTCAGTCAGAAAAAGCATAATACCCTGCTCCACATAGATAAGCCCAATGTCTCTTCAATTCCCCAAGACAAAATGTTGGACCCCATACAGCTTACAAATGTACTGAAATTTCAAACTACATAGAATGTCTATGTGAACAGCGTACGATGTAGCCGCGAGTCCAAGATACGCCGTTTCTTTCACAGCGCTGGTAGCAAAAAGCCGTTAAATGTTAGAGCGCAAAAAATTGTTACTGTGCAGCTGGCAATCGTTCTTTGCCGCGTATACACGCCATGAAAGCAACTTGTTATCAGGCAACTAACAAGAAACTGAATAGTGTGGATAAAACTTTGCACAAACAAATCGAACATAGGTTAAGCAAGATAACAATAAAAAATAACACCTAGGCACATAGTGCAAGATACTGAGTACAGATGAATAGTTGTGCACAACGAAATATACAGAACTCCGATACTGATAAAGAAACATTTGTAAATTTATATCATTCATTCTTTGACTTGAAACAGTAGAGTTTAAAGCCCGTTTTGGATTGCTGACCATGACAAACCTTTTTTTTTCTCACGCTTTTAGCTTTATTCACAGNTAGAGTTTAAAGCCCGTTTTGGATTGCTGACCATGACAAACCTTTTTTTTTCTCACGCTTTTAGCTTTATTCACACAGATGAACACATCACACGAAAGTTAGGATCGTTTCTGTTGTAATGGCCTCGGCGCAAAAATACAGAATGGTAANCACAGATGAACACATCACACGAAAGTTAGGATCGTTTCTGTTGTAATGGCCTCGGCGCAAAAATACAGAATGGTAATACTTAGCACTAATCGGCAGCACTTAGTGACCTTGAGACCCCTGGATATCGTCACCAGCACCACCTCATGTAAGCAAGTGCCAACACCCGACCGTCCCGAGTCCAACAACCACCAACAACTTAGTAGTTGGCAAACTAATAAGAAAATATTGATTCAAATTCTCTTTCTTAACAGCTCAAAATCCTCATCCATCCAAAACCAGAATAAGTTTAAGACATAGGGGAAAATTNTCAAATTCTCTTTCTTAACAGCTCAAAATCCTCATCCATCCAAAACCAGAATAAGTTTAAGACATAGGGGAAAATTTGGAATACTTTGCCACAGGAATACTTTTACACACACCCAGCGAAAACAAGAAAAGTTCCTTAATTTCATTTTACATAGTACAAAATACAACTTTCAAATATAAAACCCATTTTTTTCTTACTCAAATTGGCCCTAAAATTACACCAAAATGGGGGTATAAATAGTTACATTATAACTGTGCCCCAACATGATATAAAGTTGCTCACACGAGCGTAATCAAACCTTATGAAGATTCTATAATATGCAAACCACATGTCTTCTCCCAAGTATATTTATGGCACATTAAATACTTTATACTTTACAAAGAAATGCAATAAAGCAGGCAATGATGCCAATAAAACTTTCATAATGAAATCCTAACACAAAGTACGAAGCGCAAAATGCCCATATTAGCTTTGACCAGAAGGGTCCCTTAATACAATACTTATCTCAAATGCATGATGACGCAGACGAGAGCCGAATACATCGAGACGGCTCCAGCCTGGCCATTTTATACATCAGAATTTTACACCCCCTCTCTACCGGAGAAGAAATATAGAAANTCAAATTCTCTTTCTTAACAGCTCAAAATCCTCATCCATCCAAAACCAGAATAAGTTTAAGACATAGGGGAAAATCTGGAATACTTTGCCACAGGAATACTTTTACACACACTCAGCGAAAACAAGAAAAGTTCCTTAATTTAATTTTTCATTGTACAAAATAAAACTTTCAAATATAAAACACATTTTTTTCTTACTAAAATTGGCCCTAAAATTACACCAAAATGGGGGTATAAATAGTTACATTATAACTGTGTCCCAACATGATATAAAGTTGCTCACACGAGCGTAATCAAACCTTATGACGATTCTATAATATGCAAGCCACATGTCTTCTCCCAAGTATATATATGGCACATTAAATACTTTATACTTTACAAAGAAATGCAATAAAGCAGGCAATGATGCCTATAAAACTTTCATAATGAAACCCTAACACAAAGTACGAAGCGCAAAATGCCCATATTAGCTTTGACCAGAAGGGTCCCTTAATACAATACTTATCTCAAATGCATGATGACGCAGACGGGAGCCGAATACCTCGAGACGGCTCCAGCCTGGCCATTTTATACATCAGAATTTTACACCCCCTCTCTACCGGAGAAGAAATATAGAAANTCGAGACGGCTCCAGCCTGGCCATTTTATACATCAGAATTTTACACCCCCTCTCTACCGGAGAAGAAATATAGAAAGAGTGCGATTTTCATAATCAGTTGGCTTATGGCATAACATCCAAAAACAACCAAAAACAGTATTTTATTTTTTCTTGTCTTCGTTATTGTACATCTTTTCAACTCTGCCGACGCTTGGGGAAGGGGACTAATCAAGGCGCAGCGAAGTCATGAATCACGTGATCACACTGCCGGCAGCGCTAAGGGCGACACTAGTTGCGCCCGGCAGTATGAATGTTGACGTGCACGAAGACAGCCGGCTGCCATTCCTGCTGGACAGCAGACCCATTTGTCGGCGTTTGGTGGTCGATTTTTCGGCAAGGATGGCGAGGTTCACAAGCCAGCAGACGAAACCTTCAACTTATATTAATGGAAAGGAACATCATAATTTCCCCTTTTTAGGCTGCACGTAATTATTTCCACCAGGATGCGGACATTTTTCGGTCGTGGCTCGTAAGGTGCTTGAGGAAGACGCCCAGGCGTCTCAACCCACAGAATACAAGTTGACATTCTATATAGTAGATATCTCCAGCGACATTAACGCATTTTCTGATGTATGGTTCGCTGTTCTGTCCATGCGTTATTGACAGGGCAGTCTAAAACTCGAAACTTGTGCACAACATTCAAACTATACTTTCTGAGGTTTGGAATGATTTTAGAATTGCATGTCACGGCCTTGGATATTACTTAACAGATATTTTTTTTCGCATAACGACGTGTTATGTAACATAACTATATGACCTTGGACACCTGTACTTCAGAGTCTTGTTTGTCTACTGTTCGTTCCGTTATCTACTACGTAACAATGGCGACAGGGTAGCTCTTAAGAAGCTTTAGAGAAAGTGAACGTGGCATTTAGCTACTGTATTTTGCAGATAAATTTAAAATGAATTAAGAATTTATTAGGAAAGCCTTGCTGTGGAATGAGATTACTAGGTAGCGATAACTGCTAAGTTCTAAGTAATGTCTTTTTTTATGAAATGACCACCCAGCTACGTGTAGGAACATAGCTTTTTTTTTTTAAGACGTTGGTCGATCTATTAGTTCACATTTATGTTCGTAATAACTTTCAAACGATATGGAAGTAGATATGTGATATATTTTTAATTGATAACTTTAGCTGACCTACCGTGTCCCAGTCGGTTGGTGCGCCGCCGGTTTGGGCTGCGGAAGGTTCTGGGTTCGAATTCCAGGTATAGCATCGGTGTTAGGTTATAAGTTAGTTTTTAAGCTGTCCCCAGATAAGCCTTCAGGCATAACACCGGGATACGTTAATAAGACTTTTACAATACAATAACTTTAATTTAAAAAAAAAAGCTTACGCTTAGGAATTTTTCAATGAGTTCAGGACAGAGCGATGTGGCGCACAGTGGTAACCCATTGGACTCGCATTAGGGGGCCCCGGGTTCNAGCTTACGCTTAGGAATTTTTCAATGAGTTCAGGACAGAGCGAGGTGGCGCACAGTGGTAACCCATTGGACTCGCATTAGGGGGCCCCGGGTTCAATTCCCGGTTCGGCTATCCTGGTTTCAGTTTTCCATGGTTTCCCGAAATCACGCCAGGCGAATGCTGGTATAGCTCTTAACAAGGTCTTGAGAGCCGATGAGGGCGAGGGTACAATGAGGTGAGAATGGAGCAGCGCAGGAATGCAAGTGCGGGGGAAACGGGAGATCCTTGAGAAACCCGCCGACCAGCGGCATCGTCCGACACGATTCCCTCTTGCGNATAAGCCTTCAGGCATAACACCGGGATACGTTAATAAGACTTTTACAATACAATAACTTTAATTTAAAAAAAAAAGCTTACGCTTAGGAATTTTTCAATGAGTTCAGGACAGAGCGATGTGGCGCACAGTGGTAACCCATTGGACTCGCATTAGGGGGCCCCGGGTTCAATTTCCGGTTCGGCTATCCTGGTTTCAGTTTTCCATGGTTTCCCAAAATCACGCCAGGCGAATGCTGGTATAGCTCTTAACAAGGTCTTGAGAGCCGATGAGGGCGAGGGTACAATGAGGTGAGAATGGAGCAGCGCAGGAATGCAAGTGCGGGGAAACGGGAGATCCTTGAGAAACCCGCCGACCAGCGGCATCGTCCGGCACGATTCCCTCTTGCGAAAATCCGGGAGTGACCCGGCCGGAGATTGAACCCCGGTTCATCTTGGTGGGAGGCGAGGAGTCTAAACGCTCAGTCACCGCAGCCACAAAACAATCCAAGTATTCGCCTGGAGAGAATTCGAAAAACCCTGGAAAACCGAAATCAGGATGGCAGGAGGGGGAATCTACCGAATGCGAGGCCAGTGGTTTTTCAGTTAACACCAAGTGTGAACACTCTGTAGATCAGCATTCTCACGTTGTACTGGAACAGGGATCTCTGCTGTCAACTGCACGTTGAAGTGCATCCCAGACATGTCCGATAACGATAAGATCAGGTGAACGAATTTAATGCTAAACTCGACAGAATGTTCCTTCAACAATAATTTGACGGCACAGGCCGTGTGTGATGGTGCTCTGGACTATCGGAAATGGTCAAATACGTCAGGATGAATGCAGGACATGAGATAACACGGCCGAAAGGACGTGAACATGTATTTTGCACGTTACAAGAGCAAGAGCGACTCAAGTTAACTTAGAATGAAGAGCACGAATAATATAAGATAAATACACTGTTTTACGGAATAAGTAAAGGTTCAATGAACATTACAGTATGTACAGCTATATTAATCGAGGCTGCTTTATGTTATGCACAGGCTGTTAAAAAAAAATATGGGCACTGCTTACAGTATGTGTAGTACCTAATATTTGAAGGAAAAAAAACATTAACAAACACTTTGTCGATTCACCTTCGCAGTGGCGTGTGGTGAACTGTTGCAAGGTACGCTGGCGCTTGCTCACTGCTGTACATTCTCGGTGCACGCGGCAGGAGTCAGTAACCACCGTGCAGCCTAGGGAAACTGAATGTATTCCGACCACTCACAAGCGAGCAGCAAGGGATCCCATTACAAGCGTCCTGTGGCGTCAGCTGCCGAGCTACGTTTTAGAGGTGGAAGTGTAAACTAGCAGCAACAGGGTACAGCACACAGCTCACGCCGGCTTACCTTGCAACAGTTCACCACACGCCACTGCACCTTCCCCTTCGCACAATCGCCCTCCAAATATACGGGGCCTTTCTACGGCAGACAAAGAATTCGTACACTCTAAGAAAGTATTCGGATATTTACCATGCCAGTGTATACTCTTAGTGAGAAAGCGGGAATGGTAAATTTTTCCCCCTATACATTCATTGTAGCTTTCCTACGTTTGCTCAGGAAACAGTCGAACGCGTAGGGAAGTTTCCAACTTTGTATAGTAGTGACGCTAGACATTCCTACATGTGCAGCTTGATGTGTGCTATTATTTCCATACAGTTTATAGGTTAAAACCTTCAATTTCGGTTTAGGAAGTTTACCAGAAATTTAGTTTTTTTTTTTACAGTGAGAAGGTACACTGCCCAGTGTGTGTAGCGTGCTGCAGGACATTATCAAAGTGTGTACCTTGGGCAACAATACAACACTGCAGATATCTCTCCAAGGATGATCGCACCTTCTCAAACACACCGTGGACAGCCAGTCACGGTCGTCCAAAGTTCCCCGCACACTCACAAAGGCCTAGGAGTGTCTTTTCGCTCGGGTGTCGTCGGTTTGGAAACGTGTTCGCGTACGAGCGTCTCGCCGCCGCACGATTACAGTCGGCGCGCCCGGACGTTAGGATCGTGTCCGTCCTTCCTGCATAAGTGCAGTCATTCACTCTTCATAGTCAGCGCACGTGCGTACCTGGCGATGCAACACACCCACCGCCGTTTCCTTCTGTGCGAACACAACCGGTATGGCCGACGCACTAGTGACGCATAGCCTACTCGCGGTTTCTTCGCACGCTTTGGAACATCCTTTTGAAAAATCACCCTATGTAGAACGTGTAGTTTGTGGCTTGTACATGCCGCGTATTTCAAGCGTTGTATACGTGTGTTGACAAAAAAGTATTTTTATTAGTTAAATTGAACTTTTGCTTATATTATTTTTATACATTAGAATATTTAGTTTGGGAGAAAACAGGTGTGTTGGTAACACTTGGTAAGAAATAGTTCTTTTGCAAAATACTATTCAAATGAGAGAACACGAATACGGTGCATTGTCCGTTTGGTGTAATTTTCTAGACATGGTTAAGGTGGCCGCCTGGGCAGACCGCCGAACGGTGTGCAGAGCTCCAGCAGAAAACGTTTTATTAAAAAACCGCACAACGTGCCTGAGTGAGGTCTGCTTACGAGTAGCGTTTAAGAAACGTTACGCGTCTGTACACTTTTTCACTTCCTCCATTTCTGTAGTATGTTTTTGTAAGGGGAAATGGTTCAAACGGGTGTTTCCGCGGTCATTTTCAGGTATAATCATGCAGATACAAAACATTAAAAAAGGAAAAGTGACGTGCATCAAACGTTTATTATTATTATTACGTCATAAAATTGTAGGGTCTCCACTGAAAGTCTCACAGAGACGCGTTATCAACGGCAAGACTGTAAGCAACTCCCATCTTTTTTTAAACCATCTGTATAAAAGTTAGATATGTGATTGAACCACGTGAAATCCTGTATCGGTTATAAGGAGTCCCACTATAAAACTGATGCCGAAGGCTGATGAAGTAAAGCGCATGAGCCGTTAAGCATATCAGGCTACTTGTCGGTTTCGTATTCCATCTTGCTCGGCCGCGTCGTGCAGAGAACACACCCCGCGCAACGTGTTACCAAGCCTTATTATATCGCTGAAACTTTGCGCAGAATTGGACGCATTTCCCTTCTGGCAGAGGGGATTCTTACTATAGTCCATTCACGGTTGCTTACGACTTCTCTGAAGCTCTGCTGCAGTTCTATTACCAGGATATTCCTCCGCCTCATGAAAACAGAGCTTAACCGAGTCTAGAAAATTACGTCAAAAGGACAACACACCGCATTCGTGCGCACTCACATTAATAACATTCTGNTAGAAAATTACGTCAAAAGGACAACACACCGCATTCGTGCGCACTCACATTAATAACATTCTGTATGAGAACTGTTTCCATCTGGGCATTACCAACGCATATTTTTCTTAGCTGTATTTTATTCATAGGCTTATTAATTATAAATTAAATATTATAATTTATAAATAAATATATAAATAAAAGTTTTATTTATCGAAAAATACGGTGTTTAATGTTAACAGAAATATAAAACGCTTGTAATACATGGCATATTTAGAAAATAACCAAACACGTCTTACATGGTGTGATTTTTCAAAGGTTAGAATCAAAAAGTGTGAAGAAACCGCGAATAGACTGTAACAAAACATTTAGGCAATAGCGTCTCCATTACTGAAATTATCTGCGCACTGACGTGGTTAAAATCTAACGTGTGATGGTGCGTTTAGGCAGGCTACTATGCTAAGGCCTGCCCACGCCAGGATAACGTAATTAATGCCAGCTGAACGCAACCCGNTGCGTTTAGGCAGGCTACTATGCTAAGGCCTGCCCACGCCAGGATAACGTAATTAATGCCAGCTGAACGCAACCCGCATCATTACGGGCCGGACACCAGCCGTTTAAATACTTGTTGTTACTCAGGATTTATGAATTCGTGAGTTTTTAATCACACGCGAACTATTTCAATCTGCCCAAACAGTTNTGCGTTTAGGCAGGCTACTATGCTAAGGCCTGCCCACGCCAGGATAACGTAATTAATGCCAGCTGAACGCAACCCACATCATTACGGGCCGGACACCAGCCGTTTAAACACTTGTTGTTACTCAGGATTTATGAATTCGTGAGTTTTTAATCACACGCGAACTATTTCAATCTGCCCAAACAGTTACCTGCTGGTCAGATACAGGGGCCTTGTGGCGGAGAGATCGCGAGCTGGCAGGCTGTCGAAAGAAGACAAGGAGGAAATGTACGAGGATATAATCTTGGAATGGCAAACAAGATGGTCTAATTCCATTAAAGGAAGGCAGGCGTATGAGCTCATTCCGGAGATTAGAACGAGGCTAAACTGCAAATGGCTAAGTACTAATTTTTATAGTATGCAGCTAATCACTGGACATGGTAACTTTAAGGCAAAGTTACACAGCCTGCGGCTTGTGAGATCTCCGCTTCGCGAGGTCTGCGGTGTTGATGACACCGCACAGCACGTGTTAACGACCTGCTTGAAAACAGAAGATCTGAGGGAAACATTCAGAGAGGAAACTGAAGAGCTGGGCATTCACTTGGAAGCAATAAATATAATGGACAACAAACAACTATACAGGATGTGGAGTGATTTCGCCACCAAAATTGGTAGAAGACTGGAGGATTTCGATAAATGGAATCGGCGAAATTCTGATGACCCATAAAAGGGTACTCAGGTAAAGGCTTTAACAAGTGTAAGTCGGAGTACTCTTGATTGGCGAGGAGGAGAGGTTTTTAAAGAGAAAACCGGTAGAATACCGAGTTATGGCAAGAAAGAAAAGTGAATGGCCCGAATAGACCAAGAGGAGAAAGGGCCGTGCACTGTCTTACTCATCCGAGTATAGATGCAGTGCGGGAGGATGGAGGGTGTGCTGGCCTTCGGGCCTTAAAAACCTGCCCTAAACAGTTTCAAACGCTATTTATCAGACGATGGTACGCTTTTGCAATCGTCAAGTATCCACTGGTGATGTTCCCGAGCCCAGACGAGGCCCATAGCTCTGTGTCGCGCAGTTACCAACGGTACTGTTAATAAATTGTCGTGTGTTTTAAAACAAATTCTTTGAGAGCTACTTGCTGAAAATTATCTTGCGACACTGCAAATTAAACATTGTATTTTTACAACACATTAGTTTATGAAACACACGCAATTGTATATGTATATATCTACATGTTTTCGATAACCTTGATGTATAAAGTACCTTCTTGTTGAAATTCACCATTACTTTTACACATTCCACTGTAAGACGCTGTACCACTTGCTGTAATTTATTTGCAAAACGTAATGTTGGTAAATACTTTCCAAGTAATCTTTAGTTAAAATACAAGAAAGAAAAAAGTACTTGTGCTTGGTGTCGGCTCGTAAAGCCTATGTAATATAAGATTAACGTTGAACAGTCGTCACTTTGATGTTTACGGAGGCCCAAGTACTGCGTTCCCTTGCTTGTTGTAGTGTTGCACGCGTGTCGCTTGGAACGAGTCTTGAACTCTGTTCATGTAGAGCAGTAGTAGGATTTGGCCTAAGCGGGGACAGGGATCAGGGGTCGGATTCCGAATTCGTTTTCCATCTTGGATGACGTCACAGCCGGAAGTCGCGCTCGAAGGCCTAGGAGGACCATGTTATCAAAAAGTAACCTGTTTCATTAAAATAATCACTTAAAATATTGTTTATTTTGCCCCAAAATCGCAGTTTTATCGAAAAAATTTAAAAATTGGAAAAACGTTTTGTTCTATCCCTTAAATGAGCAAAGCGGATTCCATGCTCCTCGATTCAAGAACCGTAAAGTCCTTAAAGCGCAAAGTGGACTGGAGACTCCCCGATGTATGAGTCACATAGCCTTCAAAAGCAACAAAGTGAATTGGCGTCTCCTTGGTGCAAAATACTATTACAAGTCCGCTAAGCAGCAAGTCGGATTAAAGGTTCCGAGCCAAACCAACCGGATAGGTGGGTCAGCGGTCATATTCGTATCGGATACTTGCTCCGACCACAATGGTGAATATAGGTAACATTGAAACCTTGACCTTGACCCCAGCGACCTTGAATTCGAAAAACAATTATCAAAATCTAGCAAAAATTAGATTACCGACTCCCAACACCATGTTGGATGTGGAAACCTTGATCTTGATCCCAGTAACCTTAAACTTCTAAAATCAAAAACAAATTATACAAATCGATTACAAAAGCAATTAAAAATCTATGAACAAAATGTACATGGTTGACTCCAAAAGCATGTTGTATGATGGTGATCTTGAACTCGAGGACCTTGAAATCTAAAAAAGATATAAAATCGTAAAATCGAGGAAAATGTAGGTTACTGGCACCAAGTGCTGTATTGGACGTGTGTGACCTTGACCCTAGTAAACTTAAAAGAAAATCAAACCGATGCTAAAAACCAAAATATTATCATTTTACTGATCTAAATGTAATATTTGATGCATGTGACCTTTAAGAATTGATTCTTGATCAAGATGGCAGAGCACAGCCATTCCCTGGTATGGCGATCAGTAGATGATTGATTAGTCGGTTCCGCTACATATATATTCCAATTAATCAATAACTATATAATGATCCAATCTGCTATGACCTCTAGCTGGAATTGTTGGCTTTATGTAACACATGATCACGCCCCTTCCACTCACACCACACCTACACCACCAAACTGTCCAACTCCATCGTTTACTCACCATAGCACAACCTCTTCACCATCCAACCATGTCATCAACCTACCACCCAACTTTTCACCCCCTCACCTCTTCCAACCAAACCTCTCACTGCCCGGCTCCGAACCCTTCTCTCATACCCCCGACACCCTTCTTCACCCCATTACTCCAGCTAGTTTTCTACAATCCTTTTACTCACTATAGTTGGACTGATTAGTCGGTTCCCTCCATACCCACCTTTCTGTTACCATACCTCAATTGATAACTCGCTAAAGACCAACTTCCCATACCCCAATAGCAAGATGCCATTACCCCCCCCCCCTCTTTCTAACCAATTAATTCAGCCAGTTGANAATTGATAACTCGCTAAAGACCAACTTCCCATACCCCAATAGCAAGATGCCATTACCCCCCCCCCTCTTTCTAACCAATTAATTCAGCCAGTTGAATTTACTCACTATATTTCGGCCCCCTCCACAACACCACTATATTTCATTGGCTATTTGCTTGGCCCCCATCACCCTACCCCCACCACCACAATTAATCTGCCATAGCTCTATGTCCACCACTACCACTAGTAGGGAAAAAAATTGATGTTGATTTCACATTGTTCACTTGTGATTAGCTGTTTGACACGTGACATCGCTATCTATACAGATAAATAATGTGGTCAAAGTCGCTCAACATCAGAGTCCTTTGTCTCATGCGACCAGTGACAGACTGTTTTCTCTATTCTGATCTTCGTAGCTATCATTCTGATAAGTTATATTGTGTTTGACTCTTCCATCAAAGTATGGATGTTATTATCAGTCGTGCTCGTAATTACGCATATATTTTCGCACCAAAGTAAATTTAAATTACCTGCTAGAACCAGCGAGCGTTTGGAGAGTAGAGATTAAGATGAAACTTTCGTTTAGTGGTCTTTCTGCAACCGGCGCGCATTCCGTCTTTGGTGGTACCATCGCTTACTCCATCTTGTCTGCTTAAGTTGTTGACGATACCATTTGCAAACCATTTTGGTTAGTCTAATTAAATGAGGACTATACGAGGCCAACATAGCCAGAATGAACTCTATATATTTAACTATTGTCTATGTTCTTTATAAGCATAGTTAAGCTCTATTTTTGAATAACTGACGATAAAGTCTCAATTAACAAGGCCAACCAATCATCAAACCAACAACGTTGATTGGACATACCCATCGACAATACCGACCAACTGCCAAGACCAATGGACATGACCAAACGACAGTGCAGAACGGACAAAAAGCCATACCAGACGATCGGAAAACTAGTTAACTAGTTAAGGCCGACCAGACTAACCAACATGCAACCAACTAATCACAATTATCGACCAACCACGCAGACTGTTCATACCAGGTGACCATACGAAACGCCGAAATCAATCAGATCAACCAACTATAAATAAGTACTGGTCAACCATACAGACTCTCCATACCAGCTGACCATATCAACCAACCAGGTCAACCAACCAACAAGACCGATTGGACATATCAATAGTCAAGTCTACCGTACAAACCATTTATATGAACCACACATATGAGCCAACTATACCAGTCAACCATACCAACTAGGCATACCAAAAAACCATACCAGCCAACCAAAACAGCAGCCATCAAGACCAATCAATCATACCAACAATCTATATCAATCAACCACACCAGACGACCATACAAACTTACCATACCAGTCGACCATATGAAATGGCCATACGGCACAACCACAAGAACCAACCATACGAGCCAACCATAAAAACCATTGATATCAGCCAAAAATACGAACCGACCATACAACCACCCATACCAGGAACCATACGAATCGACCATATCCACCAGCTATACGAACCAACCATACCAATTAGCCATATGAATCAGCCATACCAGCCAACTATACGAACCAGCCATACCAGCCAGCCATATGAACCAACCATACAAAAAAACCATACGAACCACCCATACATGCCAACCATACAAACCAACCATAGCAGGTGACTATACGAACTGTTCATACAAGCCGATCATACGAACCATCCTCCATACAAGCCGACCATATGAACCAACCATACCAGCCGATCATGCATACAGACAATACCAACCATATGACCCGACAATGACACCAGCCATACAAACCGACTATACTGACCAGTCATACGAACCGACCATACCCGGCAACCATACGAGCCATCCACACCAAACACCCGTATCAACCAACTAGGCCTACAGCCCAGCAAAACCTACTGGGCACACTAATTGGCAATACCAACCAGACAAACCGACCATATAACAAACCATACGAACTAACCGTAAAAGCCAACCATACAAATCAACAATACCAGTTAAAAATACGAACAGACCATGCCAGCCAACCGTTACACCAAACCATACCAAATTACTATACCAGACGACGTGTCAAATGACCATCAAAACCACCTAACCATACCAATTGGTCATACCGACCCGACAAACCAACCAGCCATAATGACTGACCATTACTAGCTGACCGTAGCAAACGACCGTACTAGCCATACAGGTCAACCTGCCTCCAAGGAAACTTCCATTGTGGCCCACGGGCTTTAGTGGCACATATGTCCTCTCCGAAACATGGAGAGATTGACTAGCGTTATTTGACTCGCCGAACTCGGTTCGTGGAAGGAAACTT
The DNA here is from genome assembly GCA_002778355.1 of Clitarchus hookeri. Classification (NCBI taxonomy): domain Eukaryota; kingdom Metazoa; phylum Arthropoda; class Insecta; order Phasmatodea; family Phasmatidae; genus Clitarchus; species Clitarchus hookeri. Next base: position 215,669 of record NQII01003058.1, read on the forward strand.
ACTTCAGGAACGTGTTATTATTATTATTATTATTATTGCGATGAGAGTGAGTAATTAAATGAAATAATTGTTGACAGGTTCCGTTGCAGAGCTATGTCGTCACAGAAATCCCAGACGGTGACATGCAAACATGTACAAAAATCAAGCCAAGATTAGCTGTAATCAATTGATGAGAAAATTCAAAAACATTTTCCAAACTGAATTAAAACCAAAACAACAGAACGATTAGCGAAACAAATAAACAACGAATTCAGGAAAAATTACTTAATAAATAAACTCAGGGCAACACAAGGGCAACATATAGATACTTACACAAAAACAAAAAACAATTATTTGCCCAAAACTGGACAACGCAACGATAACCACACAGAATTTCATAGTTTATGTTCCTACACGAACTGAAATCCATGCATTCCGAAACAACGTAATCTTCCTTCACCTCTCTAGGTTCTTAAAACGCGGTTTTACAGCGCCTTCTAAGTATCTGAACTGATTATCAGGTTAAACTTGCGTAAGCCGTGGTATGCTGCTTATCTCTTCAATGAGGCTCATAAAAAGGTGTCATTCTCAGAGCGTCTAATGTACAGTGATTTAATTTTTGTATTTCAAGTTATTTAATTAGAGACAAGGTATGTACGTAGACAGGTAGGTAGGGCTTAACGTATCGATGATAGAGAGGCCATTAGAGACGGAGCAAATTGCTCAGAGAAGCAGGAACGGGGAATATATCATCCATAGGCTGTAGTAACCATCCAATTACTCGTCTGTAGTGATTTCAAGAAACGATGGAAAACCGAAATCAGGATGGCCGGGCCAGTATTTGAGACATTCTCGCGAATGCGAGTCCATAGGTATAGGGATGTTGATATCGGGGAAAAACTATCGATATTATTTATATTGGTTATTTATAAAATTATAGTTTTACGGAAATATATATCGAAAGAAAAATATCGATTTTNTCGATATTATTTATATTGGTTATTTATAAAATTATAGTTTTACGGAAATATATATCGAAAGAAAAATATCGATTTTCGATGCATCGGAATTCGATATTTTATGTATTTTTGCAAATGTAAAATTGCTTGGAATCTTACGTATTGATAACACGAGGCATTGCAGAAAGATGTGGCGCCTGTTTTTGGTGCATGTTGCCAAAGCAAACATAATAATTTCTTAATTCAATTTTTGTGTTCAAAACAGAGCTTATTAAAAGAGCATTAAAAAAAATTTNTGTTCAAAACAGAGCTTATTAAAAGAGCATTAAAAAAAATTTTATCTTCAATACCTGGAAAAAGATATTGATTTCGATCAAATATCATTGAAATGTATAGATGATTTATATCGGTATATCGTTGATATAATATCGTAATTTCAATATATCGATATTTTTCAACAACTCTACAAAGGTTTACAGCTACGCTACATCGCTTGGTCATTACAAACAACACTGGGGCACAAAGCGAAAAAAGACGTATCTTACTCAATGAGCCAGTTGTTGGGTACACAGATATCGGAATGAGGGGGAAGAACACAGAATGAGCTTAAATAAGAAAACAAAAGAGGGCTCTGAGAAGTCTTCAGGGAGCAGCAATACTTGCAAAATAAATATTTGGAACAAGCCACCGTCTTAGAGTACGTCAGAGTACGGAAGAGAAATGGCGTGTGGTGGATACTTCACGTGATGGAGCTCATCGCTCCTTGTCAGCGCGAGGTTCTGGGAACGCTCCTTGTGTGCAACAGCTGTGAATTGGTGGAAGAGGAGGGGGATGAGTGCAGAGATCTGGGCGGTTTTCAACATCGAGGTCTTGACAGCCGATGAGGGTGAAGTGAGATGAGTATGGAGCAGCGCCGTAATGCAAGGGCGGGGAAAACGGGAAATACCCGAGAAAACCCGCTGACCAGCGGCATCGTCCGGCACGATGCCCACGTGCGAAAATCCGGGGGCAACCCCGCCGGGAATCTAACATGGTTCGCCTAGGTGGGAGGCGCGTAAGCTAACCGCTATACCACCGCGGCCCCTAGGAAGGGGTGGGACATGGGCGTAGAATAGAGGGACAGTGGAAACGCGTCCCCCTCCTTAATATTTTTGTTGCCCCCCCCCCCNGTGCAGTATAGTCGGTAACTGTTATAATTGTGTTTCGGAAGACTTGTTTTATGCTTACAGTATTGACAACTTTCTGTGTAAAGCTATTTAGAAACACCAAGTAATGCGTTTCATTTAGCGTATGCATTCACTCTATTTCAAACCACCTAACAAAACGCACAGAATAATATAAATTGTTTGTTATTAAAATCCATGCTTCTAAATGATGGCGATATTGTTTTTAAATAAGTTTTTGAAATGGAGAATGATTCCCCCCTTCCTTTCCCCACAAACTCTGGGAATAAATGTGCGCCAATGGGAAGGGAATTAACTATCTGGCGCCCCTGTGCACAGAAAATTACTTTCGCCCCTTTCCTTACATAAGAAGCAGAAATTTAAAAAATTAAATAAAAATAATACTGTTATTTGTTCATATTTTGGGTGTTGACCGATAGCAGGAAAACTCATCAAAAAAATTAGTTTGAACCTACACATTCTTACTGCCTAGTCAGTGCAATCCAGGCGAGGTGAAGAGTGATTTACGGTGGACTTACTTTATGACAGATTAATCAGCTGAAAGGAAACCTGCGATTATCGAGCAATCTGTCAATAGCCTTCATGTCTTGATGTTAGCTATTTCGGAAGCGGGGACGGGGGGGAGGGGAATACGGGTGTCAAATGTTAGTGCTAGAAAGCTAGGTAGAAAAAACTTAGATCATATTATATTATTTTTAAAATATTAAAATGCGAAACTATTGAAAATCAATTTATATTTTCATCCCATTTCTTCATTTCTGAGTTTTACAGGAGTGAACGCCCGTAAAAATGTGTCGCCCTTGGCAGCTGCCTGGTCTGCTCAAGCCTAACCCTCGGGGGCCGCGGTGGTGTAGCAGTTAAACTACTCGCCTCCCACCAAGGCGGACCGGATTCGATTCCCAGCGAGGTCGCCCCTAGATTTTCGCTCGTGGGAATCGTGCCGGACGATGCCGCTGGTCAGCGGGTTTTCTCGGGGATCTCCCGTTTCCTCCCGTTCTATCATTCCTGTGCTACTCCATACTCACCTCGCCTCACCGTCATCGGCTCTCAAGACCTCGATGTTAAAAGCCGCCCAAATATCTTCACTCATTCACCCTTAAACCCACCCCCGGCAGGGAACACAATTTTGCTGCGGAACACTGATCTGTCTGATGGATATTTCCGTCCGGCAAGTTCGTCTGCAGGCATCTATCTAACTGGCGAACAGCATTACTCATCCGTTTTGCTGGCTTGCACAAAGGCTGTTTTGGAACTGCGCTCTTATGTATTCTACGACCGTATCATGCGGCGCTGCGTGTTTATCCTGCGCCGTAANTCTTATGTATTCTACGACCGTATCATGCGGCGCTGCGTGTTTATCCTGCGCCGTAATCAAGCAGGCAAGTATTCGTCTTCTGCGCATCTACCCAATACTATACTTCATTCACGGTTACTTTCAACTTTTTTGAAGCCCTGCCCAAGTTCTATTTTTACGCTATTTCTCCGCCTCATGCAAACAAAGCTTAAGTAAGTCTAGAAAATTACACCAAAAGGACAGCGCACCGCATTCGTGCGCAGTCACATTAATAATGTTTTACATAATGACTGTTTCTCACTAGGGCGTTACCAACACGACTATTTTATACCTATTTTTTATTTTATTTCATCAAAAATAAGGCACTTTTACGTTAACGCAAGTATAAATCGATTATGAAACATGTCATGCATTAGGTGATTTTTCAAAGGTTGATTAAAAAAGTGTGAGGAAACTGCGAATAAACTATAGTCCTCGAATAGCCAACAGTCGCTAACTGTCAAAAAAAGTGACGCGGTGCNATCAAGCAGGCAAGTATTCGTCTTCTGCGCATCTACCCAATACTATACTTCATTCACGGTTACTTTCAACTTTTTCGAAGCCCTGCCCAAGTTCTACTTTCGGGCTATTTCTCCGCCTCGTGCAAACAAAGCTTAAGTAAGTCTAGAAAATTACACCAAAAGGACAGCGCACCGCATTCGTGCGCAGTCACATTAATAATATTTTACATAAGAACTGTTTCTTACTAGGGCGTTACCGACACGCCTATTTTGTACATATTTTTATTTTATTTCACCAAAAATAAGGCACTTTTACGTTAACGCAAGTATAAATCGATTATGAAACATGTCATGCATTAGGTGATTTTTCAAAGGTTGATTAAAAAATTGTGAGGAAACTGCGAATAAACTATAGTCCTCGAATAGCCAACAGTCGCTAACTGTCAAAAAAAGTGACGCGGTGCTTATTCCCTAGAAGGAATGTGTGGTACAGGTACAGCGGCGTGAATGCCAGCTACGCGGTAACCGTCTTCCAGGTCTGGATATTGAATTGCTATTCCACTACTACATGTGTTAAGACCACGTGGTTTAGACTAGGGTTAGAGCGTTGTTTATGTAAATACATATTTTTTTAAATTTTATTTACGATTCCTCTGATCACGTTTTAATACAATCAAAATATACTCAATGAACGCAAATACATAATTTTTTTTTTTTGTAAAATCATGAGACTGTTGAAAACCTAACTTCGATATACATCACTTCAACACGTGGATGTGATGCTTCAGTTGGTAAATAGGAGCCAGATGTGGGCGCATGCGCAGCAGACGAAACTCGGACTACGTCATCTCTAGTGTACACTGCGCATATGACTACAATGGTACCTATAGTACTGTCAAATAGTCAAGATACTTTTTTCTCCTATATTTCCGTACTTTTATTTTCAATTCATTTATTTTCATGCATAAATATTTTTTTTTGTTGCATTTAAAACTTAAGAAAAAATATATTAAAAAAAAAAAACAATTTACTATTTTTGTAAACAGTTGTTTTAACAAATACACAGACGTCGTGGTTTTGACAAGTGTATCTGTAAATGAACAGTTGAAAGTGTTGGGACAAGCGTACTCCTGCCCTATATTCCGTCTGCGCCTTGCACAGCGAGTCGACAATACCCGCAGAGTGGCCGGAGTGCTGTTTGATTTTTCTGGGCCAAGGCTNTCGGACTACGTCATCTCTAGTGTACACTGCGCATATGACTACAATGGTACCTATAGTACTGTCAAATAGTCAAGATACTTTTTTCTCCTATATTTCCGTACTTTTATTTTCAATTCATTTATTTTCATGCATAAATATTTTTTTTTGTTGCATTTAAAACTTAAGAAAAAATATATTAAAAAAAAAAAACAATTTACTATTTTTGTAAACAGTTGTTTTAACAAATATACAGACGTCGTGGTTTTGACAAGACTATCTGTAAATGAACAGTTGAAAGTGTTGGGACAAGCGTACTCCTGCCCTATATTCCGTCTGCGCCTTGCACAGCGAGTCGACAATACCCGCAGAGTGGCCGGAGTGCTGTTTTATTTTTCTGGGCCAAGGTTNGGCCGGAGTGCTGTTTGATTTTTCTGGGCCAAGGCTGTTGCTGGCGTCGACAAAAAAAAATTAGTAAAGCATTTCCTGTGTCGTCGCGGCGGGTGGCGGACTCGCGCTGCGAATTGATCCGCTGCGCTCTCGGTCAGACGCATTGCAGCGAGATGGGAAACGAGCTGGAGACCGACCAAGGAAGTCGGCAAGCATTTTGTTACTTTACGTTAACAACCCTTTCACATAATAAAATTTTTCGTCAAATTACCTTCAATTGTTATTGAATTCCATTCATTGAATGCTATATGACGTAATAGAAACGTCATAATCGCTAAGCTTTTTTTTTTTTTTTTTTTTGAATGTCTTGTTTTCCTTCAAGATTTTCGTTTGGAACATGTTCTATGTTTTATTGAATCCAAAATTTCAATCGCTTATCGCAGCTTTTCTGACAGTATTTACGGAAGTAATCTCATAATAATAATATTTGTGTACAAGTTTTCACAAAACAAGAAAGCATATTTTTAAAAAATAAAACATACAATAAAATGAAGAAAATTTGTTGTAGTTCAACCTAGTGGTTCCCTCCGCGAGGCACTACTCTTTTCTCTTTTCCGGAACCTAAAATTCCTCATAATCGCGGGTAGGTACGGAATAAAATATTTAACTCGCACTGCATGCAGCGCTCGCCGCGTTCAGATACCGTAGCGTCGCGTCGTGTCAGTTCGGCGCTAACGTTCGTACATCGGCGTCCCTCTCCTCACCCGCATCCCCACTACACAAGCCTGTCCGCGATCGCCACGCTTCAGTACAAAACATATGCAGGCGAGATAAGAGGAGGTTGCTTTGTTTCAATGTGTCGCTTTGTGTTTTCGTAAAAGTCGTGGTCGCAAAATGGAAATATTTTTATTAAATAAACAAGTCAACAATCCAAGTAGTGATCAAGCGTCGACAAGTTGCGGGGGAGCAAAGAAACGGAAATATTGAAATTACGATTATTGCTATTTAGATTTTGGCTTTGCTTCAGTAGAAGTAAACAATGAAGAGAGACCGCAGTGTGTGCTCTGTTTGAAAGTTTTAGCGCCCGAAAGTATGCTCCCAAGTAAGCTAAAGCGACATCTCGAGACCAATCACCCTAGCATGGTTGAAAAATCTCGCAATTTTTTTAGTAGTAAGTCGNAACAATGAAGAGAGACCGCAGTGTGTGCTCTGTTTGAAAGTTTTAGCGCCCGAAAGTATGCTCCCAAGTAAGCTAAAGCGACGTCTCGAGACCAATCACCCTAGCATGGTTGAAAAATCTCGCAATTTTTTTAGTAGTAAGTTGCAAGATTTACAAAAGCAAAAAAGTGTGTTTACTAAACAAGCCTCAGTACCAAGCAACGCACTGCTAGCATCTGGCATGGTTAATATTATGGTGGGAGAATATGCGGGAAAACTTATTTCAAAGGTACCTTTATCCAACAACACTATTAGTCGAAGAATCTATTATATAGCTCAGGATCTCAATGATCAATTAACAGAGTAAATGAAAGGCAAGGAATTTGGTCTGCAACTTGATGAGGCTACTGACAGTAACAAAGATGCACACCTTATTTGTTATGTACGCTTTCTGGATGATAATATTAACGTTGACGACCTTCTGTTCTGCAAAAACATCATCGGAAGCGCAAAAGCTCAAGCATTGTTTGAGATGCTTAACAAGTTAATAACGCGAACCCCAGCCTCACACGCCAGAAGAATGCCATGACGCTGGCCAGCAACATGTCGGAACTCCATTCGCCAATCAGCGGCTGGTAACGTTTTTTCCTATTTTTTACTTTGTTTCTTTTTGGTGGCCCTAAAGGAGCGCACCTTATTCTAGTAGGCTAACTACTAGAGTCAGGACGGGGAATCAGGTTGTANAAGTAAACAACTCTTAACAAATCTAGAAAATTACACCAAAGGGACAACGCACCGCATTGCATTCGTGAGCACTTTTATAATAACAATTTGCTTAAGAGAGTTTTCTTACTAGGCGTTACCAACACACCTATTTTATCTCTGTTTTATTCACATGAAATGTTGTAATTGATATATAAAATTTAAGTATCAGTTAAATTTAACTGAAATTAAGGTACTTTTATGTTAACGCAAATACAACACGTCTGTGATAGATAAAATATTTAGGAAACACCAAGCACGTCATACACGGGGTGATTTTTCAAAGTTTTGATTCAAAACGTTTGAATAAACCGTGACTAGACTACAGGAGGAGTATGTGCCAGTCGGCCAAGTGAGGTTTTGGACTTTCCACCCGGCAGCTCTTTCCAACCCGGCAGCACGCAACANGGCAGCTCTTTCCAACCCGGCAGCACGCAACAGCCAATCAGACAACAGACCCGTTAAAGAGCAAGCGCAGCCAATCAGCGATTGGGCACGCACAAATCGAAAGAAGGCACGCCATCTTTATATTTACCTGCTCTGCGATAACACAGAGGACATAGTATAATCTACTGGTCACTTGCAAAATTTTTCCGTTTTATTGGACAGTAAGCAGCCAACAACAAACGTAGTGTCCAATGTAGTTGGCCCATTACGACGCTGATAAAAGCTGTTAACGGTAAACTGAGGACTTTTGAAAGCCCTACTTCAGATATTTTATGCATATTGTTTAATCTTCCGACATATGTACAAATAACATTGCCATGGGCCTGACCACTTTATACATACGGCGGTCAAGCGAAACTGTGAAATTATTAGACAAATAATACTCTTACATGCATTAAGCAGTGGCGTATGGTGAAGTGTTGCAAGGTAAGCTGGTGTTTGCTCAGTTCTGTACACACTCGGCACACGCAGCAGGAACCTGTAACTAGAGTGGAGTCGGCATAAATTGAATGTACTCGGGCGAGAGAGCGGCGAAGCACCCATTAAACACTTTCTGTGACGTCAACTGCACTAATGCGTTTAAGTGGCCGATGTGTGAACTAGCAAACTCTTGGGTAAAGTACAGATAAAAACACAGCTGACCTTGCAACATGCCGCTGGCATTAAGGAAACATATAGCTAAATAAATAATTTCAGTTCTCACAAATGGTTACCTATCAGTCACTTTTTATCTAACTTTAAAGCACATAACTACTCTCCTTCCATCGCTATCAACATTACTGCACGCAATGTCAGTCAGTGTGCCCGTTACAATAGACGCAGGTAGCGGCAGTGACATTTTTCATAGGTTGATTTCAAAAGTGCTCACTTTACCGTGAACAGTCTATACGTGAAAATACTCAGGCCAACTTACTGATGTGCCTAGCGATTACCGATGACACACTTCTAACTTTTATTGAATGGCAGAACATTTGCATCGACTTCAAAGTGTTGCCTCTAACTGGGGTATTTAACAATATAATTGCTTTTTTATTAGCACCTGCGTTTTATGCGGGGTTTAATGGGGGCCGGCATAAAAACTAAATTAACGTTGAGTACAGAAGTAAAATGGCGATGGGGTTCGTTTAATGTGGGCGTACTCATTCGTTGGTATGCTGCACAAAGTTTTGGTACGTGCCTTGAGTCTGTTCGGCTACTGCATGCTGTGAAATGTTCCCTACTGGTTAGTAAATAGGTTATCAGGCTTTGATTGGACGATATTAGTTCCTAAATACCGCTGGCCAGTGACGCCATTTTGCTGGCAAGTGCAGCTACGATTCGCGGTACAAGCGGATGTTTCTCTTTTTAATACACATTTATTTTGTGATTTAGGAAAGCAAAACTCACTTAGAAATAATTCTGCTTAATTATACTGTATACTTAAGCTAGTGTACCACAAAGAGACAAGAGAAGTCTTGCAAAACACTTTTTTCAACATTTACAGTTCATTTAGTGATTAAATAAACGTGTTAGATAACTGCGAAGTTATTTCTGACACTGTAAGTAGAGCTACCTTGTGCGCGGGACAAATATAAACGAACGAACAAAAAACGATTCAAACAAAAACGTCTTTAAATACCAGGCATTCTTCAGGACTATTTATAGCTACAGTGTTCAATATTTTCCCTCAATTCATGATAACTCGTAAGTTACGAAAACATAGCGAACATTTACGCCTTGTCTGGGATTCAAACCCAGAACGCCTAGCATCGTAAGCTACCATGTCTACCTAAACACCATGGAGTCATTCAACACTGCGTTTTGCTGCCCGTTTTTTTTACCACAATTTAATACCAAACGTCCTGCTTGTTATTCATTATCCCGCATATTAGAGNAGCCAATCAGACAACAGACCCGTTAAAGAGCAAGCGCAGCCAATCAGCGATTGGGCACGCACAAATCGAAAGAAGCCACGCCATCTTTATATTTACCTGCTCTGCGATAACACAGAGGACATAGTATAATCTATGTCACTTGCAAAATTTTTCCGTTTTATTGGACAGATTCGTCGGTTGTTGTTTGCATCACAGGTTACATCAACCGGGTAATGCACGCTGATAAAAGCTGTTAACGGTAAATTGAGTAATTTTGAAAGCCCTACTTCAGATCTTTTATGCATATTGTTTAATCTTCCGACATATGTACAAATAACATTGCCATGGGTCTGACCACTTTATACATACGGCGGTCAAGCGAAACTGTGAAATTATTAGACAAATAATACTCTTACATGCATTAAGCAGTGGCGTATGGTGAAGTGTTGCAAGGTAAGCTGGTGTTTGCTCAGTTCTGTACACACTCGGCACACGCAGCAGGAACCTGTAACTAGAGTGGAGTCGGCATAAATTGAATGTACTCGGGCGAGAGAGCGGCGAAGCACCCATTAAACACTTTCTGTGACGTCAACTGCACTAATGCGTTTAAGTGGCCGATGTGTGAACTAGCAAACTCTTGGGTAAAGTACAGATAAAAACACAGCTGACCTTGCAACCGTTCACCACATGCCGCTGGCATTAAGGAAACATATAGCTAAATAAATAATTTCAGTTCTCACAAATGGTTACCTATCAGTCACTTTTTATCCAACTTTAAAGCACATAACTACTCTCCTTCCATGGCTATCAACATTACTGCACGCAATGTCAGTCAGTGTGCCCGTTACAATAGACGCAGGTAGCGGCAGTGACATTTTTCATAGGTTGATTTCAAAAGTGCTCACTTTACCGTGAACAGTCTATACGTGAAAATACTCAGGCCAACTTACTGATGTGCCTAGCCATTACCGATGACACACTTCTAACTTTTATTGAATGGCAGAACATTTGCATAGACTTCAAAGTGTTGCCTCTAACTGGGGTATTTAACAATATAATTGCTTTTTTATTAGCACCTGCGTTTCATGCGGGGTTTAATGGGGGCCGGCATACAAACTAAATTAACGTTGAGTACAGAAGTAAAATGGCGATGGTGTTCCTTTAATGTGGGCGTACTCATTCGTTGGTATGCTGCACAAAGTTTTGGTACGTGCCTTGAGTCTGTTCGGCTACTGCACGCTGTGAAATGTTCCCTACTGGTTAGTAAATAGGTTATCAGGCTTTGATTGGACGATATTCGTTCCGAAATACCGCTGGCCAGTGACGCCATTTTGCTGGCAAGTGCAGCTACGATTCGCGGTATAAGCAGATGTTTCTCTTTTTAATACACATTTATTTTGTGATTTAGGAAAGCAAAACTCGCTTAGAAATAATTCTGCTTAATTATACTGTATACGTAAGCTAGTGTACCACAAAGAGACAAGAGAAGTCTTGCAAAACACTTTTTTCAACATTTACAGTTCATTTAGTGATTAAATAAACGTGTTAGATAACTGCGAAGTTATTTCTGACACTGTAAGTAGAGCTACCTTGTGCGCGGGACAAATATAAACGAACGAACAAAAAACGATTCAAACAAAAACGTCTTTAAATACCAGGCATTCTTCAGAACTATTTATATCTAGAGTGTTCAATATTTTCCCTCAATTCGTGACAACTCGTAAGTTACGAAAACATAGCGAACATTTACGCCTTGTCTTGGATTCAAACCCAGAACGCCTCGCATCGTAAGCTACCGTGTCTACCTAAACACCATGGAGTCATTCAACACTGAGTTTTGCTGCCCGTTTTTTTTACCACAATTTAATACCAAACGTCCTGCTTGTTATTCATTATCCCGCATATTAGAGNGTTTTGCTGCCCGTTTTTTTTACCACAATTTAATACCAAACGTCCTGCTTGTTATTCATTATCCCGCATATTAGAGTTCGCAAAGAAATCCTGAGGAACGTACCTTGTAAACAACTAATTATTAGGGTCACCTGTTTTTTTTTTTTGCGAATAGATTTACGCGCATGCTAGGACTTCAACTTCGTACGTGCACGCTTGCAAACTCCCTTCGGCTATTGGCCACGTGTCTATGCGAGAAGAACTTTTCTATTCTACTGGGCTAATCAGACTTAAGTTGCCCCGACACTGGACGTCTGTGAATGGCTGGCAGACACGTAAGACGCGTGACAGTTGACATCCTCCAACCACGAAATTAATTATGACGTAATGTGCTTTGCAGTACAACTAGTCGTGGAATCTTTTCGCGAAAAACAGGTGGCCCTACTAATAATTAATTGCTGCAAGACCGTTGAGGCGTTTCTAAGTTTCCAGCCTATGAATCCTGGGTAGATCACAATTATTTCTTTGTTTGTTTTTAATTATAAATATATTTACTTAGTTTTGTAAGCAGAACCTCTGTAAGCAGAACCTCTTTCTTATACAAGTAAAAAAAAAAGAAGTGAAAGTCGAGCAAAAAAATGGGGTTCTGAGGGGAAGGGGAAGGGGAAGGGAGAACAAAACCTAATAAACATAACAGTAACAAAATATATAAGTTTTAAATGTGTTCGTGCTTCTGGAAGTCGTGTACTCAAAAACCTGATTTTACTGTAGTCAAAGTGAGCTGCTGTGTTCCCATTTACAGAGACAAAGGATATTGTACAGTTTCGTTGAAAATGTGAAGAGAAGGCTGTGGGATGCCGATTGGGCGTCTTAGGTAACAGAGAAGGTTTGCGCAAAACTTCGCACGGCATGTTAGTGACTGGGAGACTGCTGATGTGTCTGGAGATTTCTGAGCGAGAAACGGATGTAAGCATACCAACCGTGATATGTGTACGCTCCCCAGATTCGAATCAGTGGAAAACCACTGATCCACAGTGAAATCCAACTACTCGAATCAGTGAAAATGGCTCCACTTAGAGTAAGTGAATTGGGCGACTCTTAACAGCGAGGTCTTGAGAGCCGAGGCTTCACTTAGAATCAATGGAAAACCACTGGNTAAGTGAATTGGGCGACTCTTAACAGCGAGGTCTTGAGAGCCGAGGCTTCACTTAGAATCAATGGAAAACCACTGGTTGTTTCAGTGAAACAATTTCAATGATTGAATAAGTGACTGCCAACGGCGTGCGGCGAATTAAATATTATTTTTATCGAATTTTTGCTATACCATTAAGAGAAATAAAAATATTTCCGATTGACACTATTTACATTCCACAATATTGCGTAATTTAAAAAAGTAAAAAAACTACGGCGAGTGGTCATGATTGAACCCACACCTTCCCCACCACGCTTTTATGCCATTATCTTACCAACTGAGCTACCAAGCCAACGCTGACATAAGAGGGGATATGAATATCGATATAAATTCGATATATATAGCAATATTAATTTGATATATATAAACTGGATATATATATATAAACTGGATATAAATTCGANTAAGTGAATTGGGCGACTCTTAACAGCGAGGTCTTGAGAGCCGAGGCTTCACTTAGAATCAATGGAAAACCACTGATTGTTTCAGTGAAACAATTTCAATGATTGAATAAGTGACTGCCAACTGCGTGCGGCGAATTAAATATTATTTTTATCGAATTTTTGCTATACCATTAAGAGAAATAAAAATATTTCCGATTGACACTATTTACATTCCACAATATTGCGTAATTTAAAAAGTAAAAAAACTACGGCGAGTGGTCATGATTGAACCCACACCTTCCCCACCACGCTTTTATGCCATTATCTTACCAACTGAGCTACCAAGCCAACGCTGGCATAAGAGGGGATATGGATATCGATACAAATTCGATATATATAGCAATATTAATTTGATATATATAAACTGGATATATATATATAAACTGGATATAAATTCGANAAATTCGATATATATAGCAATATTAATTTGATATATATAAACTGGATATATATATATAAACTGGATATAAATTCGATATATATAAACTTGATATATCTATACAAATTATTTATGTATCGAATTATCCCCTTTTACTGCCAGAGTTGGTTTGGTAGCTCAGTTGGTAAGATAATGGTATAAAAGCGTGTTGGGGAAGGTGTGGGTTCAATCCTAACCACTCGCCATATTGTTTTTTACTTTTTTTAAATTACGGAATGTATATACAAACTGGCAGTGAATAAAATGGTTGATGAATCAGTAAAAAATGCCACTGAATCAATAAGTGAAGAAGAAGTTGAATTTTTTGACTAATTCATCAGTTAAATTCACTGAAGTGACTGCTCAATTAGTCAGGTACTGTTAACTGATTTAAACAGTGAAATTCTCACTTATTCAGATTTAGAGTGTAACAGCACAGAAACTTCAAACCTCCGATTATGATGGAGTGGAGTGGAGTGGAGAGTTTTGGGCGGCTCTTAACATCGAGGTCTTGAGAGCCGATGAGGGTGAAGCGAGGAGGGGATGGTGCAGAGCCGCAATGCCAGGGCGGGGGAAACAGGAGATCCCCGAGAATACCCGCCCACCAGCGGCATCGTCCGGCACGATTCCCACGTGCGACGATCATGCTAGAGAAAAGGAAATAGTGCCTCTGTCACTTCGATGATAACATATGTAATCGGGCAAAATAACAATATAAGATAATACTCGATTAGTGCAATAAACCAAACCACGATAAAATGCTATATCACATTTCAAGTGAGTTGATAAGTATTGAGTATGAGATAAGGAGCATGCGACAGGCACTGCACTCTCGCCCATCTTATTGGTAACAATAAAGTTAAAAAAAAAATAGTTCCGCCTGGATTATTCTCCGGCCTAAGTCACGAGGTGTGAAGTATATCTGCATTACAAATCTTATTATATTCAATGCGCTGGTGTGAAGGGAAAAGTTTTTGAAAAACTGATATTACAAAAAATTTACTTTCATTTGAAAATTAGATAATTGATGTATAAAATTACAAAAAATTGTTGAGGAACGAAATTTTATTTTTATAAAAGTGTTAAATACCATTTGGCTTAATGCTTATTGAAATATTTTTATTTTAGTGTGTTGCCGTGGAAGGGGAAAGGGTACGATACATTTTGAAGTTCTATATTCCTCATTCCTAAAGAAATGTTCTTCTGGCTGTACTTCGGGTGAAACAGCCGAATCTAGAACCAATATCTCATCTCGCCCGTGTTGATGCTACCTCAGCCGATAATAAGTATGCGGGCAGTATTTGTCATCGTCCTAGGGGACGGTGATATGTTCCCGGGAAAAGTTGACGGATTACTGCACGCTGTTCACGGAAAAGTGAACACTTTTGAAATCAACCGTTGAGAAATGTCAATACCCCTACCTGCACAATATATTCAATGGGAACACTGAGTGGCATGCGCTCAGTAAAGTTACTAACGAAGGAAGAAAAGTAGTTCCAAGATTTAACGTTGAATCTAAAGTTTTAGGTAAACATTTGCGAATACCGAAATGATTTATTTTGTTTTCTATTCTTTTAATGCGTATAGATGTGAAGAATTAGCAAATCTGTAAAATATTTACTTTTATAATAACTTTACAGTTTCACTAGACCGATGCATGAATAAAGTGATCAGGTTCTTCGTAATGTTAATTTTACATTTGGTGTAAGAGTACACAATATGTATACAAGTAGATCTTAAGCAGTAATTTCAAAAGTGCTCTTAAGCAGGGCTTTCAAAAGTGCTCAGTTTACCATGAACAAACTATACAGGGATGTGGCAAATATGGTGACGTAAACAATCTTTGCGATTTTCCAGTCTCCACCCATCCTCCTTTTGATTTTGCGCTATTGCAGGGTTCTAATAATAAGGAAAGAGAAATTAGAGATTGTGTTTGGTCTCTTTGACGTAAGCTTACGACTGGCTTTGTGGCAACCAAACACTCCTACTAGCACCAGAATGCCCTGTAAGTTTATCACATTTCCGTAGTCGGCTTTACAGGGTAGCTANAACCAAACACTCCTACTAGCACCAGAATGCCCTGTAAGTTTATCACATTTCCGTAGTCGGCTTTACAGGGTAGCTGCGACCAACGTCTGTACTATCTTCGGAGTGTCCTGTAAGTTAATCATTTCCGCATTCGACTTAACAAGTCACGTCAACATCACAATGCTCTGCATTTCTATAACATCAGGAGAAATTAAAATATTGCTAATCGAGTTGATGTTAAAGAAATGCATATTATCTGTNTCTGCATTTCTATAACATCAGGAGAAATTAAAATATTGCTAATCGAGTTGATGTTAAAGAAATGCATATTATCTGTGATATAAACAGGGTGCTTTGCTGCATAGGTATATTTCACTGAGATGATATTGTAAGTTGATTGACCTAGCACTGTAACACTGTAACACCGTCTTTCTCACACTAAAAAGTTTTGTAAATTGCCTACTTTTTTTCCATGTGAGTATTTAAACTACAATGATTAATAATTAAAGTGTTATTTTTTAAAACCTGTATTATGAACCTCGAACATTTTTGCTTTTCAGCGTTCAGGTTTCAAGTGTGAATAAGTCTAATGAATTGAGAAGCGTGCACTAATGTTGAGACAAACTGACTTTCGTCTCCTGCTCATGACGTCAACATTGGCTCACAAGTTGGCATAAGAAATGTCAATCACTTGTTTGAACAGTACGTGCCGTTTATTTTCGTAAACTTGCTTTAAAAAAAATATGATAATATTTTGCGTAACTTGATAATATCGTGCTTACATTACAACTCAATGAAAAGTGGGCTCGCATCTTAAAACACTTAGTCTATTAACGTAAACATTGTGCTAAACATATAAGGAAGCCACTTTGTTTTGAAAGTTCTAAAGAAAAAAAACTATCATTCAGTGACAATCCACGTCAATAACTTGACAAAGAAAGAATTTTGTCCATAGAAGTATTATTCTTTATTTGAAGAAGAGCCATGTCACATCGCGTAAGTTGTAAATTTCCATTANAATTTTGTCCATAGAAGTATTATTCTTTATTTGAAGAAGAGCCATGTCACATCGCGTAAGTTGTAAATTTCCATTCATCATTTAATAACGATGACTAATATGAGTGGCGAGATTTCGCAGAGGGCAACGGAATAACTAAGATAAACCATGAATAGCCTTTTTCTACCGTTGAAGCCCGTTGTTATAACTGAACATTGCTTCATCTGATGCCTTAAAAGGTTTTACTTTTAAGGCCCGTACTTTTTTAACTTGTAACTTTCTTGTTTAAGAGCTCCACACATTAAATGAAACTCAGCAATGCGTAATTTAACATTATTCGATACCGACATTTTTTTTCGAAGCGATTATGAAAATCACGTCTGTCGTCCTATGAAATTCTTTAAAAATACGATTACAGATTGCTTTCAGCCATGTTCTGATAAGGCACGATGTTTATTAATTTACATAAGTTTCGTTGGATAGTTCAAAGCAGCTGCTTCTGTGTTTGCGGAATTTTGCGGAATTATCTTCTTATTTAAGGGAAAAAATATTTAACGTAGTGGCCAATTACTGAACGCCAGGATTAGGAGACAAACGCGGCACACCTGGTTAGGAAAGTTACATTGCTTGGTGAAATGTTATTTCCCTTCCTCGGAAACTCTGNAATTTTGTCCATAGAAGTATTATTCTTTATTTGAAGAAGAGCCATGTCACATCGCGTAAGTTGTAAATTTCCATTAATCATTTAATAACGATGACTAATATGAGTGGCGAGATTTCGCAGAGGGCAACGGAATAACTAAGATAAACCATGAATAGCCTTTTTCTACCGTTGAAGCCCGTTGTTATAACTGAACATTGCTTCATCTGATGGCTTAAAAGGTTTTACTTTTAATGCCCGTACTTTTTTAACTTGTAACTTTCTTGTTTAAGAGCTCCACACATTAAATGAAACTCAGCAATGCGTAATTTAACATTATTCGATACCGACATTTTTTTTCGAAGCGATTATGAAAATCACGTCTGTCGTCCTATGAAATTCTTTAAAAATACGATTACAGATTGCTTTCAGCCATGTTCTGATAAGGCACGATGTTTATTAATTTACAGAAGTTTCGTTGGATAGTTCAAAGCAGCTGCTTCTGTGTTTGCGGAATTTTGCGGAATTATCTTCTTATTTAAGGGAAAAAATATTTAACGTAGTGGCCAATTACTGAACGCCAGGATTAAGAGACAAACGCGGCACACCTGGTTAGGAAAGTTACATTGCTTGGTGAAATGTTATTTCCCTTCCTCGGAAACTCTGACATCGCATGTTCATCAACCCCAACGAAGCCCACGAATCCACCGTTACCCGACTCGGCGTTTTTATGAGCCAACGTTAAGGCATCTCAGAGATCGCGTACATAGGCTGGAGACAAGTAAGTGGAGTAATTTTTTTAACCTTACAATGAAATTCGACGAAATGTCTCGCTCCCTTTTTCAGGGCCTCCTAATATTTAAAACTTCACAGTTAAGTAACGAGTAGCAATGTTGCCAAACTGAGGTAAATCTTTATTCCTTCACACTACCTACATACGATGAAAACTGAGGAGGAAGTTGTCATTTGGGAAAGAGGAGGTCGGAGCAAGAGAACGATGATCCTAGAATTCTTCTCCCCGCCACCCCCTTCACCGAGATGTTAAGAATAGGAAGAGCTGATAGTAACATTGTACTCACTAGTCATTTGATTTCGGTATTATTCTTCAAAATTTAAGGTGCCGTGGTGGTGTAGTGGTCAGACTAATCGCCTCCCACCTAGGCGAACCGGGCTCGTTTCCCGGCGGAGTCACTCCCGGATTTTCGCGTGTAGGAAACGTGCTGGGCGATGCCGCTGGTCGCCTAGGTTGGAGGCGAGCAGGTTAACCACTACACCACCGTGGCCCCTAATGGCCAAACTGTAGAAGATGTTCAGTGATCTGAAGTCGAGAGTTTGATTTTTTTTTTTTTTTTTAAGGAAGCTTTATTTTATAATCTGGGGAATGTTAAACTAAACTTTGCTTCTGTGGCAAGGATAAATCTGCAAGAAATCCACTTCTTCGTCCATTTGATGACGTTCGTCATAGTGAACAAAGAAATGCACTCCACCTTTCAAGCTATTTATTTTTAAATATAATTTATCTGCATGGTCACATGGAAATACTCGCTTGCGCTAGAATGCCTGAAATCCCGACATAATTTTCAAAGCGATTTTAACTTTACATAGAGCTGAGAAAAGCGGCACAATATTTTGCTTGTCCCTTATCAATTTGAATGGTTTCACAGCAGATAATTTAAGGGATTTGCTCTTTTTTTTTGCGCTCATGGAANAAAAGCGGCACAATATTTTGCTTGTCCCTTATCAATTTGAATGGTTTCACAGCAGATAATTTAAGGGATTTGCTCTTTTTTTTTGCGCTCATGGAAACAAAATTTCTAGCCATTCTTGTCTGTTTTGAATCGCAGCGCAGATTCACTTGCGATAGTTCTGGTCTCAGATAAGACATTCTTGTTACTTCGAGCAACTTTATCCTGCACGTCGTCAGTTCGCTAACCTTTTCCTGTACAATGCAGATTACATAAAAACAAGAGTAATTAATCGGTTATTGTCACAGCTGACCACATAGATTCGTATTTTAATTTACGCAGAAAATTATTTTATGTTGTAATTCGCGTCTGTTTGGAAGTTTGACATACTCATCTAGCATTCATATTGAATTCCGAATGTTGCATTCGACTTCCTGGCTGCGTTAACCTCGCTGTGTAACGACCTTGGTGGGCCCGAACCTATGTGTATGCACTGAAGCACGTTTCTCCTGAAGGTAAAGGCTATTCACGGTAAACTGAGCACTTATAGGAACCCTGCTCAAGATCTATGTACTTGTATGTACATTGTGTATTCTTCCAACATATGCAAAAATAACATTGTCACGAACCTGATAACTTAATTCATGCGCCGATCAAGTGACACTGTATAATTATTATAAAAGTTAATACTTAACAAATTTGCTGGTTCTTAAACTTATATGCATAAAAAAAAACCCAAAGTAGAATAAATAATTTCACTTTTCACAAATGTTTACTTAACAGTGTTTATTCAACGTTACGAAATGGAACGGCTTTTCCTCCTTTCGTTGCCAACTTTACTGGGTGCATGCTAGTCTGTGTAGATGTTGAATTATACGCAGGTAGGGGCAGTGACATTTTTCAAACGTTGATTTCAAAAGTGCTAAATTAAACGTGACCCCCCTACAGGTAGAGCTAGTGATTTTTCGCGAAAAAATATGAATACACGGTAGACTTGAATACTACAAGCACCCAGCTGTAGTTTGTCTATTGCCATTGGTTGCTGTCTGCTCGAGAAGGCGTTATCATATTTGACCGGGCCACTCACAATTCCGCAACATCGACACGGCTCCTGCGTGATTCGTGTGCGGACAGTTAACGCGTGTCAAAAAAGTAATACAGCCAATCACGGAAGGTAAACGACCCTACAGTGTTTTGAAATATAACTTTGTCTTGAAATCTTTTCGCGATATATCACTACTCCCGCCCGTAAGTGGATACTACTCGAGCAGGGTACAGCGTCAGGCGGTCACGACCCGCGTTACGTCGACGATCGCGATCGGAGACAAAATAAAGCAGCGGGGTGGAGAATGCGACGATGTTGGAAGGCGTCCAGCGTGCGGCTCGTATCTTTAGCAGCCTGCCTGCGAACACCTTGCTTGGCGCAGAGGACGCCCAGCCCCGGCTTTCACAACGTTTCCCCGGCAGAGACCGGGTTTGGCATCACTCCCACCTCAACACAGAAACCAATCCCCAATAGGGTTTACTGGTTAAGCTTAATTTAACGAGTCGGAGGAATATCGTGGAAGCAGAACTTTAGCAGGGCTTTTTAAAAGTGTGATGTATCCGTGAATAGATTATAAAGTTAATTATACTCAGATTAGGAACAAGAAGAATTTTCGTATGACAGAGTTTGGCATAGGGAAGATTTCCGCCGCTAAGTGCACAGTGTTCCAAAGAGGTCACTTTTAATTAAAATTTTAAGCTACTTAAATAATAAAAGAGAAAGATTTTACTTAGTTACGTAGTTGTTATATATTTTACTTATAATAATTTCGATTATTTTGTGTTATAATGAAGAAGGTAGAGAAAATAAATGTAAACATGCGACACTAGTGCTTACCTAGTGGCGAAAAATTTTAGTTGCCAATCTAAAAGCTTTGAGCTTCCCAACCTGAGTAGAATAAACCTTAACTGAAAGTCAGTTGATAAGCTACTGCCGATAGGCGAATCAAGTAAATTAACTGGGAACAAGTGACTCATAGCAGTGGAATTCTTGACACTCAGTGAGAATTACAAATACATCAGTGGAATTCGGCCACCATATTAATTAGTTATCTGACACTGATTATCGGTCGCTCAGTTTCCACTGTTTTCACTGATTTGGCTCAATTTTCAATGATTTAAGTTTAGAGTGTAGAAGCGAGTCTTGTGTCTGAGTGGCTAGTGCATACTGCGAAAGTCTCCCTATTGGCCGGGCTGCGGGCTGGCGAGTGGGTCGCCCCGCGCTGATTGGCGAACGGCGTTCAAACAGATTGCTGGTCAGTGTCGGCGTTTTTCTGGCATGTGTCGCTGGAGTTGATGGCATAGGCGGTTGTTCCACCTCTGTATTAATTCCCAACCCTTTGAGATCAACATCAATTTAGGTATTGTTTCATGTGTTTGTTGCAAATCAGAAATGTTTTGATCCGTGCTGTTCTTAGGTCGACGCAGCACTTTTTTCATCATAACAACCAACTATCTGTATTTTTTTTTGTGTTTGGCTATCGTAAAATGAATCATCCGTAACCTAGGACAACAGTATTGTTTATTCCATTCGGTCCCAGTGTACACAAATGTGTACATTACGCACGTGTAGGTAATTTTTGGTCTGTAATACACAGCGAAGCTCAATGACCAATGATCTTACCTGTGGGTAAATTATTCACAAACCATCTTCCTGGTCTAGATCATAATTGGTTCACATAACTGTAGCCGAACATATTGTCCACAGCTCATTACTGTGACAACGAAACAAGCATTGTGTCTCCATAAGTATAGCAAGCACCATAATTTTGTTTTGTTTGCAACACCTGAAACCGTAAATTAAATTGGGTCTGAAAGGGTTAATAATCAGTTACTTACCGAGAAAACAATTTGGCATCGAGCTACGCAGAGTACGTCAAGCGTCAAAAACAACCTACTCAAGCATCGTGTCCACGAGTGTGTACACTGAATCAGAATAGGCCAATTGCTCAATGGCTATGCAGTGAAAGGCTGACAATAAACGGTCTTTACGGACTAGACAGCCCACTACGTGTCTACGGGACGCCGGGGATGGTGCGTGAGTCATCAGTAGTCCAAGCGCGACGCCTCAGTGAGCATGGCGACAGTGGACCCACTGTCAACTGGAGGACGCGCACTCCAAGAAATTATTTGCAAATACAGTGGACCCACTGTCAACTGGAGGACGTGCACTCCAAGAAATTATTTGTAAATCTACCATATTAGTATATATGTATACTGGGAAAGCGTATACGGTAAAGGTATTTCCCGTACATCCGTGGCAGTGTTCCTGCATTTGCTCAGGGAACAGTCAAACGCATAGGGAAGTTCCCAACTTTGTATAGTGGTGATACTAAACNAAAAGCGGCACAATATTTTGCTTGTCCCTTATCAATTTGAATGGTTTCACAGCAGATAATTTAAGGGATTTGCTCATTTTTTTTGCGCTCATGGAAACAAAATTTCTAGCCATTCTTGTCTGTTTTGAATCGCAGCGCAGATTCACTTGCGATAGTTCTGGTCTCAGATAAGACATTCTTGTTACTTCGAGCAACTTTATCCTGCACGTCGTCAGTTCGCTAACCTTTTCCTGTACACTGCAGATTACATAAAAACAAGTGTAATTAATCGGTTATTGTCACAGCTGACCACATAGATTCGTATTTTAATTTACGCAGAAAATTATTTTATGTTGTAATTCGCGTCTGTTTGGAAGTTTGACATACTCATCTAGCATTCATATTGAATTCCGAATGTTGCATTCGACTTCCTGGCTGCGTTAACCTCGCTGTGTAACGACCTTGGTGGGCCCGAACCTATGTGTATGCACTGAAGCACGTTTCTCCTGAAGGTAAAGGCTATTCACGGTAAACTGAGCACTTATAGGAACCCTGCTCAAGATCTATGTACTTGTATGTACATTGTGTATTCTTCCAACATATGCAAAAATAACATTGTCACGAACCTGATAACTTAATTCATGCGCCGATCAAGTGACACTGTATAATTTTTATAAAAGTTAATACTTAACAAATTTGCTGGTTCTTAAACTTATATGCATTAAAAAAAAACCCAAAGTAGAAGAAATAATTTCACTTTTCACAAATGTTTACTTAATAGTGTTTATTCAACGTTACGAAATTGAACGGCTGTTCCTCCTTTCGTTGCCAACTTTACAGGGGGGCATGCTAGTCTGTGTAGATGTTGAATTATACGCAGGTAGGGGCAGTGACATTTTTCAAACGTTGATTTCAAAAGTGCTAAATTAAACGTGACCCCCCTACAGGTAGAGCTAGTGATTTTTCGCGAAAAAATATGAATACACGGTAGACTTGAATACTACAAGCACCCAGCTGTAGTTTGTCTATTGCCATTGGTTGCTGTCTGCTCGAGAAGGCGTTATCATATTTGACCTGGCCACTCACAATTCCGCAACATCGACACGGCTCCTGCGTGATTCGTGTGCGGACAGTTAACGCGTGTCAAAAAAGTAATACAGCCAATCACGGAAGGTAAACGACCCTACAGTGTTTTGAAATATAACTTTGTCTTGAAATCTTTTCGCGAGATATCACTACTCCCGCCCGTAAGTGGATACTACTCGAGCAGGGTACAGCGTCAGGCGGTCACGACCCGCGTTACGTNATATCACTACTCCCGCCCGTAAGTGGATACTACTCGAGCAGGGTACAGCGTCAGGCGGTCACGACCCGCGTTACGTCGACGATCGCGATCGGAGACAAAATAAAGCAGCGGGGTGGAGAATGCGACGATGTTGGAAGGCGTCCAGCGTGCGGCTCGTATCTTTAGCAGCCTGCCTGCGAACACCTTGCTTGGCGCAGAGGACGCCCAGCCCCGGCTTTCACAACGTTTCCCCGGCAGAGACCGGGTTTGGCATCACTCCCACCTCAACACAGAAACCAATCCCCAATAGGGTTTACTGGTTAAGCTTAATTTAACGAGTCGGAGGAATATCGTGGAAGCAGAACTTTAGCAGGGCTTTTTAAAAGTGTGATGTATCCGTGAATAGATTATAAAGTTAATTATACTCAGATTAGGAACAAGAAGAATTTTCGTATGACAGAGTTTGGCATAGGGAAGATTTCCGCCGCTAAGTGCACAGTGTTCCAAAGAGGTCACTATTAATTAAAATTTTAAGCTACTTAAATAATAAAAGAGAAAGATTTTACTTAGTTACGTAGTTGTTATATATTTTACTTATGNTAAAATTTTAAGCTACTTAAATAATAAAAGAGAAAGATTTTACTTAGTTACGTAGTTGTTATATATTTTACTTATGATAATTTCGATTATTTTGTTTTATAATGAAGAAGGTAGAGAAAATAAATGTAAACATGCGACACTAGCGCTTACCTAGTGGCGAAAAATTTTAGTTGCCAATCTAAAAGCTTTGAGCTTCCCAACTTGAGTAGAATAAACCTTAACTGAAAGTCAGTTGATAAGCTACTGCCGACAGGCGAATCAAGTAAATTAACTGGGAACAAGTGACTCATAGCAGTGGAATTCTTGACTCACAGTGAGAATTACAAATACATCAGTGGAATTCGGCCACCATATTAATTAGTTATCTGACACTGATTATCGGTCGCTCAGTTTCCACTGTTTTCACTGTTTTCACTGATTTTGCTCAATTTTCAATGATTTAAGTTTAGAGTGTAGAAGCGAGTCTTGTGTCTGAGTGGCTAGTGCATACTGCGAAAGTCTCCCTATTGGCCGGGCTGCGGGCTGGCGAGTGGGTCGCCCCGCGCTGATTGGCGAACGGCGTTCAAACAGATTGCTGGTCAGTGTCGGCGTTTTTCTGGCATGTGTCGCTGGAGTTGATGGCATAGGCGGTTGTTCCACCTCTGTATTAATTCCCAACCCTTTGAGATCAACATCAATTTAGGTATTGTTTCATGTGTTTGTTGCAAATCAGAAATGTTTTGATCCGTGCTGTTCTTAGGTCGACGCAGCACTTTTTTCATCATAACAA
The DNA here is from genome assembly GCA_002778355.1 of Clitarchus hookeri. NCBI lineage: Eukaryota > Metazoa > Arthropoda > Insecta > Phasmatodea > Phasmatidae > Clitarchus > Clitarchus hookeri. Next base: position 240,701 of record NQII01003058.1, read on the forward strand.
CCAACTATCTGTATTTTTTTTGTGTTCGGCTACCGTAAAATGAACCATCCGTAACCTAGGACAACAGTATTGTTTATTCCATTCGGTCCCAGTGTACACAAATGTGTACATTACGCACGTGTAGGTAATTTTTGGTCTGTAATACACAGCGAAGCTCAATGACCAATGATCTTACCTGTGGGTAAATTATTCGCAAACCATCTTACTGGTCTATATCATAATTGGTTCACATAACTGTAGCCGAACATATTGTCCACAGCTCATTACTGTGACAACGAAACAAGCATTGTGTCTACTTAAGTATAGCAAGCACCATAATTTTGTTTTGTTTGCAACACCTGAAACCGTAAATTTAATTGGGTCTGAAAGGGTTAATAATCAGTTACTTACCGAGAAAACAATTTGGCATCGAGCTACGCAGAGTACGTCAAGCGTCAAAAACAACCTACTCAAGCATCGTGTCGACGAGTGTGTACACTGAATCAGAATAGGCCAATTGCTCAATGGCTATGCAGTGAAAGGCTGACAATAACGGTCTTTACGGACTAGACAGCCCACTACGTGTCTACGGGACGCCGGGGATGGTGAGTGAGTCATCAGTAGTCCAAGCGCGACGCCTCAGTGAGCATGGCGACAGTGGACCCACTGCCAACTGGAGGACGTGCACTCCAAGAAATTATTTGTAAATCTACCATATTAGTATATATGTATACTGGGAAAGCGTATACGGTAAAGGTATTTCCCGTACATCCGTGGTAGTGTTCCTGCATTTGCTCAGGGAACAGTCAAACGCATAGGGAAGTTCCCAACTTTGTATAGTGGTGATACTAAACNAGTGTTCCTGCATTTGCTCAGGGAACAGTCAAACGCATAGGGAAGTTCCCAACTTTGTATAGTGGTGATACTAAACGTACCTACATGTATGGCAGTTTTATGTTTGGTAATATTTCCATACAATGTATAGGTTAAAAACTTCCAATACAGTTTAGGAAGTTTACCAGAATTTTTTTTTACGGTGTTAAAATCTTTTTTGTAGCTTAAGCATTACGAAAGTATGGGCATGTGAACAGAAAAAATACGATGTATACACAAAGGTATAAGAGCGAAACAAAAAAATTTACAATCGCAAGTCATGTGTTCTTACTATGATGACCGAAATTTAACAGCGCGGTATGACATGCACGTAATCAATAATTTGTAGTTTTTATTTATTTATTTAAGATTTGGTAATTTTTTAATTTGAAATTTGTAAAGAAAATGCTTTTAACACTTAGATCGTTGACGATAGTAGACTAATTGCAATTCCATAATCTATACATACTTACGTTTTAAAAGGAAAGTAAACACTTTCATAAAAATAATTTTGAGCGTCAAAATAATTTTATTTCGTTATTAAATTTCTTTTGACGTTATGGTGTATTCCCATGTACATTACGATGTATCACCGAAATATGCTGGTATTTATAATATGCGGCATACTTAAAAAATAATTAAGGAAAACAAAACAAAAATATTCACAGAAACAGTGATTATTTCTCTTTTGTGCAATAGTATTTAATATATCCTCGTATTTTCTTACTGTACGGGAATATGCATAGACATTGGAGCTAAACCAATTCATATTTAATTTATTATTCAAAATGATTATGCTAGAACATTTTATTCCAAATGATTATATATAAGAATATTTCATTAAAATATTTGTAGGGGCTAGTACCATTCAACCAGCTGATCCTTATTAGCCTACTTTTCGAAGGAAAGGAAGGCATATGATATCACTTTCCTGTCTATGTGTTTGTGTGTATAAAGTGTGCATGCGTCCCTTAGATATTTTTAACTCGTAAACTAAATTACATCACACTCGGTACACCACAGTAGATACTTAATAAGAACAACCGACTTTTATAGTTTTCAAACACGCCGGATGCATACTTTCAAAATGCCGGCCATTAAAAAAATTTGGGGCACTACGTCATTTCTCAGCAACCATTTAACCGACTTAAACCACTTTTGGAATATTGACAGTGCATTGAACTTTGTGAAAGATATTGTTATTGGTCAAACATTTTGGAGGAGTTTTTAAGTTATATCTCAGAAACTACTTAACCGAGTCCCACCAAATTTAGCATGTAAATAATACCGCGTTAGATAATGAACACGTATGTTATTGAAATATAATTATTATATGTTAATTTGTTCTATCTACCATATAGTTTGACCAATTTCAACCAAACTTGGTATGCTTAAAGTACCTATTACAAGCATAAAATTTACTCACTATTTGGTACGCCATTTTTTAAAGTAGTGCCACGTGAAAAGAAACAGATTCCTCCCATATTTGGCAAACAAGTACTACTAGTAGATAATGTAAATCAATATGTTTAAGAGAGTCATACACTTTATCATAATGGCGGCTACATAAGCAGTTTAGCTTAGTACACTATAGATATCTATGAGAACAAGAAACAACTTTCAACTTAACTTTGTATAGTGGCGGTATCTATTACAACCGTCAAATGTGTACACAGCCATTTTGTAAGATATTGCCATACAAAAAATAAAAATTTTATGTCATAAGTCGCAAAACAATCCACTGATTCCCACAAAATTCAGGCGACAAGTTATACTTTTGTAGTCCATCTAAGATTATATGACACATATACAAAATAACAGCCATATGTACATTTTAGGTTCATATAATATGTGTCTGAAATTATTTCAAACTAATTTTGTACAGAATAACCCTGAACTACAGGTGCAAATGCTGTGAGATGAATCCCTATGCACAATGAGATAGAAACCAATATGCGACCTATGTCCTACAATAATTTTTAAGGGAGGTAGATGCCCTTGATAATCGATAATAGTAAAACTTACTCGGGAAGAAACATAAATTCCGTGAATACATGTTTTAAATGTGCCAAGCATTTTTTTTTAAATTGCGGCTATTTGAATAATTCAGATTTGGGTGTTATATCTACTAGTAAATAACTTAACGAAAGTCAACCAAACTTTGTATGCTGAGAGTATCCATTAGAAGCATCAAACATACGTAAAAGTAAAAGCCTCTTTTTCCCGCCTTTTGTATGATAGTGTAAGGTGAGAAAATGGAACATTTATGACCTATTTAGGCAACCAATCAACTAATTCCGATAAAATTTTGCACACAAGTAGGTCTAATGTAGACCGCGAAAATTTACATGATTTAATTGACTCACGTATTTGTATTCAAAATTAAGGCCTTGTAAATATTTCAAAATCGTAAACAATGTCTACCAAAACATTAGACATATTCAAACTCAAGTTGATGCTCCAGATGTTACCTCGGTAACGCAGTGGTTACATGCCAGGTTGCAGTACGACGATTTATGGGTTCAAATCCCGAGTAAAGCACGTGTGTGTTGGAATATACGTATTTCTGGTTCCATCTCTAATGATACCTTTGCCAATAAGACGTCAAGGCGTACCTACAATCTAAGGATTTAAGAACTTCATCACAATTATTTGCATCTATGTAGAGGAGAGTAGGCTCATTAATTATATAGATGACATCTTGTATTTTATTTCTGAATACGCGCAGTAAGTTGTACACTACGTTTAAATATCACTGAAGCAGTGGAGCACATGTCACGTAAGCCATGTTTCTATTGGCACTTTTTATTAACAAAATTATCAAACGACCCAAATTTGTCTAAACTCTTGAAGAGACATTCCTTTAACAGTTTTTTTGTCGGCTTCGTATTAGGTATTTTACCAGAAGTAAATTAACAAATAACAGCCATTAAAATTTTTTTAAGATGTTATGTTATTTATTTGCCATATTATTTGCAAGATGTGTAAAATTCATGCAGCTCAAATTATTTAAATATAAAATGTTTACCACATAATTAAAAATTACTTAACAAAGTGGATCGCTGGGATATTTATCAAGTATACCTACCATATGTGGTACAGAATTTCCATTTTATATTAATTTCAGATATTAATGTATAGTCTAAGTCAAAAAATATGCATTTTCCTTTAATTATTTTTTATTCTTCCCCCCCGACTTAGGTAACAGCAATTACAATTTATGTAAATCACCCATCCATTTTTTTTAGGGTTTAGTTAAGTATCTAAATTTGTGACGTATAAAATTAATGATTTTTATGACAGTTTTTTAAAGTTGTAATGTTTTGTATTTTTAATTTTTTGTTTAGGTTTAAGTTTTTTTAGCTTAATTTTTTTTTTGTTATGTTAGTAACCTGCCCTGGATTCGGAAGTTGCGTGTCTTGGAAGCTTTTGATAGGTCCATGACCTTGCTCCTGGGTGGGAATTTCAAACAGGGCGGACGTTTCCGCGATCGCCAAGATTTTCCATCTGTTAATCCGCTGCGCCATTGTAAACTTTTGATTTAGTTTCGCCCACGACGGGGCTTTACGTCTCGTCGACGGCGAGGTCACTATAGAGACGAAACAAGCTGTCCAGAGAGGCAGGAACGAGGAGGGGGATCGAAAAACCGTGGAAAACAGAAATCATCAGGATGGCCGTACCGGTATTCGAACCCCGGTCCTCCTGAATGCGAGTTCAAAGTTCAACCACTGGGCCACGCCACCTCGCTCGGGGATCTTGTTAGGCGGCAGCGACATTTTTAGAAGAGGGCACGGGGCCGACCTTAATGTTTTTAAGACGAAGAAGTCGCCGACGGCAGCCATGATGTGGTACGATGCCGTCTCAGTTACAGACGCCACTCTGTGTGTGCGGCCGGAAGGGCCACTAGGCGCCACCTTTGTTTCCCATTGAATTTAAAATTAAGTCTACAACTGTTTGAAGTAATTTTCAGTTAATTTTTCTGATCTTTTTCTTGTAACCCAGATGTACTGCGATTTGCCTTACTGACAAGCTAGCTGGCATTACCATTAATATTTCATATCAATTTAAGAACTTTTCATTGACAATATCTATATTTCGAGAGAAAATTTCTTCAGCAATTCGATTCATATAATATTTTTTGAAAGAACAGTGAAATTGTGGAATGTCGTTTAGCGCGTGTTTAAGTGAAAACATTTTATGTTCTGTTCTTTATTTTATTTTATCCTCACTAATTAAATCTTGTAAGAAGGGTGATATTTTGCACTTAAAATCCCACATCTATCATTTTCTTCTTTTCACCATCCTTACAATTTACAATCTGCTGTATAACCTTGTAATGACGCAATATATTAATTATCAAGGTTCTAACCGCGGTTTATTTTATTTCGTTTTGCGAAGCTTCGTTATATTTTATCGGGATTCAAAATTAAAGCCGCGGTAGTTTGTTTATCGTGGTATAACGTTATCGGGCATCCGTTTGCTTTTTCAAAATCTTAAATTTTGCTAAGCGTCAGCACTAGTATTAGAAGCTTTCCGAACTGCGTCAACAGTTTGTATTCTAGAAGGTTTGATTATTTTTTACCAACGATGCAGTTTGGACGGCACTGCTGGCGATGCCGACTGCCTTGCCCTTATCTGTGAAGAAAGGGGGCGATAGGCCCGCAGCATTAATACTCTGTGTGTCTGTCGCAACAAGCAGCCAATGAAGACGCCTCGTGCGTGACGAATTTCGCCCACACCCAGTGGCGGATTTACACATTTGCCGCCAGTAGGCTAATCAAATTTTGCCGCCCCTACCGACCTCTACAATTGGATACCCTAGTTCACAATCAAATTAATTTCAATTTTTTTGTCAATGAAATTGTAACTTTATGATTTTTGCACTATCGTTCTAATTACACCACCTTTTCCCCGTAATTAGTATGATTGTGAACTAGGGGATCGATATGTCAGTTTCTAGATTATTTTTACAACCTAACGATTTAGTTAAAATTGCACAAGAAGTAGTTTTTAGGTATATTTCTGAGCTAATAAAAGCTCAATCATGTACTACTAATAAGACGGGGTAAGGTACGCCTCAATACTACTTACACAATAATGTACATTCGGTAAACGTAATTAAATAATTTTTATTGCGCTTACTTACAGTTTAAAAACAATATATGCAATTATCTGGTAACAATCGGGCTGATGTCAATGTAATTCAATTAATTAAGTTATGGAAGTTTTACAATACCTTTTTGCGCGATTTTCTATTAGCAAAATCATCAATTATACCGTCGTATGAAATCTTGTTCATTAGTTCTGACTCTATGCACAATAGAGCTAAGGCGTTTAGCTTTTCTTGGCTTATGGTAGATCTTAGATAATTTTTCGCCCGTTTTAAGCAAGAAAAACTTCTCTCACCCGAACAATTTGTTGCTGATGTGCATAGAGCCATGCGAACTGCTATATCCAAGTTTGGATAAACGTTTTGCAAATTCTGTTCTCGTAGGGATGAAGATAGACTTTTCAATGATCCAGAATTTGGTTTTACCAAAATTCTTTCAGATGAAAGGTGGCATTTTAAATGTATACATTCTTGAACTAAGTCAGTCTCTAAATCATTAGGATACATTTCTTCCAAGAAAAGGGCTTTTTCCGTAAGGGTTGATGATGACAATTCACTCATTTTGGTCAGAAATGAAAACTTTTCATTGAACCTGTTGTAGGCCTCCTGCCGTTTTTCTAATTCGGATACGAGTCTATCACTGAGGACGAGAAATGTGTTAACCCTGAAAGTATCACTCGCAGTCATTCTCATTTCTTCATCGGGTGTTTCATCATTTTTTTTCCCTTTTCGGTTGTCTTTTTCCCCTGTCGTTTGTATACTACTTCAACACGCTTAATTTCATCGCCTTTTTTTCGAAATACTTAAAATTTTCTCCTTCAACNACTTCAACACGCTTAATTTCATCGCCTTTTTTTCGAAATACTTAAAATTTTCTCCTTCAACTACGAAAAACTTGCGAAGAGAGTCGTAAAGATCGGCAACAGTGATCAAATCTACGGTAGAAGCCTGAATTTGAACATTCACTTTGTTTATTCTTTCCAAAAAA
>NQII01003058.1:249786-290945 GCA_002778355.1 Clitarchus hookeri
TCACTCACTCATTCGCCGGCAGACGCGAACGACCAACCGACGACGATGCGAGACGGCCAGAACGAGAGATGGAGTGGCAAAGTGGCAACGCCGCGCTCGCGGCGTTGCCACTCCGATATGATTAAGCCTATTATTTTACTATTATATTTTATTATAATACCGTGGATTCGAATAACATATTATGAATTAACATAGTCCATATTAGGTTACCTGTAACTATTATGATTATATTAGTTACACCATTAGGCCAGACACACTTAGCGAACGGTCATGTCACTCGTTCCCGCGCCGCAATCAAACGCGACTACGTGAATTGTAGAAAAATGTATCTAAGTGGTGAAACATATTAGATGTTGAATTGTTTGTGTGGACCTAATAACATTTAGGTATATAAATATAAATCTGTTTAACTTCTGTAAGACATAAAAAAAAATGTGGCCCCAAATTTGCCGCCCTAAGCTCCAGCCTACTCAGCCTGCTGGTAAATCCGCCACTGCCCACACCCACGACCGTTAAATATTTCAACTTCATTCTTTTACGGTATACTTAATTCTGACAATCTAATAAATTCTTTCCGCCGGTGTGGGAGGCGATAGGGTGCCAGGAGGGAACAGGCATCCCTCCTGCCTTCGTATTTTCTTCTTGTGAGGCAAATTTTTATGACGTAAATAATCAACGACTGGGGCGCTGCTCTCTACTTTGTCTGTGTATCAGTGAACCCTGTTTGTACTCGGCATATCTGAACGCTGTATGTGAACTGTGATATCTTTCTAATAAATAAAAGTAAAGAATAATATCCCGGAAATTGACTACATTATTTGGTATTTAATTGGCGCCTTTTTTAAGAGTTCGTGTTGCTACCACTGGGCTAACCGAGTGATAATTTCCATTCGTCAAACCCAGACGTGGAATGCTATAAAAATGGCAGCCGTAACCCACAGTTGCAACTTGACAAACATGGCGCCTAACGCGAGACTGCATCATTGGAAACAGGACATCCCAAACCGCTGCAACTTTACAACCTTTCAATAAATAATATGAAAGTTATTCTTATTGGTTGTGTTTTGTAGTTAGTTGCTTCCATGTCTTTATGAGAGAATTCTCTGTGCTGATTTAAAGTGTTCAATTGTTTACCGTTCAAAGGCTGTGCTTTGTACTGTGTGTTCTTAAAACTAACACGTCTCGCTATTATGTATCTACGCACGTAAATATCAGCATTTTTCTGAATCAGTTTCTTATGGCGCTCAGCAATGAATAAATGGTATCAAATTTGATTGAAAATTGCAGTGTATACCGTACACAACTATTACACGCAACAATTTTCAAATATACCACTGACACACTCTCTCCTCCTAGCCCCCGTAATTAGCATGCCACACAAGTGTCTGTTTTCCCATTACAAAATTAGTATTTAGTAACAGTTTCGAATCCTTTTTAAATTTTTCTCATTTTAAATAAACTAAATGCTTTTTAACAACTTTATAATTGGTATAAATATATGAAGTTATGCAAGCTAAACAGATGAATGTTCATGTTGTTCCAGTTAAATACTTATAAAATAATATGTTGGAAAGGAAATCTGAAGTTTAAAGAGTTGTTAAAGTCAGGAGCGAATATACTAGAAAAAGCAGTGAACCTCGGTTCTGGCGGAGTGGATGGTGAGACGTAACACATTAATAATATAATATCAGTAGATGCACATTTTTTTTTAAATCTTGGAAATGTTAAAATGTCATAGTTATATTCATTTACTAAATACTGTCTTTTATATGCAGCTTTAAAACTACGTGCGTTCTTGTAAGCATGTGATTTGAAAGCAAAGGGTAATGACAGCTGATTTTACTCCCCCTTCCCCCGATTACGAACAAAGGAATGAGCCATCAATGCGCTCTCTACGGACTGATTCGAAAAGTAAGATATGTTTAATTAATAAAAATAAAAAAACATAGCTCGAAAAATTACTTTTTACGAGTATTCTACTGAAATTATTTTTAAAACACAATTTTGAACAGAATTTCGTTTTGAAGAGATTAATTGTGGAACAAAACAGCCTGAGTTAAAGTAATTTCTCTCTCGCCCCCCTTCCCCTCCCTCACACACAAATAGAACATAGATTGGTTGCTGGTTTGTCGCAGGACACAGTGGCAAATCTCACTTTCAGAGTGTTCTGTGGAATTGCTCTGTTTCACTATTTTTGTCCTAGTATAAATTAATGTGCATTAGCTGTTTTCGCCGTCAGTTGAGAACTTTTGGAATGAATTTGCAAAAAGTCAGTAAAATTCACAGCGGAGTACAAAAAGTAGTTCCATGCTTTGACACATTAAAAGTGTAATATGTTGTATAGACATATACATTTTTTTTAAGTTTCTGCTTGGTTTATGCATAGTAGTAAGAAAAGGCATATCAGGTGTGCTATCTGTAATCCAATTATTTAATAAGTTACCTCAAAACGTCCAAGAAAAATGGTTTTCGAATATTATTGTTAAAAAAAAACCGCTAAAGGCACTTTTTTAAACAAGAAAGGCATTTTATTCCCTTGAAGAATATTTACTGTGTTCTGATAATTTTAAAGCCTAAGTAGGATAAGACAGTTGTGTGACAGTATTTGCCGTTTTTGTTTTCTTTCTTTTGCGGCCCTAATTTATTGTCCTCTGTGCGGAAGAAACGGGATAAATGGGAACTCATCGATGTACTCTACTTGAGTGTTGTGTTTGGATGACATGTACTGTTATATGATTCTACGGATGCATTGAACTAATACAAATCAGTTTCACTGGATCGGTGCAGTGTTCAGGTCCATTGCAATGTTAATTTTACATCACGGTCGTAGTTCTAAGATCGTGTTTTACATGGAGTGCGAGGATACGAGACTGTAAAAAAGTCGATCCTAAAGACCCTTTTACACAATCAAATTTTTCTTCAAATCATCTTCAATTTTTATTGAATTGAATTTATTGAATGTTATACACGAAGTAAAAAAAATCAACGTCATAATTGCGGCCATTTTCTTTTTCATTTTTTTTCGAATGTCTCTTTTTTTCCTTTAAGATTTTCTTTTACGGCATGTTCAACATTTTCTTGAATCCAGAATTTAAATCGCTATATCATAGCTCTTCTGAGAGTATTAATGGAATTAATCTCATAATAATAGAGATGTGTGCGCACATTAAAAATTTTTACAAGATAAGGATGTATATTCTTTAAAAAGACAACGTACAATAAAACGAAGAAAATTAGTTAGGGTTTAACCAATTATTTTCGTGCCGTGCACAAGTCGTAGATATTTCTAAAAATTTACTTTTTTTTATTTTAAAAACTGGTATTATTAAAAATTGTGTAATTACTTTTCATGTAGAGACTTGAAAGCTTATTGAATGCAATTCACTGAAAAGCAATTGAAGAGATTTTTTAGTTCAATAAATTGAATTCAAATAATCTAATCAAATAAATATTTGATCCTGTGAAATGGCCTTAAGCAGTGCTTTCAAAAGTTCTCATCCGCGAACAGTTGAACAGCCTATACAAGTGTGATTGATAAGAATGGCTGCAGTAAACCAACATGACTAACTCGCGGAAAAATTAACATGCAACACGTTACTTTACCAAATAAAAACTAAACTTCTTCTTAACGCAATGTTTAAAACCCTTAGTTTTATGTATATCCATTTGAAGCAGAAGTTACGGGCCTGCTAAAGCTTCGACATACATTCGAGGCAAGCTGAATTCATCGTTAATTAGATTTGTACAAGTGTATTACATGATCCGAAAGCCATATGAACTAGTAATAGGTACCATTTTGTATTTTCCTCTTTTAATTATCGCGGCGATCTGCACCACTTTAATTAATTATTAATTTTCGAATTTATGTGCTAAGATGAGATTTTGTACTTTACCTCGGAAAATACATTCGTTGCAGAACGTGTATTAACTGAGAGAAATTTATAAATTCAAACAGTAATTTAAAAAAATAAATGTTATACCTAAATTGCAGTAGCCCACAAAAGATGACGTCGGAAATACATTAACTTAATCACTTTCTAAAGTTAATTGGCACACCGCAATTTGTTTTTAAGATTTTATTCCACTCGAATTTGTTAACAATATTGAAAGGTTGGGTCCGGATCACGTGCAACCTCCCTGCCCCATCTGACTACGTCACCAGGAAGTAACGAACGAACAAGACGCAATCGCCCTGCGGAGAGGTGATTGGCGACTACGCCACTGAAGTTTTAAGAGGAACTTGAGTTGACACACACTTGGTGTACACAGACGTGACGTCATCGAGACAGCACAGGCACGCCCCTCGCTCACGCTTCGGATGGAGTCGGCTGTCCTCGTGTCCTGCCGCCGGCGACATTAGCGCAGTCTCTTCGTATCGTCTTTGGTGGCCGGTCGCCCACCAGCGGCCGAGTCGTCAACCTGGGCAGCTGATCGAGAATAGCCGGGGAAAATGGTTTCCGTTATTCCAAGGGTTCTTCTGTAAGTTTGCGTTTGCGAGTGTAGTGTTGTCCGTAAGTCGTTAAGAAATGGGTAAGTTGTGTATTTTTATTTATCGTGGTTCGCTATTGTGGAAATACAATTTTCATTGGTTTTCAGCTCACCCAAAAAATAGCAGGCACGATCAATAGTGAAATTTGGCATTCGGAGGTGTAGCGCGGTCATAAACCAATTTTTTGGAAAATGTATATGTCTCCTTTGCAGTGTTTTAAATTTGTGTAAGTTATTCGTAAAATATATTTGCTAGATCAGTTATTATATTTTGAAATCTCGTTTAAAGTAAATAGTTGGATGTGTGTGAATTTTAATGTTTAATCTTAAACACTTAATTTTTAATGCTTTTTCATCTAGAATAAACTGTTTTTTTTTATTCATTCAAAAAATAAAGTTGAAACAATTATTTGTTGATAAGTATTTCCAAGCTTTTCAAATACAAATTATTAAAACAGCAATTGGAAAACTGCACTAGAACTGTAGTCGCACATCCCAGAAATAATTATAAACAATGTTTGTAATTCTATAAATATCAGGGAAATTGTGACACAAAAGTTGTTGCAGGAAGTTTAAGTATAGCCGAAAACACCTCTCCCAAAATTTGTGTACTTCATTCCTGAAATTGGACTATCAAGGTACTACCTAACCCAAAAGAATGCACCCGTGGACTGTTGACTGTAGGTACCCTAACAGCAAAATTGTACGTGAACGTCATAACCCTCCCACTTTCAACATTTTGTAAAATTGGTAAGTACTGCATGTGTCGCATGGTTTTGTCCGAATCTTTGTATTGGCTTAAGTGGTTTTATTAGTTGCCAGGTGTTCAGCGATACCTGGGTGGCTCTGCTTGCTTCACTAAAACATCTAGTGTAAAACCAAATCAGCCATGCAAGGAAAAGGACATTATAAATACGAATGTATTTTCTGGTAAATGGAAATATCTCTGCCCCACTTTGATAGCAGAAAAATCATGCTGAACACAAAAAATCAATTGTATGTAAAGGTAAGTTTTAGTGAAGTCGCACATTAATTACACTGTTATGGTAGTTAAATACAGAACTAAGTNAATTGTATGTAAAGGTAAGTTTTAGTGAAGTCGCACATTAATTACACTGTTATGGTAGTTAAATACAGAACTAAGTATTTCACCATCATCAAATTACAGTCTTATTGATTGTATTGTTAACAAATCTATAGGGACAAGCCCTAGACATTATGAAATTGTTATGACTTGCATGATGTCTTCAGGATAAACATCAGTTTGTTTGTAAACGACTGCATAGTTAATTGTTGTGGTATGCTTATTTACTTGTTTTATTTTTAAATTGTGTTTGTTTTATAATTGTTTACAATTAATTTTTTTATTATTGCAAAAAATTAGACCTACATCATCCAAGTAAGCCAGGATCTTAAGAGTAATATAAAAAAAACTGCCAGCATTATTAGTAAAAACTGCTGATCACCCACAAAATTATGGCACTTATTCTCTAAAATTTCAGCAGGCCTTATCAAGATGTATGAAAGTGAAACAAGTAGTTTCTGGAAGAAACAGTATTAAACATTAAAAATAACACAGTGTAATAAAACAGTAAGGGCCTAAATAATGTATCCATTCATGTGGTTCCTCTGGCCATGGCTCAAAACATTCACAGTTGACTTAGGTTAAGATAGCTTGACAATGTTTTGAATAATTCCCTGTCTATATACATATATATGCAACTCTTAAAATGTGAGGAGGCTTTTTAACAGTTGCTTCTAAGTTGCATTTTCACAAATTGTTTTNCATATATATGCAACTCTTAAAATGTGAGGAGGCTTTTTAACAGTTGCTTCTAAGTTGCATTTTCACAAATTGTTTTTTTTTTCTCAATAGCCCGTGTTTGTTATTTTTAATGTCGTTTGTGTTGCAATAGCATTCAGCCAACAAAAAATACCAAAAGTATTTATTTCCANGTGTTTGTTATTTTTAATGTCGTTTGTGTTGCAATAGCATTCAGCCAACAAAAAATACCAAAAGTATTTATTTCCACAGTGTTTAGAATGTAAGCTTGCATTTGAAAATATAATGTTCTTTTGTTAAGGTGTTTTAGAGTTAGTAAGCTGGAGTCACTTGTGTACTTGTACCCTCTGCATGGCGGTGGCTAGCATGTTGACGTATCATAAGGGGCTGTCTTGGAAGGGGTAGAGCAGGGTGCTAACCGTTACACAGTTAGGCCTACAATGATGAAATTACGAGAAAAATTGTGACATAGACAGGAAGGGCCAGTGCATCACAAGGCATAAGCACCACCCTCAGAAATGCATGGGTTTGTAGCGGCCTTGCGCACCACCCACTTCAGCTTGCAGAAATAAATTGTCAGGACAGAACCCCTGAAGCACGTTAATTTCTTGTGGGGGAAGCGTGCTGTTTGAGATTGCCTTGTGTTGCAGGGAGAGCTTGGGTGGGTTGGTCCGGGGCGGCCGCCCCCTCAGGCCCCGCCTACGCCTTGTGTCCGTTGTCCTGTCGCCAAGTCGCCAGTACCATGAGGTCACTGGGGACATCATCTGCCCCAATGTGGTGCAGGGAATAGATCATTTGCGAGACCCCAGGTTAAATAAGGTTGGCGTGACTTCTATTTATTGGCAGTATTTGTGGTTGGTTATCTCTTGGACTTAGTGAGATCAGTTGAATAGAGCTAAACAATNACTTCTATTTATTGGCAGTATTTGTGGTTGGTTATCTCTTGGACTTAGTGAGATCAGTTGAATAGAGCTAAACAATGTGTGGGGAATTGATGGGTTTGGAATATAGATTTTTATTGTTGTATTGTGTCAAAAATATTTATGGTTTTAAAATTGTTTAATGCTTTTACTATTAAATTACCACATTAATGCAGTTGGGTTTAATAATTTGTATTACAGTAGAAATGCACATATTTTTTTGCAAATTACGAATACTGTGGAGATATAAATAAAATTTATTCTTTGTTTACATTTCACATTGACTCTTATATTGATAAATATTATGATTTTACTTAAATGAATTGTGATAAGATTTCTCCCATTGTTTTAAATGTAAACTAACAAGAAATATTATACTGACAGGTGTAAACATTGCAATAGAATCATAATATTTTTCCGGTGTGTTACCGTGAAATGCAAACAAACATCAAAATTTTCTTTATATCCTTACTGTGCCTAGTATTTATTGTGCAGTTCTTAGTATGTAGTAACAAATGTGGAAGTATTAAGATAGTGCGTTGAGCATTCATATGAGTAGTACAGTGTATGGTTATTTTTAGAAATGTATTTTATTGAAAGGTAAGTGCTGGTCCAAGTGTGAAAACAAAGGTGTAGATACATTTATTCCTTTGTCTTTCTTGTCTTTGACTCTTCATATACTCATTTACTTAACTTTTCAAGAAATTGTATTGGTATAGTGCATTCTTGCTACATATAAATACACAGTGCACAGCCTGTGCCAGGAAAACTGGCTGCCCATTGTAAAGAGCTCCTTGCCAGCTGGCATTGTGTAGGTGTATCATGATCTGTTCATCGCAGAGGAATAAATTTATTCNACTTCTATTTATTGGCAGTATTTGTGGTTGGTTATCTCTTGGACTTAGTGAGATCAGTTGAATAGAGCTAAACAAAGTGTGGGGAATTGATGGGTTTGGAATATAGATTTTTAGTGTTGTATTGTGTCAAAAATATTTATGATTTTAAAATTGTTTAATGCTGTTACTATTAAATTATCACATTAATGCAGTTGGGTTTAATAATTTGTATTATAGTAGAAATTCACATTTTTTTTTTTTGCAAATTACGAATACTGTGGAGATATAAATCAAATTTATTCTTTGTTTACTTTTCACATTGACTCTTATATTGATAAATATTATGATTTTACTTAAATGAATTGTGATAAGATTTCTCCCATTGTTTTAAATGTAAACTAACAAGAAATATTATACTGACAGGTGTAAACATTGCAATAGAATCATAATATTTTTCCGGTGTGTTACCGTGAAATGCAAACAAACATCAAAATTTTCTTTATATCCTTACTGTGCCTAGTATTTATTGTGCAGTTCTTAGTATGTAGTAACAAATGTGGAAGTATTAAGATAGTGCATTGAGCATTCATGTGAGTAGTACAGTGTATGGTTATTTTTAGAAATGTATTTTATTGAAAGGTAAGTGCTGGTCCAAGTGTGAAAACAAAGGTGTAGATACATTTATTCCTTTGTCTTTCTTGTCTTTGACTCTTCATATACTCAACTTTTCAAGAAATTGTATTGGTATAGTGCATTCTTGCTGCATATAAATACACAGTGCACAGCCTGTGCCAGGAAAAGCTGGCTGCCCGTTGTAAAGAGCTCCTTGCCAGCTGGCATTGTGTAGGTGTATCATGATCTGTTCATCGCAGAGGAATAAATTTATTCNTTGTAAAGAGCTCCTTGCCAGCTGGCATTGTGTAGGTGTATCATGATCTGTTCATCGCAGAGGAATAAATTTATTCCATTAGGCTCATTATTTTTTTGGAGTTAAAAAAAAAAAACAGGTGTGGTAATGCTATTACTGGAAAGTAACCTAGAACTTATGTCATTGTAGTAGATGTTGGGGGGGGGAAAAAAGTTGACAAGCCAGAAAATGTAGTGAAAGCTGTAAACCTATTACATGTTGTTTTCATTGAATTATTTGTATCTGCAAGTTACATTATAAAAAAAATGCTTACCCTGCCAAAGGCTGGAACAGCAGTGGATGATGATGAGACAGAAAAATCTTTTGGTATAGTAGGGTTATATTATTTGCTGGTTTCTTGTGTATATTTATTTTAATACTTTTAGTCAAGAGTTTGTTGATAAGAAAGTCTGTATTTGCATATAACGATTATTTTTATGAGTAGTAATGTCTGGATGTTTTCTTTATGTAAATTGTTGCCCTGAATTTTGCAATTCATGTAAATTAAGTTAATGTAAAGGAAATTTTTCATAACTTTTTGTGACATTATATTTTAAGTATAATTGTGTTTTGTTTGTAATCTAAAGAAAATGTGGTCTATTTGTGGTTTCTTCACACCTTTGAAAAAACACCCCACGTATTACGCGTTTGGTTGTTTTATAAATATGCAGTGCATCACAAGTGTTTTGTACGTTTGTTAACATAAAAATACCTTATTTTTGGTTTAAATTTTAATTTTATTAAAATTTATTTAGTAAATAATTGTCTTTTATTTATAATAAATATGAATAAAATCAGAGAGAAAATAGGTGTGTTGATAATGCCTAATAAGAAATAGTTCATATGCAAAATATTATTTAACTGAATGCGCACAAATGTGGTGCATTGTTCCATTGGTGTAATTTTGTAGACTTAGTTTACGAGGCGGAGGAATATCCTGGAAGTAGAACTTTAGCGGGGCTTCAGGAAAGTTGGAAGTAAATGTGATTGGTCTATGTCAATTTTTAACATATATTTTTTATTACTATTATAGAAAACTATCCCCACTTTTATGGATTTATTGCTCTAGTCCATTCATGGTTACTTCCAACTTTTCTGAACCCTTTTAACGTTCTACTTTCAGGATATTCATCTGCCTCATACAAATACAGTTTAATGAAGTCAAGCGTACCGCGTTCATGCGCAATCAGTTTAATNCAGGATATTCATCTGCCTCATACAAATACAGTTTAATGAAGTCAAGCGTACCGCGTTCATGCGCAATCAGTTTAATTAATAATATTTTGCACAAGAACTATTTCTTACTAAGCATTACCAACACCTATTTTCTCTTTTTTTAAATTTATATTTATTATGATAGTTTGTAGATATAGTTCATTTCATATAAGAAGGCCACATTCTGACAGTCAGTGAGTGGCAACTTATTATATTCAAAACAATTAACGTGCCATTTACAAAACCCTGTATCAGCTGATGCACGAACGAACAAACGTTAATATTACGTTGGCTATTCTGAGAGCAGTGCCGAAGCACATCACACAAGCAGAAAATACACAGATAAGAGAGAGTTCATAGATTAATTAATACATTTTATTTTACGTGGTCATAAAATAGCAGTTTTTAGTTTTAGAAATGAAACTTCGTGATAAAATAGTTATGTATAGGTGTTCAAAATGAGATGCACAATAAAACGATACGTATCCAAATGTAACGAAAAAATCCTAAGTTTTCAAACTCTCAAACCAGGTGGTGCCATCTTGTGCTTTACAGGCGCACCATCTATTGCGACATGCCCTTCCACAACATCTATTATCAATATCCCGAACTACACCCAGAAACATATTATGGTTTTGTTGTTTAAAATAACGTATTTATGCGCATATACAAATAATTTTATTTCCCCGCGAGATCTGTATAATTTTTAAAGTAACATATATTTTGTGTACCGCGTCTACGAACGACCCTACACACGTCCACCAAGCTCCGTTTACGAATGCAGCGCCACTCAAGCAGTTCACCCATTGCCGCACGTAGCAGCACCTCCTGGACGCGCTGACTCAAAGCCTATTCTTGACACGCCAGTTGATGGCGAATGGATACATAAACGAAAAGGCGAGGCGATTGTCAACTGTCAAGAATGTGGCCTTCTTGTATGGTACACAGTATATAATGTAGGTAGAGTACATTTTATCCAAAAACTAGATATCAGCATATACAGTGGCAAATGTCTAGATATGTACCTGCTGGTGGTATGACAAGTGTAAGTAAGACAGAAGTTTCCCATATGCGAGCGCTGGTCAAGTGTTACTTGTATACTACCAGAGAAAGATATATACCAATTACGTAATTTTAAGGACTTGTCACCAATAAATTTATATTAGGCCTTGGCCACACAAATGACAAATTAAGGGTTATGGTATGCACATTGGTTTTAGGAATAGGANTAAATTTATATTAGGCCTTGGCCACACAAATGACAAATTAAGGGTTATGGTATGCACATTGGTTTTAGGAATAGGACCACACGTTACCCTAACCCTGGTCACATTTATGATTGCTGGCCTTAAAAAGCAAGGTGAAGGTGCATCAGACTGAGAGATACGTGTATGGTTTTTCAGGGGCTGGCGTTCACGCTGGAAGAGCGGCAGCAACTGGGGATCCACGGGCTGATGCCTGCCCGCTTCAAGACGCAGGAGGAGCAGCTTGAGCTGTGCAGGATAAGTGTGGGGCGCTACCAGGAGGATCTTAACAAGTACCTCTACCTCGTCGAGCTGCAGGTCAATAATCTAGGATTATTATGCGAACGACAATAGAAACACATCTCTAACAACCCACTACCAGGATTAGCTGTCATACCTTGAATACCAAATCTATACAAAAAAGAGAGCAAAATGTCACTTTCTTGAGCTTGAGAAACTTTCTTTTAACAAACACACTATCATATTTAGCAACATCAGTACTAAAACCTCCGATATTACAGAAAACATCTTGAATAATATCTCCTCTTATAATGACATGCAGACGGCATACTGGATGCGAACCACTGATTCAGTTCACAAGCGCGCAACGAGACTAGCAATGCAAACTCCGCGGCAACGCTCCGTAGCAGGCGTTGCCGCACCCGGCCGCCCTATACCCACCATGTATCATAATCACCTGTGTTGTTTTCACGTAAAAAAAGTTAAGATTGAGCTTGGTGATGAGATTTGGATGTTTCGTAAATTAGTTGGTACTACTGGTGATATTCGTATTCTTGGACAAGTACAATTTGTTTATGCTACTTAAATAAAGGTGCATGGCATGCAGGATATCTGAAAGCTTGGGTCATGTCGCAAGGCTGTGAAAGAAGAGAGACACGATTACAGGGAGGGTAAAAGCTATCTACAGTAGTACACAAGGGTTACAACAAGACATGCATCATCCAGTTCACCGGTTGTGTACTGCTTATCGCTGCCCTTGTTGAAGGACAGATCCAGCTTTCACCAAGCTTCTATATATCTTGTATGCAGTATACCAGTTCTGACATCGCCATCCATGTAGCCAGGTTTATTAGGTATCAAACAGTTGCTGCATTATTTATTTAATTTGTCATATAGGAAACATTTTGACAGATATCTCATTATAACAGTTACTAAATAGTGTAACAACCACATCGAAAACCGTAAAATTGTAGCGTGATATTTTCCTTTTACAGTACAATAACGCATTTCAACAAAAAAATATTTTGTGAAAACGTTTTTAATAAATGCAGCTGAATCTTATGTATTTTTGGGTGCTGAAACCGAATCTGGCTTCAGGTTTTTTTTGTATCACCCACAGTTCTCTCACAATATGCATTTGTATTTAAAAGTGTAATGTATGCAATTGCAAAAAAAAATTCATTACATACATTTTAAGTGTTTATTTTTTGGTATTTCCTTTCTCTCTTCTCTTTGAAGCTTCTTATGTAGCTTTTTCTCAGATGTGATGCATTTTGTTGTTCTCGGTGGAATGACCAGCAGTAATCACCCATCATGCTGACATTCCACCGTCCCTGGTAACGTTTCTCCATCACTTTGATGTCCTTGTGAAACTGTTCCCTTTGCTTTTCGCTCACATCACCCAAGTTGTCAGGGAAAAAGTCAAGATGGTTGTGTAAGAAGTGGACTTTAAGACTCATCAGGCATCCCAGATTTTTAAACTTGTCTATCATAATAGCTACGATAAGCTCATAGTTTGGGTCTTTAACATTGCCCAAAAACTTTGTCGCAACTTGCTTAAATGATATCCAAGCCTCCTTTTCCTTTGTAGTCATTTTTGTTTCAAAGTTGGAATCAAACGTAATTTTACGAATGTCTGGCCCAACGGAAACCTCTTCTTTCAGTTTGACTCGTGATAAATGAGGAAACTTTTCACATAAATACTTAATACATTCACCATCTTTAGGCAAGGCTTTGACAAACTGTTTCATTAAACCTAATTTAATGTGAATGTGTGGTAGAAGAATTTTTTTTTGGATATTAAAGTTTTATGCAAGATGTTCTTTCCAGGTAAGGTTTTTCTTGCAGGCCAATGTTTTGTGGACCAGTGTCGATCCCTTGCTCTGCTGTCCCACTCACATATAAAACATGGAAATTTAGTAAATCCCCTTTGTTGGCCTATGAGCATGCAAACAACTTTCAAATCTCCACACATCATCCAATCGTGAGCAGGATAGTTAATTTCCTTTAAAATAATGTTTAGATTTTCGTAAGTTTCCTTCATATGGACTGAATGAGCCACAGGCAGTGAAGCATAAGTATTACCATCGTGTAAAAGAACAGCTTTTAAGCTAATTTTTTATGAGTCTATAAAAAGCCTCCATTCTACATTGTTGTACTCAATTCCAAATTCATTCATTATACCACCAATATCATGGCAGTACACCAAATCCTGTTCTTGTTTAAAAAAACTTAGTGAACAGTTGATCTCTTGTTCAAACCCAAATCTCTTACCAAATCATTTAACTCGGTCTGTGTAAATAACTGAGGTTATAAATTTTCTGGAGAACATTGGAACTCGTTATCATCCGGTTTACTTTCATCAGATTAAGTTTCACTGGACTGATCAAGTAAAACATCATCAATAGCCTGTTGTGGCTCAGGAACAGGAAGTCCCGGACCATGGCAGACGGGCCGAATTGCTGAAGGAAGATTAGGGTAGACAATTACTTTATTAATTTTGGAGTTATATCCAGTAACATCAATGCTACAAAAATAAGAATCATCTGAATGATTTTTTGTTCCCTCTATATCATGAGTAATGCAAATCTAAAAGCTGTCTTTTTCTTTTTTGACCATTTTCTAAGGTCTTCATCAATCATACAATACCTTGTTTGGAGCCCGAGGTTTTTCTTGATCGCCGAGTTTTATTCCAAAATATACCAAGTACACTTTTTTTTTTAACAAACTCTGTAATGTTTCTTTGATGTTTTTTAATATACAAACTCATACATATATAACAAAAACTGTTAGGGATGTTTTTACAACCACGGTTAGCCATACTGAGCACATGGGCAAAAAGCTGAAAAGTGAGGTTGTGTTGACTGAAAGAAAACACAGTCGTACTGTCACTGCCAACCTAGTTTAATGTAAATTTACTGTATGTTTTTGTATATTAATAATGCATATCAAGTATATAAAAATGCACGGATATTAGATAAAAAATGAATTTCTTACATTTCATATATTCAAATGTAAAAAAATGGTGGGTGTTATGACTTTTTATTATTATTTTCGGACTCAGCACACTAAAAAACATAAGAATCCGGCAAAATCATTAAAAAAGTTTTTTATGATTGGACTGTGTTATTAATATTCTCCACAAGTACTAGGAGAACTGCTTGTAAGTCAAATAACAAATTGATAATATGTCATCTGTTTCAGTTTATAGTTTATCTTTATTTTTTTCTTCACAGCAGTTTTCTTTTGCTTTAATATGGGTAGTATATTCATTTGCAGTGTTTCTCTTGCTACACCACTTCTGTCTGTAATTTTTTAAATATACTGCATTGATATTTCTAGGGCTTATGGAAGAGTAAGTTAAATGTACAGAACATAGGAAGATAGTGGTATTTTCTTTTTGTAAATCAGATTTTTCATTTCCAAACACTGCTTTATACAACTTTATAATATAATTATTTAAACTACTATCTAGGTACTCTCTATTATTCTTAAAAAATTGTAATACGATTGCTTTAAAGTGTGTGCATCTATGTTGCAAAGTACTGGCAGATGGTCTGAATCGAGTTTGTGTAGCACTTCTATTTAAATATCTGGGTTGTCTATATAAGTTATTAGCATGTCTATCTATTGTGGTGGGGTTATGCCTTAAAACTGAGGAATAATGTGTTGGTTACTTTGGAGCTTTCATTATATATGAAGTTCTCTGTGCGTGGGAAAAGAGCTTTACCTGCTGGGCTATTCTTGGCGCAGTGCCAGTGAGTATGTCTAGCATTAAAATCGCCTGCTATGATAAAGGGATATGGCTGGTTTGTAATTTTATCTAGGTCTTCCTATGTGAATGGTTTACTANCCTGACGCTTTATTGATGTAGATTCTATGTGCTCACAGTCCAGGTCTTTATTTATGTGATGTTGCAATTTATTATGGACTCGGATTAAGGTTATCCTGTTGTTTTGGTAAGTTATGTAATTTTTTTTTGTGAATAGTCTAGTTGGTTCTAGCTTGGTTTCCTCAATTAGAGCTATTTGTACTCCATACATCTCCAACACTTGTCTTGAGTTCGTATAGCTGTTGAAAAATGCAGTTACTGTTCCAGTACAGTAAGGAAAGGGTACCAGGGACTGTACCANCTTGAGTTCGTATAGCTGTTGAAAAATGCAGTTACTGTTCCAGTACAGTAAGGAAAGGGTACCAGGGACTGTACCAATTTACAACCGGGATTTGAGGTGTCGCCTCTAATGACGAGCGAAGGCATTTCCTCTCCAGTGACACTGTTCTCTTTTGCCGTTGTTGCAGTTTCCTAACTCTGTTTCAGGCTTCCTCTGGCAATGTTCCATTGTTAACTGTTTTCACACTCCATTTCATTTCCCCATCACTGGTGTTGGGGGAGGTGGTGTTTGGTTGCGGTTCGTGGCTGCAACCGTGGTGCTGTCCCCCCCGGACACCAGTGCTGCGCCAGCTGGAATGTTGATAGGTTTTGTTGTGCCTCTGGCGTGCCCTGTCCAGACATGAAGCTCCCAACCGACTCCAGACCCCTATGGGTTGAAGGGAGGGGGAAAGGGAGCCTGCCTGGAACAGAAACAAGTATGTGTGTTATATAGAGAGTTTCTCATACGCTGCTGAGTGCCGCAGCCGCTGACCCCAAGGGGGTTAGGCTCGAGATGGCTGAGTGAGTACGCTCGGCCGACTTTGACACTCAGGTATAGTGCCACGAAGCTACTGTCGTGCTGCCAAAAAGGCAGAGCCACACCTCTGCAAAGAAGGCCAACGATGCTACCTGCCTAGGCACACGCGAGTAAGTCTGGCATGGCCGCCATTTTGTGGCGGTGCAGGGACATATATCCATCTGCTCTTGGGGGTAGCTCCTCCTTCTGTAGGCGGAGCCGTACTCTGGTGGAATCTCTTGGGCCGTGACGGGAGCAGGCTTCTCTGCTATGCGGGGTTGCGTCAGATGCACGAGCTCAGGCGCAACGCTGGGCTGCTTGGCTGTTTTCTATCACATGTGGGGGGTTGGCATGACGTCTGATATAAAGGCAAAAATGATTTTGGCTGATGTGTCCTTGGGTGCCCCTTGCCGAGGGGCCTGCTGACAGGCTCTGGTAGCAAGTGGTTCGTGGTTCAAGCCCCGCCTGGTGTGATGTGATGACACAAGAAGATGAGGCGAAGTCATATATATGTCGGTACGCCTCATGCGTCAATATTACATCTTCCGTGCAATAATTTCTCATGGTATTAGCCCTTTGTTAATGCAGATGAATTTGAGTACGTATTATTGCCCATGCAAACACACAACGCAAATCTTTTTATAATGATAAAAGATTTCCACATTGTTTGATAAAATTATTGTTAAGATGATGCACAATACTTTCTGAATTTGAACATAAAGTAAGTTTTAATTGTTCTCCAAAAAAAATTTATCTTTGTTTATTCTTTGACAGGATCGAAATGAGCGCTTGTTCTTTCGACTTCTATCGGAGAATGTGGAGCAGATGATGCCCATAGTATACACTCCAACAGTGGGTCTTGCCTGCCAGAAGTTTGGCCTCATCTACAGGCGGCCGAGGGGCCTCTTCATCACTATTAACGACAGGGGCCATGTGTTTGACGTACTGCGGAACTGGTAGGTGTATGTCCTACATTTCTTGCTGAAAATTATGTACGTGCTGACGAGAAAATATCTACTGTGGTATAAACACTCTACCAGTCTTCTTATTCAGGTGTTTCTGTGTCAGTTGCCTGGGCAGTTCTGTTTTAATTTAAAACTTTTCAGTATTTTATGTGGGTGTCCAGTTATGTGCATTTTGAATGCACAGATAGATTACTGCTGTAAGACAGTCTTGAGAGGCAGGGTCTGTCCCCTGGGGCTGTACTTGAGGATGGGGAATGATAATTGGTGCAACAATGCCTCACAAATTATGAATGTTTGTTTTCAAGGCTTTGAAAAGTTCTTAAATTATGCTCAACTTAGAAAAGTCATTGAATGTATCTGGTTATGATAGAATACATAACATGAAATTATTTAAGTGACTAGGAGTGAAAAAAGGCATTTTTTTTGTATGAATTGGCTTANTGATAGAATACATAACATGAAATTATTTAAGTGACTAGGAGTGAAAAAAGGCATTTTTTTTGTATGAATTGGCTTGTGTTCTTGTATAATGGTTTCTTTAGATGTATTGCAACAATCATGCTAGAGGTTCCATAGGGTGTAGAACTTTATTGAAAATGTTCAATGGATGGAAATGTTATCTTGTGGTGTTTGACATGTGAAGTGTTAGGCGCACAAATTTTGGCTAGATGTTTGAATAGTAATTTTACCACAGTGGTGAAGTATTTGGTGTTAGAATGGCATGCGAGCTGCCAGAATAGGCAGAACCAATTTCCAATGTACGTAATTGAATAACAAACTTTATGGTAATGATTAAGAATTACTGCATTAATCAATGAATTCTTTATGATAAAATGCTAGTTGTTATCAAATCCTTTTGGGGTTTTTGTGCATGTTTTGTAAAAAAATTTTGTAATGGAAATTTTTTACTTATTGATTCAGAATGTGTGATGTCACAACTTCAAAATTAAAAGTGGGGGCAGTTAATTTTACTAGCTATTTATCAATTTAGGTAACTTCTCAAAATTGTACATTTCAGTACAGTAAAAATATTGTAATGTACTTGAATAAACCCTCAACTTTAATACTAGTAATGAAAGCACTTTTATGCTGAAAGTCTTATTTTCAAACCTTTACAACATCTACTACATTTGTCAGCTCAGACACAAAGGCTCGGGGTGCAGACCATAGTGAGGCGGGGTCTCCAGGATCTGGCGCTTGAGCTTGACTGTTCCCTTGAATAGGATAGGGCGGGTAGACTGCCTACAAGNTCTGGCGCTTGAGCTTGACTGTTCCCTTGAATAGGATAGGGCGGGTAGACTGCCTACAAGGTACATAGTCTAGCTCGGTTAATTAGGCTTACAGCAGGTTGTGGTCGGTGGAGATGCTAGCTTACCTCTGATGTGTCTTACTGCTGTGGGCTGAGCATTCGTTGGTGAAGGTCCTGGGTTCGGTCTGTGGACCAGGCTGGTTGGTGGTGGCGGCATTCTTTGGGTGGCTACGGCGGTTGGTGGCTCTGTAGAGTCAGGCAGGCATCCAGCCTGCTGTCTGCGTCTGGTGTCGTTGGTAGGTTCAATGCCCAGCACCAGGGACAGGCCCAGACGGTGGTACTGGACAACGGGATGAGCACGTCTGGGTGTTCTCACGAAGGGGCCATCAAATTAAGGGGAAGAACTGTGAGGTGAAGCCTCAACAGTTGACGGGCGGCTTGAGCTCGTTCCCGGGGGGGTTAAGCAGCTGAAGACTGGAGAAGATTCGTTAAGCAGTGACTTTTCTTGGCGAGGATAGCAGTTGCCCTTATGTTGCTCCACTTACTTCCCCTTCTGTGGGTGAACGGCATCTGCAAGGAAAAGATGCTACAGTTCACGGCCGCACTGGGGTGGCAGGCAACAATATCCGTAGCTAAGTATAAACCAGAAGAGGTAGATCCCTCCTTGTCTGGTCTGGCACTCCTTCTGGCAGGTCTATACGCGGTAGATGGAGTGGGTTAACTGACGAGGGTTATCTAGCCTCTTTGTCGTGTGTCTTGCTAGTGGTTGGGGCTCTACTGTACGTACGCACCAGGTACCTGTGCGTACCTGGTCCATAGTGTGGGTGGCCGTCGAATCTGATGTGTTTTGGGTGACATACGTCAAGTCCTTGTTAGTGGGCAGGCCACAGGTCTGTCGAAAAATCTGTTCACAAACCGCAGTTCCCTGTCGNCATACGTCAAGTCCTTGTTAGTGGGCAGGCCACAGGTCTGTCGAAAAATCTGTTCACAAACCGCAGTTCCCTGTCATCCTTTGCGGGATGACACCAGGAAGGAATACGAACAGTTCATTCAAGAAGGAACAGACGGCGGTTAGACTGTAGATGTGTTTTATTCCATCCAAAATATAACGCGGTGACCTGTATTCTCCTGCTTTGAATCAATACACTTGACGTGTGACGCCTTGTTAAAATATCATTTTCAGATACAGGTTTCTTGGGTGCCGGACAGACACACTGGCTATTAACTCACTGAGTGGGAATTTGAATTATCTGTCGCCTGGTTGTAACCCTGCTGCAGTATAGGGTGGGGCATGTAGCCCTACAACACGGCACAAATTCGGGTGTGGCGAAGACGGCTCCATGCACAGTCTGTTTTGACAAAGGCACTCAATTACCTGCAGTGGGCTTCACCCGGGGTATATCCTGGCTCGGCTGCTGCTGGCTGGAACTGGGGCCCTGTCCTGGGGTGGTGCTGTCGGCTGGGCTGGTTCTCGTAGGTCTGATGCAGAGGGGCAGGCAATACCCTCTGATACTGGAAGTCTTAGTTGTAGGTGCACTAGGAGTGGGTTAAGGTCTCCTGCGAATTTCTGGGGTGGCTGGAAAAGGCAGCTAGGGGGAACTGGGAGATGAGACCTTGGCAGTTGTCAGGCGGCGTGAGCTCGATCCAGTTGGGCGGGAGTGCTTAGGGCAGACGGCAGAGCAACTAACTAGGTTTAGAGGCAGTGGCTGTCCTCTTAGCTATCCACCTTGTACTGCTTCTATGAGTGAAGGGCTTACAGGAAGGTACTTTGGTCTACCACACGAAGGAATAACAGTTGGCGAGTTCCCTGGCTAAACGTGTAACCAGAAGGCGTTAGGTCAACCAGAATCAGTGCGGTCACTCCAACCGGCAATGTGCAACGCTGTGGATGGAGTGGGTTAGCTGATCTGGCTGTCTAGCTGCTTTGTCGCGTGTATTCCTAGTGGTTGTGGCTTTACCTTACAATGTACCAAGTACCTAAGTACTTGATTCAAGGTATGGGTGGCTGTTGACTAGGTTGTGTTTTGGCGATGTACGTGCATGCGATTAAGGGTAGCCCGCAGTCCTACACTAGATTTGGCAAAATGGTTTCCAGGCGCAATCTCCTGCATCTTCTTGGTGTGTTTGACGTCTACAAGGTTGGAAGTCACAATCACCCTAGAATAAGCACACGGGATTAGGTAAGAATATGTGTTTATTCCTCAAGAGGAATAGACACGGTGGCCGATACTTTCTCCAAGTTATCAATTGAACTGAACTGGCGGAAGTAAGCTTCGGTAAACTAGGTGAAGGGGACTTTGGAAAAACTAAACAAGAGCAGAAATAGGCTAAGTAGCTATTACAACTGACCCTAATTAATCTATACTGCTGTCCTGAAGGGACTCTGGGGTTCCTAACATAGTGGTAGTGAGTGGAAGGGAGGGTTGAAAACTTCTTCAGGAGTCGCTGGAAGCAGGTCGGGAAGACTTCTGGAAGGCTGGTTGATCTTTTGTGAGGAAAGTAGTAGGCAGCTTGCTCCAGCACATAAGGTGAGATGCAGAGTATACAACTGACGTTTTGCGGCTGCATGCCGGCGTATATAGTTTTCCTGCTGTTGGTTCTTCTGCTTCCTTTGGCTGGTCAGGTGTCTTGGGATGTGATCTCCTCCCTAGCAGTGCAGGCCACATTCTCTTGTGGGTGACTGGAAGTGGCAGTTTCTTTGTGTGCTGGGTGTGTCGCTGCCGCGAACTTAGGGGCAGCGCTGGGCATCGTTGCTGGCTTGTCGCACGCGGGGGTGATTACCGGATACATGATGTCTCACATAACGGCATAGACTGCTGCTTTGGCTGCCATGTCCTTGGGTGCCCCTTGCCAAGGGGTATGCTGGTTAGCTCTTGAAGCAAGTTGTCCTGTGTTCAAACCCCGCTCTTAGAGTCGTGATGTCACATGAAGATGAGGCTGAGTTGTAAATAATGATTATGCCAGTAGGTATCATACTGATTAGCTTACGGAAGAAGAAATAATCACAAAAGACAGATGATGGGACCTGTAGGCTTGAAGGGTGTATTTGAAGAGCTAGAGCAACATATTAAGTAGCAGTCAGAACAACTTGGACTCTAGCTGAAGGTTGATGGCAAGTGTTAAGTGAAAGGTTGGAGGAGGAGGGGGGGGGACTACTCTTCAGGGCTGCAGCGCGTGCTTGAAGAAGTCCGGCGTTGGTCACTGGTAATAACTTGGATGATTCCTCACGAGGCTGAGGAGAGAGCATACAGAGCAGAGAACCTTTGCACAACTGATGCTAAGGCGAGCTGCTGGTATCAACTGATGTTCTGTGGAGAGGGGGCCACCTGGGCCGAAGGGGTAACTCCCCCTTTCGTGGGCGGTGNACGAGCTGCTGGTATCAATTGATGTTCTGTGGAGAGGGGGCCACCTGGGCCGAAGGGGTAACTCCCCCCTTCGTGGGCGGTGTGGCACTGGCTGCAATCTCTCGGGGAAGGCTGGAAACGTTGTATTGTCTTCGTGTGCTCCCTTCTCACTGGAATCTGTTAGGCAGGAGGTGGAATGCTGGCCTGGGTGGCGGCCAGTCGGGGTTCGTATCTTGTCTGGGGCACTTGATACGGATTTGAAGAAAAAAAGAATGGTGCAGCTACGCTTTGTGTGTCACAGTAAAACTTGGGACTGGACAGAACTCGGACTGGAATTAAACCGTAGCGAACACAGAGCGAACATGGACCGAAAGTAGTGTTTTAGGTAAAGTTTTCAATCTGAATTGACAAGTAAACAAGTGCGAAGATGAAGTGAACACTGACTAAAAGCTGTGTAGTGACATCTTTTGGCATGTGTGTGAACTAGGAAACAAACGATACTCAATAAATAAATATATAAACAATAGTTTGTCTATTTAATTAATTGTGAAGCCAGCATTTTTTTTTTACTCTTCACTAAATCTATAATCTCTTCCTTCCTATATTTTTTGCCATAATATAATTTCAATATCTGTTTCTCCAATATTACACTTGAAAAACTATATGTTCATTTTGTGGTCCAAACATTTTGCATTTTCTTTTTTTGGACATTATGTATTTCCCCTGTGGCCTTGAATTTGCTTTAAACAAATTTTAAAACTCTGTGCAGGCAAACATGCAAACAATACACTTCCAAAATGGCAGCATTTGTTTTTCTGTCACTCCCAGTTCACTCCTATCGGCAGTGATTAAAGTGAACTCTCAATCCGGATTCTACACTCCAGTCCCCTTCGCCGACTGGAGTGGTTTACCCCTCCACTCCAACTTCAGTCCAGTTTGGATGTGTTTACGGTAATGTTTCTATCGGGATTCTTCAGTCTACTCCAAGGTCAATCTGTTTTGAAATGCTACTCTAAACACACTAATTGGTTCCATGAAATTATATCACAATTGGTAATTTCATCGAAAAAAATTAATATGTAATTACAAATAAATGTTTTTAGGAAGCAAGTATAAAACTGTACTTTCTAAAATATGAACATGTACAAATTACATCTTGCAAACATAAAGTAATGCACACTGCTTACTTATTAATGACGTTTCGTCACACTTTCTGAATCAAGCCTTTGAAGTATTACCCCATGAAGTGTTTAGTTTTTTCGTAACTATGTCATGTATCACAAACATTTTATACTTCTGTTAGCATAAAATTACCTTATTTGTAGTTAGTGATCTTTTACTGATATTTTATCTATAAATTATAATATTTCATATATAGTTAATGTGAATAAAAATTCACAGAAAATAGGTGTTGGCAACACCTGGTAAGAAATAGTTCTTATGCAAAATGTTGTACACTGCATGCGTGCTCGAATGCTGTGTTTTCCCTTTGGTGTAATTTTCTAGACTTTGTTAAGCTTTGTTTGCATGAGGCGGAGGAATATCCTGAAAGTAGAACTTTAGCAGGCCTTCAAAAAAATTGGCAGCAACAGTGAAAGGACTATACTTGCAGATCTCTATTTACTTACATTGTTTACATACAATGCTAAATGGGTGGTACATCTGTGGTCCGTTTCTGCGATCCAGGGTATTCTTGGGGGCTGTGAGAAATAAGTCAGGACCGGGTTCAGATGCTAGGAGGAGAATTGATAACACCATTAAAAAATTTTAACTGATACGGTGGCAGAAAAATAGACCTCGGAATAATTAGTTGCTGAAAGTAAAAAGATGGTAGGTTTTTGTGGAAGGAAAGCTAGAACAAGACAATCTTATATTTGGATATATTTATGTGTGTTTGAGAGAGACTCTGCTACCATAACTAAGGTTTTGGTTACTTTTTGTGCAGGCCTGAGCCAGATGTGCGTGCAATAGTGGTGACAGATGGGGAGAGAATCCTTGGGCTTGGTGACCTCGGTGCATGTGGCATGGGTATTCCTGTGGGCAAGCTGGCACTCTACACCGCGTTGGCGGGCATTAAGCCCCACCAGTGCCTGCCCATCACCATTGATGTTGGTACCAACAATGAAGTGAGTACATTTCTCCAACTTGTTCTGGTTTTCTCACACTATTGTTCCTGAAGATGTTTCCAAAAATGAAGGCAGTTACTATTAAGATAAATCCAAAAAATTATTTGTTTTACCCCAAGTATTAGGGAAACCTTAAAAATGAAGATTACCACGTTTTTTAGATTGGTTTGTATGAAAAATTAATTATCCCTACATTTTATTGCTGCGTGCTAGCAAACATATTTTTAATATTTTTCAATTTTAGTCGCAATATTTATATTTTTTTTGTAAATTATTTGAATATCTGAAAATGAATAATATTTGCCTGTTTTTATAAATTCCAATTTTCCAAAATGACGGTGATAGTATTATCAAAATGAGTTGTGTACATGGAGTAATAAGTTTCATGTCTCAGGAATTGATTTTGGTGGCATTTATAATAATTTGATAGAAGTGAGGTTTTTAAAGAGAACATGAAAAAACATACAGTCGATTCTAGATAGTTTGAATGACTATAAAGTGTTTGCATTTATGTATCGTTGTATTACTTTAAGTAAAGTGTAGGTGTATTATAATGGCTATGCACTTAAAATTTAGTTTTGATATATTATCCTAAACACTATACTGTCTTGTTTTGCAGGAACTATTAAATGATCCCCTGTATATTGGGCTGCGTCACAAACGAGTAACTGGGAAGGAATACGACGACTTCATAGACGAGTTCATGCAAGGTGTTGTTAAGCGATACGGACAGAACACACTGATACAGGTTTGCCCCAACTTTGATCCTGCAACAGACTTGCCCAGTTGTAAAGTACTTATTTCTCAAAAGCACTGAATTCTCTTAATAGTAGAAAATTTTTCAGATGTTGTAATGAAAAACTTTGGTGCACACCATATTGATTAGAATTCAATGTAATACATGACAATAAATTAATGAACAGAAAATAAGGTGTTTAGGAAGTGCTGTAAAATTTGTTTGTGTTTCTGGAAAGTGGAATTCCTAACTGTAGAGAAATCAGCATCTTAAATGTTACATTTTCCTATAACATTAACTTTAAGGTTACGTTCCCATGTGCCTATTATAAGTTGGCACATTTCAAAAACCGTATATTACATAGAAAAAGTTAATGGCAAAGAACTGCTACTTGCTTGGCTGGTCCAGGACATAATACTGTACTGTATAGACTGGATGTAAATAATTTGAAAACTGGTTATGCGAGTTGTGCTCCAGCAAAAACATGCGTGCTAGATTACCGACACATTTGTTGGGGACACCATAGTAATACTTAATGGTGTATAGATTTCTCAGACCAGCAGCATAGAGAAGTAAGTTGTCACTTAAATCACTTTCACTGTCTGTGGAGATGTTCATTCCGGCAATAATCCACATGTTTCTAAGAGGATATAGCTAATTTATTACTCTGTTAACAGAGTTAAACAAATTTTCTAGTATGATTTAGTCACATTAAAGATAATATTATAGAGACATTTGAACATTTACTATTAGTTATTTTTATGTTCTCAGTTTATTTGAGCTGTCCTTAATTAAATCAGCATTCCCTGACTAAACTCCAATTAAAGCAGTTATGTAAAACTTGATCTACCTCAGTTACAACTGGTGAGTTGGTAGGAATTGTAATAAAAATTCCAAGTGATTTGAAAAATTTAATATTGTTACAAAATTTTGCAAGCAAAATAAATGGCTGTAGACTGATGCTGATGATAATGGCATCGTTAGGGCCTGGAAGTTTTTGCAAGTGCGAAATACCGGAGAAATTATGTTTATTCGCAAAATTCTGTAATAATTCTTGTACTCACGAAACATTGACAAATTTTTTTGTTTAAAGTGTGTCTAAAACCATAGTGTGAGCTTCTTTTACCATGAAAACGTACAAACATTAAGTTTAATAATTTTCCTTTTCTTATACAGCATTATCTCTCATTTACTTCGTATAAGTGCAGGTAACAAAACTATTTGCGTGTTATGTTGTTAACTATAAATACGTAAAAGGAAAGTTTACGTCACAGGAATGATTCATAAATCAATTGGTAGTAAGATCGTAAGATTATCGTTGCAGGTACGATTTATATATATATATATATATATAGACACACACACACACACACACACACCGAGCCAAATTGTTACTGCACCGTTCACTGGCAGACTGATTACGCCTACGTGTATTTTATTTACAAACAAAAATCTCTAACCAAAAATCAGTATGTTTATGACTACGTATACTGTCAGTCGAAACCTCAGTTTTGGAAACTTATTTTTTAGGTGTTATTTATGCTGGAAATTACTAGTATCAAAACAACGAAAAACAAATTAATCCTTTTTGTTATGGTGATATGAAAAGGAAATACATTTTACAGAAACCATAAATATGGCAAATAATTATTTAAAGTTTTATACATTGCTCGATAGAACATAATTAAATACAGGCAGCCCTCTACTTTCGCGCATTCGACTTACGTACAATTCGCGCTTTCGTACATGGGTTTCTTACACCATAAATTCGACTTTCGCGAGTTTGCTTCGTTCTTTCGTACATAATCTTTCATACATAACCAAAAAAAATATCGTGCGCATGCGTTCACGATAAACGTAAACATCAAAGATATATAGATTTTCATATTCTCTAGGTTTTGTCTTCGCAAATAATATTGCAGCAAAGTTGACTTATACTACGTAGAGACCTCTGGTGTGGATATACGGAAGTATGTTTCCGATATAACTGGACAAATATGCAGTTGTATGTCTGATGTGTTACTACGCTATGGCGATTCTACGTATTAATGCCGTTCCTGTTTAGAACTTCCGTTGTTTTTATTATGGTTTTTAGTTTCCTTTGAGGTTAATTTTATATCCATTGTTTTTTTTTGTTAATCTATTGGCGCACGTACATAATTATTACACCACGCAATGAATAACAAACGTAAAAACGAAAGTAATGAAGACTCGGTGTGTAAGAAACAAAGAAAACATGTTGTAAATAGTGTACAAACAAAATTAGACATTATCGCGCAATCGGAAAGTAGCAAATCACTTGCGGCTATAGGACGGTCTTTCAACCTGAGCCGATCCACTGTGCGTTCTATTGTAAAAAGTAAAGGAAATAAAAGGGACTATGTTATAAATTCGGGAAATCTTCTAAAATAATTTCAAAACGGCGGGGTGCAGCGATGGAAGAGATGGAAGAGATGGAAGAGATGGAACGGTCTTTAAAAGTGTGGTTAGACGATCAACACCAGAAAAATATCCCTATCAGCCTTGCNAAGTGCTGGCGCCTCACGCCGCAGAGCAGATTCAATACCTACTTCCAAACTTCAGCATTGGCAGGTATCAAGTTTGCTTGACTACCTGAATCTAGAAGCACTCTAACTGTGCGACTATTACCAGTTTTATCTTTTACACCAACAGTAGCTGTTGCCAAGAAAACTAATGATGTATCTGCCAAGCCTGTGAGGGTAGAAGCAGGAGTAAATTCACTGCTGTCTCTATTTGCACTGTCTGATAGGTCTTCATTTTCGGAGGAAATGTCCTTATCAAAATGTAACAGGGTGCAATGTCTCAATCTACACTGGTGGCAGTTCGTCTTTCAGAGTCAGTTCTTCAATTTATCTGATGTCCTGAGGCAATTCATATAAATGTTAATAACCTTTTACCTTTTGAAACCGTTGTCTCTGTGAAAGATCAGAAAACTGTGAACATTGAGACAACGTGTGAGAGTCATGAGACAGTTCACACTGTGTCAATTCCTCTCCTGCACTTGTGCCCATTGACTGTGCGACATGTGAACAAGTAATTTTCTGTGAATTCTTGTACTTCCGTCCTCCAGTCAAAGATTCAACCATACGTTGACGACCTTCAAGAAAAGTAAGGAACTGGGCGAGTGTGAGCTGTGTTGTTGGATCAACAATAGTGAGCTCCCATTCCTTTCTAAGGTTCAGATCCAGCTTCCCTTCAAACAGATTTAACAAAAGTGGGTCCCAAATTTCAACCGACACACTCAAAACCTTTAATTCAGCTGTATGTTCATGAATTGTGGCTAACAACTGCAGCAGACTTGAATGGTTATGCGAGATGCATTGACAAGTGCATCAATATGATGAGAGACAATAAGACGCCTACCTATTGTTGTACTGTTTCCCAAGTAAGGTCCAAGCTACCTCATTGTTTTTCACCTTGCTTAATGAACAGTTTTGAGCAACTAATGTATCAGATAAATTAGTGAAATTCGGCCACTGCCTAATATCACCACTCAATGTTGGCAGCTTTATCATAGGAAGCGCTACCCTCGATATAGATGCTGATGATGGGTGTTTTTGCTCCACAGATGACTGAGATAAGGACTCAGCAATGGCAATTGTGTTGTAATACAAATCGTCGAAATCATCCAGACACGATGAACATGTGCATCAAGGTCGTCAATTTCTCCTACAACTGCTAAAATGGTTAAGTGATCTTCATNATCCAGACACGATGAACATGTGCATCAAGGTCGTCAATTTCTCCTACAACTGCTAAAATGGTTAAGTGATCTTCATCAGAACTTTTGCGTGTGTTTCCCCGATCTCGGCATGTGGCCTGGAATAATTTCATTTGTGAAGGGTCTGTTAGTGCCTAAGGCAAAAGCTCTTTGCATACTGTTTTTGGCGCGACCCATCTGTAGATGAGTTGCAACTATTTTGGAAGCAATTCTCATAACTGTACGTTGCAATTAACCTCAAAATGCATATGAATGACAACGCCCAGAGCTATTTAACCTAGTCGTGCACAATCAACAAAAAAGTCAACCAACACTTGTTATATGTCCATGTTTTGATGTACATAATTATTGGCACTGACTTTATTTTTCATTATTCACTAACCATAGCATACACTTGGTAGACAAACATGTTCCGATTTTCACACATGTTCAGCCGCACACTTTCTCAAACAAAACACATTTTTGAATCTCTACACACAAATTTGAAGTAATGCGAGTAGTGTGAGATTTTATAACACAAATTGCGTAGTTCATACTGTGGCACACCACGCGGAAGCACGAAACTCGTTGGCATGAAATCACTTTTCACGAACTGAACATGGAACGAAGCTACTGTAATTTCCGTGGTCACTTTTACGATCTGGCGCCCGGAGGACCAAATGTTAAGCTGGATGGAAAATTACCCAGCAATATTCGACAAAGTTTGTGGCGGCTGCACTCCCATCGATAGTTTGCACGCCATCTTTAAACGACAACTGCCGATTGCAGCGCCACAGTCGGTAATGTACAGGTTACATCAGTGGACCTGGGAAATACAAAAACTCTGAACTAAAACTTGGTACGTGTCAACAAACACAACACACGTGATGCTAAACATAAGACTTGAAAAATTAGAGCTCCTATTTCTGTTGGCGACTGATGAGACTGTGATACTGTTAATAAAATAAAATTATACATTTTTTATTAATGGAACTTTTATATCTGAATGTTAGGCATATTCTGATCAAATGATTTCTCAGAAATGCAGATTTAAACACTGATTAACAGCAAAATTAGCGTAAAACTGGGCCACATCAAAATCTGCCTATGATGCAGTGCCGGATGGGACAGTTTAAGTGTATACTAAAAAATATGTGGCATTAATTTATAAAACAATTTTTTAAAGTAGATAAATTATGTTAAAATTATTCGTCAGAACTGCATGTCAACACACATTCCCATCAAAATTAGCATAAAAATGAGGTCATGAATCAGTCTTAAGATGCAGTGACCAACAAGACAGTTTGTTAGAAAAATAATAATATTCATAGTTACACTTGTTTTTCGCAAGGCATGAAAGCGTGAATTTGCTTCAGTTTTTTGGAATCGCAATAGTCCTAATGTAACAAAAAATATGTTCTTTAGCTGTTTGTTGCAATATTTTGAGTATTTGTTTACCTGTGAATGTGCGTTTGATATTCTCATGTTGCACCTATTTTGTATGTACAAACTGCACTTCTTAAGGTTTATAATTCTTTACAAGTGCAATTTATATAAATATTTATTTTGGATTCCAGTAAAAAAAATTTGTGAAGTACATGTAGTGTATGAAAGTTCGTGATAAATTAAATAAACATAAGTATAGGATTTGTGCGCAATTTTTTTTACTGCCGGCAATTGTTATGGTGTGGTATGCTTTATTAACATAAGTCAAAATTTAATTACGTATTTAAAAATTTCAATCTAGCACTGCTTTATGCATAGCATGTGGTGTGTGGACATGTGGTAGTTAGATTGTTTCAAAGCCTTGCTAGAAATTTGTTGCAGTTTGAGGACTTTGGCAACCACAATGCTTTCCGTTTCCTGGACAAGTATCGGAACCAGTATTGCACATTCAATGATGACATCCAGGGGACTGCATCTGTTGCTGTGGCTGGTCTTCTTGCGTCTCGTAGGGTCACCAACAAAAAGCTTTCGGACAACAAAATTCTCTTTCTTGGTGCTGGAGAGGTAACATTCTTGTTAGGTGAAAATGGACACTGTTTAATTAATTATAATTAGCAAAGCGGATAACGTGATTGGCTTCTTCCAGGCAGCAATTGGTATAGCCGATCTGACAGTGAAGGCAATGCTGGCTGAAGGGACCTCTTTGGAAGAAGCTAGAAGTAAAATCTGGATGGTTGATATAGATGGTCTTCTAGTTAAGAATCGTCCTGAAGGAAACTTGGAGGGTATGTTTCCATTTTTAAGTTTATCGTTAAAAATATAGCTACATTGTTAGTAAAGCATCAGTGTTGTGCACACACCTTAGCCTGCTTTGGTTAGTTTTGTACTTTTTCCTCTTAGAATATGGGACTTTTTTCTTTTAGAATATGGGTCTTTTTCCTCTTAGCATATGGCATTTTTTTCCTCCTGGAATATGAGATTTTTTCCACCTAGAAAATGACTTTTTTTGCCCTCGAATATGGAACATTTACCCCTAGAATACCTTTTGTCTTAAAACTGTTGTTTTATGACACACAATAGTGAATTTATTTGAAATCACTTAAGACACAAAAATTCCTTGATTTTGTTATGTCGCAGACGTCAGAATTGACGACTGGAAATCACAGCTCAGTTTTACTCACTCTGTAGAGACATAAAATTTAAATAAGGGTGCCATGTTAAAAATAAAATAAATAATTTAAGTCTTTGATTATTTCCTCCGTATTAAAGTTAAAAAAAAACAGTTATCAATCTTCCATTAATGCAGAGTCGCGAACAGTCAGCTTAACGAGACAGACGAGCAAAGAACAGCACCGCAGTAGTTCATTTATTATTCACATCACTCAAATCTCTCATCGCGAGAGAAAATTATGAAGGCAGGAGGGACATCGGTTCCCTCCTGACATCCTAGCGACCTCCCACACCGGTGGAAATAATTTAGTAGAAAAAAGTTTGTCCGAAAGTTGAAGTAAAAAAATATAAGAATTGAAGGTAATTGGTGCTTGCTGGTGTGGGCAAATTTGCCACGCTCGACGTGTCTCCTCTGAGAGCTGGTTGACAACTGTTAGCGGCAAGGCATGGTGTGGTGTGGAATCCCTTCGGAATACTATGCGACCCTCGTCGCAGCCACTTCCCCACTACATGCCCAACTGCGTCGTCGTAAAAGAATAGAATTTTTAGAATTTTTTTAAAGGAAAAAGTGTACAAAAGTGATAAAAGCTTTTATCTCCGAATGCTGATTTACCTACACTGCGGTTTTAGAGAATAGCAAACGCATGACAGATAAACATTTTAACACGGCCAAAACTGCAAGTACTGATAACTCTGATAAGCTATTACTATTCCTGGAGAAACAAAAGAAAATTAACCAAATGTCCCAATTAAATTACTATCAACTGCATCATTACACTTTGCATATCCCTACGTTAATGTGTTTAACAGTAGTTTGTAGAACTAATAACACACTACATTAAGAAACTTCACTTCTCAATTAATTATGCTTGCAATATAAATAAATATTGTACCATAAAAAAGTTCAATAAAAGTACATATGGTGTTAACAATACAACCAAAGCATCTGTTAACAAAAATGTATTTCCCAGATTTAGTCTGTTTTATGTAGGTCCAGCAAATAAACTTTAACAACGGTTATTATTTCAACAACAAATAATGAAAGCAACCACCACACATGAGCAGCCATATTTGACAGTATTCCATTTTGTTCCTTTCAAGGAAGCTTGTGCAAGGGAATGGAACAACCACCATACACTTGTGTTGTAAACCAGTCTCTGTTAATGCTTTTCAAATTGACTCATACACTGCTTTTGAATTCAACCTTTGGTATAATTTTCTGCTAGTAATATTTTCAATTTATACCTTGAATAAAGGAAANACACTGCTTTTGAATTCAACCTTTGGTATAATTTTCTGCTAGTAATATTTTCAATTTATACCTTGAATAAAGGAAAGTAATTTATGTTGTAATGTTTTTTAAAAGTGTAATTTAAAAATTTGTTATTGAAATTTTATATTTTTACATTTTGTACACATCAGAGTAAGAACTGTATGTACTTTTAAATATTATGTCACTTGATTAATGCCAAATTCTAAATATGCATGCGACTTCAAATTTGTACGTTTAGCCTAATAAAATGTAATGACTGCAGGGAAACTAAGCAGTGCATGCCAAAGTTTTTGCTTATTTATGATTACAGTCCATTGCTTTATAATTGTGGTTATAACATTGACATTTTGTTGTAGGTCACAAATCTTTCTATGCCAAAGAGCACGCTGTGACAAAATCTTTACGAGATGTTGTCAGAGAAGTCAAGCCAAGTATTTTAATAGGTAAGTTTCCTGTGTGTGTAATTTGTTTATAACTGATGAGAGAAGAAAACAGGTTTGGAGAAGTTCATGATTTGCATGTGAAGCATCATTGACATAGTCAAAATTCAAGTGAAATATTTTGATTATGTTTTATTTCAGGTTGTCGCATGAGGAAAGTTAACATATGTCAAATGACTTGTGATTGTGATAGCGAGTGTTCTATTGTGTGTGGTTAAGTTTAATAGTGAAGATTACACCCTATCTTTATAGTTCATGTATACAGTACTATTAAATTATGAAAAATACACAGTTTACAAATGTATGTATGGCAGTTTTGGGTACATCGTGAGCACCAAACTTATTATGTCACATTTCATGTATATTATTTTGGACTAATCCTACTTGAAAATATAGGCATGGAAAATTTTTAAAATGTGACCCGACTTTGAGCAGAGTTGGAGTAACTTAAAGTACAGTTCTTTTACAATTTNGCATGGAAAATTTTTAAAATGTGACCCGACTTTGAGCAGAGTTGGAGTAACTTAAAGTACAGTTCTTTTACAATTTTTTTTTCAACTGTTAGTTTTTTGTCTTTTGAAGTGGAGCATAGTCATAATTAAAATACCTGAAATTGGTAGGATTTTCAGCATTCATTGAAATAAATAATAAGCCAGGTTAAAAAGTATTTGCTGTACTGTTACAATAAAAATAAGGTAAGTTGTTTTAGTTTTTGACTGGTGGAAGAAATTATAAATAACTATTGGAGTGTGTTTTCAATGTTTGGGATTTTGTTTTGTTTGTTACCACTAAAACTAGTTCAGTCCACAAACTTGTCCAAACATGTCTGCAGACTAAAATTAAAATAAACATTGTAATGACGTAGTATTCTTAATTTTCGGGACCGGGACACGTGTTTCAATTTCGTTCGTTTTTCCAAGCTTCGCAATAATTTTATCGGTATTCAAAATTAAAGCCTTGGTGGTTCGTTTGCCATGAGAGTTGGTTTATTGGGCTTACTTTTGCTGTTTCGTTACGAACATCATAGTTTTCAGTTTTTGTTAACCGTCAACATTAGATTAGCTTTTTCAGACTGCGTCAACAAGTTGTATACGAGAAGTTTGTTTATCTGTATGTTGATGGCGCAGTTTTAGTGTGTACAACGTAGTTTCAATAACGTGTGGAGAGCGTGCGTGGCCAGGTCCTTATCTCAGGAGAGGGGGGTGAGAGGCAGCACAAAGACTTGTGTGCTGTCGCCCTTCAAGTCACTTCAGGTCAGTTGGCGGCGAGGTCAATTGGAAGGCAGTCGCCCTTCAGGG
This sequence comes from Clitarchus hookeri, assembly GCA_002778355.1. Classification (NCBI taxonomy): domain Eukaryota; kingdom Metazoa; phylum Arthropoda; class Insecta; order Phasmatodea; family Phasmatidae; genus Clitarchus; species Clitarchus hookeri. The sequence goes on from NQII01003058.1 coordinate 283,855, forward strand.
CAGTGGTAGAATTGTCGTCTAGGCCGCTTCGGGTGCGACTCTAATCCCCACATCGGCAAACTTGAATTTACGAGATTATTTCTACGCCGGTGTGGGAGATCGCATTTATTATTTCTTCGGGCCAGTTTGTAAGAAACATAATAATTAAGTAAACAACTGTGGCTCTGTTCTGCAATAGTCTTATTTACCTGTGAATGGTTCGGACTCTGAATATTCTGAACTTTGGATGTGAATTGTGTCACTTCAATAATAAATAAAAGAATAGAACAAATACTCTGGAACTTGACTTCATTTCATAATTAATTGGCGTCCATTGTACAGAGTCTCGTGTTACTCCGACTTGAGCTAGTTGAGTGATACGTTATAGTAGAGTGACAACTTAAAGCCGGTGTAACTGTTACGCTACGCCACTGTGGAAGACAGGGTGGCGTGTAGGGTCGTAGTTAATTCCTCCAAGCACAGACTATAATGTGCCTTGAAGGTTGAGGAGATTGCAATAAAGTAGTCTTTTGGTGTTTCATTTGGAAGGATAGATATATTGTGTCGAGGTTAACACAAACAATCTACAGAAACACTTCCGATGTGTGGTACTCTAATAATTTGGCTACTCGGATTAACTGCGGACGACTTCGTTATGGAGGGGGGCTTCTCTGGACGATGATTATATACTTAACTCTGCTGCGGTGGGTGAGCTCCGGCGAAGTGGTAGGCCTTGGAAAAGGGCCTGCTGTGTGTCGTCATCTCCTCTGGACTGCTCTACTGACGTACTGTTCTTGGGGCACTCAAGTTTTCCCATCATATGTTCTTTTTCTGCTCCATTTCCATCTCACTTAACCCCCATGATTGTTAAAGACAAATCTCTCAAGTGTATTTATTCCATAGTGTTTTACTGTCCAACATAACTACGAATGACAGCTATATTGGTCTTCCTGTAAGGTTAAAGGCCAATTAAAAGTTGTTAGCATTTGTGGCAAAGCGCACATCATAATGTGCTGATAGGATGGATTTTAGTGGTCTTGAGAATACATGCTGTAGAGGAAACTCTTTGTGGACTGTTTGTGCATCAGTAGTGGTGGTGTTGGTAATATGTATCAAATACAGAACAATGTCTGTTATTTATAGATATTCAACTTTGCTACTAACTTGAGACAAGGTAAGTTATTTTAGGTTAAGTCGTGTTAGGCGAGATTACATCATGTTTTGTCTAGGCGAGGTCATGTCTGGCTAGACTGCAATTGTCTGAATGTGTTACATGTTGAGACAGGTTACATTACATTTCATGACCTTCGTATAAACTACAAATGTGGCTACACAAATAGTACAGCATATTTTCCTAATTTAATAATCGGTACTAAATCAAAACGCCAAAATTAAACATTCATTACATTAAACTTATTTAAATGTAGTAATGTCAAAATTGATTCCATGATTCCTTGATACTTGCAATTCTTAAGGAATTGTAGAATCAAAAATCGAAAGACTAGCAATCAAGGTATTAAAAAAACAAATTACAAGAAGGTGTACTTAAGTCACTATCATTGGAATAATTTTTTACTGTATAGTGGATTCTCGATTATTCGTTTTTTCAGTGGACCAACAAGAAAAAACTAAGCCTGCGGTGAAACTATGGATACGGACTTGGATTTTAGACCTGAGAAATATCATACATGACCTCAAAATGCCAGTTTAGTTTCACGGTAAGCGTGGTTCTCCCTTTTACTGGCGACACATACGTGGCACTAGCCATGTGTATTTGGTGGGTCTGAAGGGAAAGTTTCTCCAATTGTGCATGGGTGAGGAGTACTTTCCATATAAAATTTCCAGTTGCAGCTGAATCGAGTAGGGTGGTCGTGGTTCGGTTATTTACCTCTACTTCAATCCTANGCATGGAAAATTTTCAAAATGTGACCCGACTTTGAGCAGAGTTGGAGTAACTTAAAGTACAGTTCTTTTACAATTATTTTTTTTCAACTGTTAGTTTTTTGTCTTTTGAAGTGGAGCATAGTCATAATTAAAATACCTGAAATTGGTAAGATTTTCAGCATTCAATGAAATAAATAATAAGCCAGGTTAAAAAGTATTTGCTGTACAGTTACAATAAAAATAAGGTAAGTTGTTTTAAAAATAAATACAATACTAAACGNGTTGTTTTAAAAATAAATACAATACTAAACGTTTTTGACTGGTGGAAGAAATTATAAATAACTATTGGAGTGTGTTTTCAATGTTTGGGATTTTGTTTTGTTTGTTACCACTAAAACTAGTTCAGTTCACAAACGTGTCTAAACATGGCTGCAGACTAAAATTAAAATAAACATTGTAATGACGCAGTATTCTTAATTTTTGGGACCGGGACACGTGTTTCAATTTCGTTCGTTTTTCCAAGCTTCGTAATAATTTTATCGGTATTCAAAATTAAAGCCGTGGTGGTTCGTTTGCCGTGAGAGTTGGTTTATTGGGCTTACTTTTGCTGTTTCGTTCCGAATATCATAGTTTTCAGTTTTTGTTAACCGTCAACATTAGATTAGCTTTTTCAGACTGCGTCAACAAGTTGTATACGAGAAGTTTGTTTATCTGTATGTTGACGGCGCAGTTTTAGTGTGTACAACGTAATTTCGATAACGTGTGGAGAGCGTACGTGGCCAGGTCCTTATCTCTGGAGAAGGGGGTGAGAGGCAGCACAAAGACTCGTGTGCTGTCGCCCTTCAAGTCACTTCAGGTCAGTTGGCGGCGAGGTCAATTGGAAGGCAGTCGCCCTTCAGGTCAATGGTAGAATGGTCGTCTAGGCCGCTTCAGGTGTGACACTAATCCCCACATCGGCAAACTTGAATTTATGGGATTATTTCTCGCCGGTGTGGGAGATCACCGCATTTATTATTTCTTCAGGCCAGTTTGTAAGAAATGAAATAATTAAGTAAACGACTGTGGCTCTGTTCTGCAATAGTCTTATTTACCTGTGAATGGTTCGGACTCTGAATATTCTGAACTTCGGATGTGAATTGTGTCACTTCAATAATAAATAAAAGAATAGAACAAATACTCTGGAACTTGACTTTATTTCATAATTAATTGGCGTCCATTGTACAGTGTCTAGTGTTGCTCCGACTTGAGCTAGTTGAGTGATAACTTAAAGCCGGTGTAACTGTGATGCTACGCCACTGTGGAAGACAGGGTGGCGTGTAGGGTCGTAGTTAATTCCTCCAAGCACAGACTATAATGTGCCTTGAAGGTTGAGGGGATTGCAATAAAGTAGTCTTTTGGTGTTTCATTTGGAAGGATAGATATATTGTCTCGAGGTTAACACAAACAATCTACAGAAACACTTCCAATGTGTGGTACTCCAATAATTTGGCTACTCGGATTAACTGCGGACGACTTCGTTATGGAGGGGGGCTTCTCTGGACGGTGATTGTATACTTAACTCTGCTGCGGTGGGTGAGCTCCGGCGAAGTGGTAGGCCTTGGAAAAAGGCCCGCTGTGTGTCATCTCCCCTGGACTGCTCTACTGACGTACTGTTGTGGCCGGGAGCGGAATAGATTCGTGGAGTCTCTGAATAGTTTCTAACGGAATTTTGTCCCATTCTTGTCCCAATGATGCTTCAATGATGTTGGAGATGGAAATTTGCTCCTCACACTCTGCTCTAAAACCCCCCATAACGGTTCAATTATGTTGAGGTCTGGCCACGGAAGATGTTTGATGATATTCTGATGCTCCTCAAACCAAGACTGAACCTTTTTGGCTGTGTGTATTGGCGCATTATCATCTTGGAATATGGCAGTGTTTGGCAGCAATATGCTAGTCACAGTAAAAACTTCATCATTGAGGATGTCGAGATATTCACTCCCAGTAATCCGGCCAGTGATGTGAATGAGAATACCAGCTGAATACCACGATATAGCCGCCCAAATCATAACGGAACCTCCCCCATGTTTGACTGTAGGAAGCGGCAGTCCGGATCGTAGGCTTCTTTTGGGGTTTTCTATACATAAACCCGGCTGTTTGTAGGAAACAATGTAAACGATGATTCATTGGACCATACCACATTCTTCCAATCATCAAGTGTCCAGGTTTTATGATCGTGGCACCACTTCTTTCGCAGCTTAGCGTTGGCTTCCGTTATAAAGGATTTTGCAATTGCAGCCCTTCCATGAATGTTAGCTTTGTGGAGCTCCCGCCGTACTGTTTTTGTCGAAACAGTATTACTCAAGTGAGTGCTGAGTTCTGATGTCAATTTTTCTGTGGTTGTTTTATGTTTTCTGGCCACAATTCTTTTTAATGTTCGTCGGTCTCTGTCAGTTAACTTTGGGTTTCGCTGATGGTTTACCATGTTTTGTGTATGCTGTCATTACTGTGGGTACTGTCGCTTGTGAAACGTTAAACAATTCAGCTGTTTTCGTCACAGACGCTCCCGCTAACTGAGCACCAACGATTACCCCTCTTTCGAAGTCTTGAGAGATCACACTTTTCACCGATCGCTTGTTTTAACCGTCGCATAACAAAGCGTATAATACACTGAAATATAACCTTCAAGACTTGGCACGTAAACTGTGCAATACATACGCGTCACATTATTTACACGGAAGCAGTGTTGCCAACATGCAACAAAATGTACCAATTTGCATGGTGTTCATATTATTTTGTCCATCCCCTGTACGATGAAATATGTGATGTTAGTTTTCCTTTCATGCTTTGTTACAATCGGGTGTCTGTAAATATTTAATTTATAATATTTCACCACATTACATAAAGAATATGTATCCTTCTAAATAGTTATTTGCAAAACTGAGTATCAGCAATGTGGTATGAATCTAGAATTAGAGGTTCAGATGAAGACTCTCATTCATTATTTAAAATCCACGTGGATATTATTTCAGGGTTTAAAGTAGTCTTTAAAACACTAATGTGTACATGAATTATAATTTTCCTTGAAATACATTTTGTAATTTATTCTGTGTGAAGGCTGTTTCGAATACTGATTCAGTGGCATAGCCAGAAATTTCTCAAAAGGGGGATTACACTGACTGAAGGAATAGCGAGAGAGGTTATACTGGCATTAGCGGTGCTGGCAATTGTATTAAGACCAGGGTGTCCACTAAAATTCCATTTTGGAATTCCCTTAGTTTTTTTGTTTTCCAGACAGAAGTTTACCAATTTCCCTGACCTGTTTTCAGAACCAAAACCTCTAAATATCATATTTTTCCACCACTGACAGGAAAATTATGCTATTAGTGAAGTTTAATTAAATTATACTGCAACAGACCACTCCAGTAGTGCCAACATTTTATTCAGCTCATCAACATTTCTCACGATACACACTATTGACTTCACTGGAGTGCCCAATACAAACCCGCAAATACTTTAATTTGTACGTATAGGCCCTGTGACACTTGGCAAAGATGTATTATTGCTAGTTCACGAACTTAAAAATTGAAATTTCAAAATCATAATTACATAATCCGGTATTCACACAATTACAACTTTGGCAGAGCAGCAATTATTTACATTTTCCCTGACCCAGGTGAAAATTCCCTGACTTTTCCCAGTTTTCCCTGTTTTTCCTGTGGTAGGAACACCTGAATTATTAGAACAATAGTTACCTCACAATATAATAACATGCATCATAGTTTACAGCAATTATGATTTTATTAAAATGAAAGGCCTATTACTAATTTTAATCCTAATAGTTGACATCCCTATGGTAAAATAAAGGCAGGAGGCGGTGAGGTTACAACACCTATATCCCCCCTCCCTCTGGCTGGCTATTGCCACTGGTATGGTGTAAAAGTGTATTTAGTGTCAAATATATAATAGTATATATTCTGTTTTTTCATAATTTGAAAGTAATTCTGCTTTGCAGGAGTTGTAATATATCGTACAAATATTAAATTTTGTTAGACATAAAATATAAGTAGTAGCATTCTGTGTGCAAACTCTGCCAGAACATTGTCGTGTCAATCCACTTTAGAAAAGCTGTTTTACTGTTTCGCCACCACAAAGAGTTTGCTGAGATACAGCATTAGTTTCTTTAAATATCGTAAAATTTTAATACTAAGTAACAAATACAAACAATACTAAGTAGCAAATATAGATTATTTTCTCTACGTATCAGTACTTCTGCTGTACGTTCTTGCCAATACCTAATCATTTTCTTTCGTAAACAAGTTACAGAAACCACATATAAGGTGCCATTTTGTAGAGCACGAATGTAATTTGAAACCAATATTAACTTATAGTTTTTCAACTAAGTTTATTTTGAACTGTGCTTTGTTTAGTGACCAAGTGCTGCTAGTTTTTTTATTTTCATAGCTATATGTGAATACATAAATTACGTTATGTGAGTCGGCTAAGATGCATATTGCAAATTAAAATTAAATATTTTGCCTTGGAGCCTGTGAGAATACATCAGCATAACTGGCCNGGCTAAGATGCATATTGCAAATTAAAATTAAATATTTTGCCTTGGAGCCTGTGAGAATACATCAGCATAACTGGCCGTGTAAAAGACAGACATGTATTGTACTAAAACAAAATGTAAATATGTCAAAGTCGGACTCTGCTAATGCCAGCAACATATCGCCCGAGGCCCGTATCTAGTACTGGTACTTTATTTTCTCTATGGTCGGAGGCCCCGTGGCAGTGGACACCCGAAAGTTAGCTGGCAACACTGTTCAAAGACATTACTGGCTTCGGTTTCCTTTTAGATCGGAACACCTTCTTGATGGTGCAAACAAACATTTGGCTGAAAGCCGGTAATTATTGCCCAACTGGCAACAGTTTTATGTTTTGGTGACAAGAATTTAATTACTTTTACGTTATGTCGTTAACGAAAAAAAAACACTCTTATATTCTAGACTGGTTATTGTTCAATGGTTCATACTAATGTCTGGCACTCGGCCAGTTTTTACAAATGTCTGACGATCCTACACCAAGTACACTGACAAATGTTACGACTGTAAAGATGAGACACAGGTTGTGAAAAGAATAAGCACTCTTACTTCTAGTCTGGTAATTCAGCCAGTTTTTCTAGAAACCTACACACACTTAATATCTCCTAATTTGTACATGGTATTGTTACTGTTACGACGGCTTCA
>NQII01003059.1:0-59462 GCA_002778355.1 Clitarchus hookeri
GGACCAAATGGTTTGTTCGTACTAATGAAATGTTCGTTGTAATGAAGTTCGTTGTACTGGTGCTTTACTGTAACTGTTGTTGCAGTATTTACCTGCACTATTTTACTTCAACTATACAAGATTAGGTGTTTGGGCCCATAACCTGTTGGTTTTATAAAGAAATACTCCGGATCACTTGAATAAACTATTTATTAGTTTTAAGAAAGAACAATATAATTTCAACAAGGCACATAGCGCCATGACACAACAATGGTAGCTTGATAGCTAATAATTTGTTTACTGTATTGCCATCTTAAGAATATAAAAACTTTTAATAATGCATTGTATATTATACAACACAATTGTTAATAATTTTGTAGGAAACTGCAGACATGCAATTGCATTCATTATGTGGCTGCATCGTAGAAGCGAAGAACCAGCTCCTAATTCTGTGGCGTGTTATTGGAAGAAATCTACATTATCAGAGGTTGATACTACAAAAAAATTTGCAAAAATTAAAGATTTTTACAAAAATAGATGTGCAAAAAATCACCTTCAAAATATATCTCATAGTTTTTTAAGTGAAGTTGTTGCTGATGGTTGCAATTTAATCTGCAACAGCCAGATTTTGAGACATTATTCATCGAGTACAGATAATGTATTATTATCTTTGCATGAGCTTATGTATAGGTTTAAATTGTTGGGTGGAGGAAACGTTACTGAATTCTTAGAATTTTGTGTATCTTCAGTAAGCAGCAAACTATAATTCAACTAGAGGACAAAGTAAATGCCAAATGTGGTATGAACTCAGATATGGCAGAATAACTGCATCAAAAGTTGTTGAAATAGCCCACTGTCAAACAAATAATGGCACACTTGCAGATGCATTGTTAGGTGCAGCAAAATTAAGAGCTACAAAGGCTATGCAAAGGGGTAGATTATTAGAAAGTAGGGTATTGCAGGCAGCAAGTCAACACGGCAAAATTAAATTGGATGCTTGCGGTCTGTGTATTAGCAGTACAAACCCCATCCTAGCAGCAACTCCTGATGGTGTCTGTAATGATTTTGTTGTTGAAATAAAATTCCCAAAGGCACAAAAAAGTTTTAAAAATTATGTACTCAGAGATGGTAGTATTGCACGAAAATACTTTGGATAAATTCAGTTGCAAATGCATCTACTTTAGAAATGAAAAGTTTTATTTTATATTGCAAGCCCTGACTTTGAAGAGAGTAATAAAGTAATATTTAATTGGGTTAATTATGATTCACATTTCCTAAAAGAAATCATTGATTTGGCTATGAATTTTTGGAACAATAATATCTTTCCCAGACTGTACCAAATGGTTTTAATTATCACTTTTTGCATTCTAAAAACTAAGTTTAAATTTCAAAAGTTTAATGCAACTTATATTTTCTAAACAACAAAAAATTAATGAATTTTTTTCCAACACACATAAAATATGTCAATATGTGTACTTTATTTCACAAAGTTACAAACATTTTTCTTTCCAGTACTTACAAGATATAAACATACAATAAAATAATTTTTAATGCACACTGTTAGATACTGTCTATGATTTACATCATCATTTATGCTGGTTTTGGTAGAGGTACAATAGTATGGTCCGTACCATATAAGAAGGCCACTTTTTGACAGATCGGTGAAAGTAGCGCCACTGTTTACATCTGACTACATCTGACTGCGTATCGTTCCGCCATCAGCTGATCGGCCACATAACTGGTCCGGCGAGTAAGCGCATCTAGGAGGTGCTGCCTCGTGCGGCAATTGATGAACTGCTAGGGTGCGTGGCAGGCGGCGAAAGAGTTCTCGAAAACGAAATTTGGTGTGAGATTGTAGGGTCGTTCATAAACGTAATGTAACTGGAAGGGCAGGAACATGTCGGGAAGACGTGAGTGCAGCACACATTACAGGTTGGCGTGCTAGTGCGGCGAGTGTGCGGTGTCCCACTTCTCCGGAAACAAGGTGCGGGTTTTCGGAGAACAATATGGCGTATGCTTCGCAAATGAGCCAATAGGTAGCGCGCACAACAGATTTTTCGACGATAGCGTCTTTGTAAAGTAGACTGTTGTTACTGGCTGGGTACGAAACGTATTTCAAATATATTTCGTAAAATTATTAGAGAAAATAATTTAACAATATTATGCAATATTTCGGTATGCTTTTGGAATTAATATCAAGCACGTAAGAAAAGCGGGGTTGGAGAGGGCGGTATACGACGTGAAAAAGGTTTCGAGATTGCTTTTCATTTCTATACTGGTTGTATTATTATGCATTTCATTCTGAACCCCTATACATTATTATTTTATCACGAAGTTTAGTTTCTAAAACTAAAAACAGCTGTTTTATGACCACGTAAAATAAAATGTATTAATTAATCTAGGAACTCTTTGTTATCGCGTATTTTCAGCTTGTATAATGTGCATCGGCAATGCACTCAGAATAGCCAACGTAACATTAACTTTTGTTCATTCGTGCATCAGCTGATACATGATTTTGTAAATGGCACGTTGTCTGTTATGAATATCTTAAGTTGCCACTCACTGACTGTCAGAATGTGGCCTTCTTATATGAAATGTACTATACCCCATGGTACAATAACTTCTTGATAATTAAAAACATTACTTGAGTTGAATGAAATGTACCTTTAGCCACATAAATTCTCTTAAATTTAGCCAAAATTACCCTATTGTATTGGAAATGTCATTGTTACAAATATACAAGAAAATAACAGTATGCAGGTAATAGAATGGTTATGCAAGAAAATTAATAAAAATAAATACTACTCTTCATGCATAACATACAATAGGTGTTAACAACTTTCCCCAGCAGTGTCCAATATGAAACCCGCTCTGTACAATTATTGCCCCAATGGCAAAGGAAGCAATGTGATTTCCACAATTTTGATTCTAATCATATGGCAACAATCTTTCTTCAACATGATCTTTCAGAGTATTTTGAAGTAAATTGTTCACAAAAGTGCCCATATATTTTGAAAACGAAGATCTACTTTGAATCTAAAACGACACAAAAAAAGATTTAACATATTTACTTAGATTTTTCTGAAAACCCTAACAGTCCTAAGAAGTATTATACACAATTAGCTAGTTTATAAAGTATTCTATGCTGCAAATATTTTCTGTTATTTTATTTGTATAACAGAGCACCTGTCCAGTACCCTAGAATTTTTGTTCCAATTTTGACCCCAAGTTTACCCTATAACAGCAACCTAATGGTATTTTACTGATATTATACACAACTTTTTTTGTAACACACTGATACATTTGATAACCTAACATATAAAATAATGCAATTTATTTACAATGAAAATGTACATGACTGTGTTTAGACATAATAATTTACCTTAATAATATATTATGCAAAATATATAGGTCAGTCTTATGCAACAAAAGTACTGTTAGCTTATAAATCTCTTGACTGTGTGTCTTAAGTGTTTCTGTTTTACTGTGCTCCGGGTAATATTATTTTAAAACACACTTTTTACTTTTTTTCTCCTTTGATTGTTCTCATATTCAGTGGTGAATTGATTTGAAAGCGGGGGGGGACAGGAGTAAATCCAACCAACTAATAAATGAAACCACCAGTACTATTAAGGTAATAGTGTATTTTTCTGGGCGATCAATTCACAAGTCATACACAGTGACTGCTGCGTCTTGAGAGGTGGATAAGGGTACTTACTTTGATACAGCATTCATAGGTTGTGGAAGTATCTTACAGACTCTCATTACATTATGGTATACTAGGGGAACATCTGTAACTATTAGAAAAATTGGCATATAACAGTATTTTATCCTATATAGGTACTTGTTTTTGGTTTATAAAATTTATACACATTCTATGGGTTGGTGGTTTCGCAATCTTCTCGCTGCACCTGTCTGAAAAGATTGGTTGCCACTGGTATTTTCCAGTGGTCAATGAAATAAACTTTGTGTGTGCGTGCACACATAACATAGACAGACACAGAGAGAGAGAGAAAAACAAGTATATTTAAAAAATATTTTATCACTTTTAAAAGTTTTTTACTATTGTGTTGAAACCTATTTAGCTCTCTCTCTCTTTTTTTTTCTTTTTTTTTCAATTTTTTTTCAATTTTTTTTGCTCTTGTATCTACAACTGCCAATATTTCATTATTTTACTAACTGACCTTGTAAATTAACAAACCCACAAGCAACAACAACAGCATCATCTAATTGACTAACCAGTTTGTTATTCACACAAGCATGGGGTCTGAGAAATTTAAATTCACGTATTCTCCTAGTAACCCTTTTAACCTGAATTCGTAAACTTGCTATTTGTCTTGTTAGCTGGACATCTGATTTTGAGTTTTTTTTACCTGACACAATACTTGGTGGTCGAATAAGAGCACAGCCTTTGGCTACCAAAAACTGTTCAATATGTTTGAAACCCCTATCAGCCATAATTACTGACCCAGATAAAAGTTTATTTACTGAGCCACAGTCTACAAAAATAGAGGCATCAATTTTGACAATGCCATCTGGAGTTGATGAAATAAGATATTTTGCAGTGTTACAATTTTTATATTCAGACAAAGTCAGTGCTTGGCTAAGGGGATTACTTGGTTTTCCTATTTCTATTTCTATTTCCATGCAATCAATGATGCATTGCACATGGGAATTTTTTGACTGTAATTTGTGATGACCATGTTACAAGTTGTTTTAATGCATAACTTATGAAAGGGATACTCTTTGCAAATTGTTTGCTAGCATTTGACTCAGATATACAAAAATCGTAACTTAATTCAGTAAATGAATGGTCAGTTCTAATTTTTTTCAATGTCAAATAAATATTCAAGATACTGAGATGTGTGTGCTTCTGTAACAGATTAACAATAAAAAAACAGTTCCGAGGCAGCCCTAAGTAAGTTCTCAAATTCAAGTTTATTTTTTTCACTGACACATCAAAAGACAGTTTACGGAACTCATCTTCACATCTGTCATCATTTGAACTAACACTTGAAATGCTAAAAGAATTAAAGCTTGTTTCACAAGAACTACTATCATAAGTATATATACTACTGTCAGATTGTAGGCCTACCGTAGGGCTTGTTTTTAAAGGTGATGTAGCAGATATGCAAACTTGCGATTTCACAGGTGAACATACTGAATCTACCACATTGGTTTTCAATGAACACTGCACTCCTTTACTCCTAAAATGAAATGAACTTCTAGGCAAGTTAACCTGTATAGCTACATTTTAATTTATTGTTCTACACTGAAGAGCCAAAAAAACTGGTACACCTGCCTAATATTGTGTAGGGCCCCCCCCCNCACCATGAATCCTGCAGGGCAGTCCACAAATCCAATCTCTGCCAATTTGAGAAAGGGTTGCACGTCTGTCACGTTTAATGATTCTCGTCAGTCGTCATTTGTCCCCTTCTTTCACGATCTTTTTCCGGCCACAGCGATGTTGAAGATGTGATGTTGTACCGAATTCCCAATATTCACAGTACACTCGTGAAATGGTCGTACGCGAACATACAAATGTTATAGCTACCTCGGAGATGCTATGTCTCATCTCTCGTGCACCGACTATAAAACCACGTTCAAACTCACTTAAATCTTGATAACCTGCCATTGTAGCAGCAGTAACAGATCTACCTGCCAACCGTATCACGTTACTCTGATTGGTTCCATACCTCTGTTATTTGCATACACACGCCTATACCAGTTTTTTTGACTCTTCAGTGTAAATACATTAGCCTCAGCGTTATTTGTCGTGCCCACTGTAATGTCTTCTGTGTTTGCTGAGTTTGCTTGAAACTCTTTGATTGTACTCGATGTAGCTTCTTGAACTGTTTGCATTTTTGTGCGTTTAGTAGCTGCAGCGCTTGGGGTTCCTGGCACACTTCTTTTCCTGTCTGCCTGACTTACAAATATGTGTGGAACGACATTTAGTTTCATGAATATTCTGTAGTTCATTAATTTGAACTGCATATAGTTTTCCATGTCATTTTCAAGCTGAAATAAAATTCAGAAAATCTTAGTAAAATTACATATTGCTTTGAAATGCATCAATTACTTAATGTTGTAAAAGTAAATATAAAATCCTTATTGTTATTTCTCAACACAGCATATTGGTAACAACTAATTTACAGTATTAAGAACTAGGCATATTGTTAATGCCATATGTCTGGTAAAATATCAATAAGAAAATAAAAAAAATTTGTGATAAATATGTAAATAAATGGAAGAAACTATACGTGAGCATTAAAAATGTATCTCCAATACTGATTGGTTGTTAATACACAAAGCAATCTATAGTGTTTTATATATATTTATGTTCACTTAAAGTTTTGGAAACCAGAAGCCAGTTGCAATGGTTTTAAATGTGCTGGCTTCAGTGTAAAAATAAAGAAATGTAAGTAAGTGAATACATGAAATATCACCATAACAGGGAGTTATTTTTTTTTAAGTAAATTGTTTATTATCCCTCTAGTATAGCCTCTACCTTTCCTACATTCAACAGGACAATGAAACATGTGATAAAATAATGTACGAGGCATATCTAGAAAGTAAGAGTACTCAATTTTTTTGTATTTAAAAAAAAAATTATTTACACAAAATTACAGGATATTGTAGGTATATATGTTACTTATTTTTCCACGTAGTCGCCTTCCCGTTCTATGCAGGTTGTAAGTTGTGGCACAAGCTTTTTGATGCCACCCTCATAGAATTCTCCCGCCATCTCCTTCGTCCACTTCAAGACCTCTTGTTTCACCTCTTCATCGGTTAGAAATTTTTTTCCACCCATGTCAGTCTTCAGGAAGGTGAAAAGATGAAAATCTGAAGGTGCCAAGTCAGGGGAGTACACAGGGTGGTTCAAAATGTCCCAAACAAACGAGTTCAAAAGCGTCTTGGTGGTGTTGGCCGTGTGCGGGCGGGTTGTCGTGCAACAAACACACTCCCTTCGTCAACATTCCCCTCCGTTTGTTTTGAATTGCTCTCTTGAGCTTTTGTAGGGTCTCACAGTATCGTGCTGCAGTAATCGTCTCCCCCTGAGGCAAAAAATTGATCAAAATGATCCATTTTTTGTCCCAAAACACAGTTGCCATAATTTTTTTGGCCGAAATTGATGTTTTGAATTTGTTGGCAGATGGGGAACCAGTGTGCCGCCACTGTGATGACTGTCTTTTTGTCTCAGGGGTGTAATGAGCCACCCATGTTTCATCACCAGTCACAATGGAGCTGAGAAAATCTTCACCTTCCAATTCAAATCACTCAAGGAACTCTCAAACGCTAGTGACCCGATTCAATTTGTGCTGCTCTGTCAGTTGTTTTGGGACCCATCTTGAGCACAATTTTCAATATCCCAGTATTTCTGTAATTGTTTCGTGTAACAGAGATCTGGAAATTTGTGGAAACATCGCAGACATTTCATCCACTGTCAATTGGCGGTCTTCACTAGCAGTTTCCTCAATTTTTTTAATCAACTCATCAATCACAATTGAAGGTCTTCCACTCCTTTCCTCGTCATGAATATTCGTTCTTCCTTCATTAAACTCACAACACCACTTAAGCACAGTCGTTCGGTTCATAGCACCTTCCATTAACAGCTTTGATCCGTGCAAAAATTTCAGTCTGCGTTTTTCCTTCTGAAGAAGGAACCTTATGACAGCATGCACCTCGCACTTGGCAGGATTTCTGATTGACATATTTCACAGAAACGCACACTACGAGGCGAGTTTTGCTACTGACGAGGGTCGCCGGTGCTCGTTGTGTTCAGGAGAACCCCCCCCCCCCCACCTATCACTCAGTGTTGCCAACTGTTGAAAAAAAAATTCCCACAGCACAACAGCCCAACAGTACTGTTACTTTATGGAAACGCCTCGTAGTATACACTACCATTAACAAAAACTCCTTCGTGGTAACCATTGTGGGCAATGTGGCAAATATGTATAGCCATTTAAAAACAAAAGTAACTTTATGTTAACTAAATACTCTGAAATAAGCTATTATAGTAGTGTGAAACTGTCTTGTCGCCGACCAGTAGCCACAACTTTTAGTATACGAAATATTTTTATTTTTATTTGGATGGCCTAACATTTTGACATGTTATGATTTATGCATACAGTATGGATATAGTTAAAATATGTTATGATGTCTGTGCTTTCAAAACGAATGTTAGAAAGTTATGTAAAATTATTTAAACAAAATGCATACAAAATTCCTTGTGTTAGGCCTAACTTGGAATTTATCAAGTTAGGAAATGTAAAGTTTAAAGTACGTACATTGCGTGACTAAATTTTGTCAACATATTTATATGGCTTTAGTATTATGAAATACTTTAACATATTTTTGTTACGTCACGTACACATCAATTACGAATTGATAAATGTGTTGCAGTTTGTGTAAAATAATACCAAGGTACTATAATGAAGGTTAGGTCGGATGTAAACAGTAAGAAGTGTAGTGTTAAATCTACGTACATATTACTTATTAAAAACAAAAACATCTTAAATATAATTACGTACCTCAAAATGATCTTTGCAAATGAAAAGAACTGATTTTGGCAAAACATCTTTAATGTCTCGCCTAACTGCGTTAAACCACTTTTTCCTCTTCATTCTTTTTTTGGAACGGTAACAAATATTTTGTCAGGTGTTTTACGAGATGTACTAGCACACTGCGGTACAATACACCATTTCAGTGATTTTGCTATACCTGACTACTAGTTTCACTTTCCATTACTTCAAACAATTTCTGTTTAACAAAATACGCATCACCGCTGAAGTAAACAAACGCGGGGGCTGAGGCTGTAGCTGACTTGCAACGTCACGGAGT
This sequence comes from Clitarchus hookeri, assembly GCA_002778355.1. NCBI lineage: Eukaryota > Metazoa > Arthropoda > Insecta > Phasmatodea > Phasmatidae > Clitarchus > Clitarchus hookeri. The sequence goes on from NQII01003059.1 coordinate 8,821, forward strand.
GAGCAGGCACGACAGGCGTGTTTTGGCGCGCGTTTCAAACGTAACATTTTCATTTAGTCATAACTTCTTCAAAACTAATTTTTAGATCGTGATACTTTGTAAATACATTTCCAACATATCAATGATTGAAAAACAATTTTCAACAAAAAATGTGCATGTTGCCCATTCCGAATACACTATATCAATGGCCGTCACCTTAAACCTTATCATACATAACTAAGGACATAAAACCCAATAAAACCAATTAATGAAGCAAAATATACAGCTGTATTTAAATGTAAGATCTGTAATTTTCAAAGACAGAAATACACATTATAAGTAAACCTTAAACATTGGTATCCCACTTCAATAAATATTTAAGGTGGAGATTTCTTCATCTCTTTCAAATTCACTTTAACAAGTATGTATTTCACATTTATACAGACAATTTCAACACACAGTAACACTTGTCAATTTTTATTTCAGCTATCACCAACAAAGATATTCTCGTTACAATTACATCTGTGGCATCAACTTCCTTGTAAGGAGTCATATTGTCATTTATAAATTAAAGATATATAAATACAGTTTATTTTATATTTTAAAAATCTTTGTTAAAATATATAAAAATAATATAAATACAATAATTATTCATGATGTATTTAAATTTCTATTATAAAGAAAGTAAAATTTTTTGTTTGCCTTAATTAAAAATTTTCATGTTCTGTTTATATGATTTCTTAGGTAGACCAATTATGTATAATGAACAGCTAGGAGTTGGCAAAATGGATAATAACTTCTAGCTTAAAGTAAGAGTTCAGTGTTTCATAGTTTAGGACAAGTGGATAAGGATGTCTTGATTTTGACATGCTCAGAGTCACTTGTCTACAAACTCAGTGCTGATAAATTATGAGTAATAATACCATGAGGGTGATGTCTTAATGATGACAACTGAAAGATGCTCACCATCTACATACACATCTCCATGCACGTCAAGGGCAGACAGGTCAAAGTTGAGCCACAACAGGCCCCGCCTCCACACCTCCAGAAACTGCCTCTTGGCACCAGAGCTGACTGGAATCTCTCGAACCACCGCACGGAGCTGCGATGATTCAGACACAGCTGAGATGATCCTGCCAAACCCCCATCATTTCTCAACTTAGTTCACATGACCTTCAACAACTACCAACATCACTCAAGACACATAGACATATAGTAAATTCCCCAGTCTTCCCTGCTGTAATGAATATAGAGCTATGCTTTCCCTTACTTTATGTAAAATGGACCATATATCAAAAATTCTTATCAGTAAAAGTTTAAGGGGGTTCAGGCCCCGCCATTATGGATTTATTGAATTTTCACCATAACATGAATCACAGATTTTATATTTTATTTTGGGCATCAACAAAGTGTAGGACATTGCTTTGCACATGTTCTAAAAGATGTATTGCTAGACTACTGTTGCTAGCATAATTTCTGTGAACACCCGCACAAAAAACTTACTTATTTCTTGCCGGCAGTCACAAGTCAAAAAATAATAAAGGTAGTAGAGGTGTAATAGCTTGATAAAGCTTTAACAAGCTATTATTTATGCCATGTCGTGCAAGAATATTCGTTAACCGATCTTAAATAAAATTTATGGAAAAGAATAGTGAACATTCACATGGTTGAGAGGCCAAACGTGTTATGGTTCAGTTCCAACTCGTGACATATTAAATTTAATGAATAATGACTTTACACCTAACATAAGAAATATACAAACTTGTAACCACAACAGAGATAGGAGCACATGTTGATAAAGCATAATATAACACGGGTGAAGCTGTGCAGGGAGGGAAGGGAGGGGGACACCATAACATTCTATAATATTAAAAACATCCACGATTTACACAAAAGCTGCCAAATTTTTCATTTTCCTTAATTTTCAAGAATGGGACAAACTACACTGACATGAAAATATTAAGGAGTTGGTACACTTATACCTACATAAAGAGCAAAAAAACTCATATTCGTTCAACAGCACATCCAGATACAATCATAACATGTTTCTACTTACAGTGCACTCAAATGTCCATCTGTTAATAACAGGCCACATGACATCTTAAATGGGCCATGCCACAGAACCAAAGTAACGGTATATTGGATATGTGATTACCGCAGACTGCAGCAACACATGCTGTGCAAGACTCCCTTGTTAATAACACAATAGTTATGTGTCATTAGAGTATAAAGTCCCATTCCTGCACCAAAACCATATGAAGTTCCTGGATGATTCATGGAGGTAATAGATACACTGCAGTACAATGCTCGAGTGTGTCCCAAAACACTAAAGAGTGATGAAATTAAGGATAACTGGCCAATCTAAATATTATGCAGCCTCACTCAACAACATATTGTAGAGGGTGGGCATATCCCACTCAGAACTGGGAAACTTGCGTGCTGGCAAAAGCAATGGGAATAGCCTGGATGTTAGGTTTGGCTGGCAACGCAGGAAAAACTGTGTTGTCGTCGAAGGGGCATGTGTCAGAGTGGATCAAGTGGCTGCTCTAACAGGTACGAAGTTCACAGCATTCGGGATTGCAGGATGGAACAGCTGTCAAACAGTAGATGCAGGAATTCCTTGTCACGGTCTAGGTAGACGGACTTTGGGCGGAGTCTGAGGCCGGCAAGAGATAGCTCGTGGTACAATCCAGCACCCTGGCAGGTAACACTCAGTGATCCCAGTCCAAAATAGTTGGCCACGGTCCAGGATGGTGGTGGTGGTGACCTTGGAGTCTTGGAGATTTGCCTCCTCTTCCCACAACCTAGTGTAAGTGGCAGACCTGAGAACTGACCCTGCAGCGTTTCTAGCACATGCAGTGACTATTTTGACTACCTTTTGCCACCCACCCCAATAATGCAGCAAGGGGTTAAAGTGTGAGAAGGAGGATCAAGTGGGTGTCTAGTGGTAGCACACAAGTCCAAAGGAATTTTAATAATGGACTGCATCTAAAAGTGAGCAAGGCTGTAAGAGAGGCTCCCTCACAGTGCCAGTGGTCCGATGTCCTCTTATCACCGACCCAAGCAGTCAGGTAGAGATGCAGTATCACTGACATGCAGACGTCCCTGGGTAGGATTGCAAAGGCATTTCCAGGGTGGCTATCTGTCTCTCTATAACCAATTCCCTGACATTTCCCTGACTTATCCATGCCAATAGCAACAAAAATAATATGTATTGTAATGTTATTTTTTAAAAATTACAAAATTTTTATAGGTAACATTAACATAGCCTACATTTATGGATGCTTTCCAAGGCATTACCAAATATATATAAAAAATAATAATACAAAGCCACCAAGTGAAAAAAAAAAAAAGTGACAAAGCTAGAATACTCACTATTTCATGGCCAGAAACAAAATCAAATTACAAAGACAAAACATTATACAATGTCACAATTAATTGAGAACCACAACAAGTGCTTAAATTATTATACACTCCACTTAATACTTAAATTTGCAAAATGTTAAGCTGACACATAAAAATGCATTTTCCACAATGTCTATGCTTGTTGTATCTACTAGAAAGTGATTTAGCCAAAAAAAATATGAAAAAATAAATGTTATGATTACAAATGAAGCAACAAAATTGCCACCAGGCTGCTAAATCTTCCTACATACGTGGTATAAAGCCTAATAAAGTACAGTACAATTCATGAGATGACCTGTGGTAGAAGTGCTAAAATCCAACACTCAGGGTTGCCACCATTTTCCCATTTGAATATTCCCTGACATTTTGCTGATTTCCAGACAAAATTTTTTTTCTCTCTGACCTTTTCTGTAGCACATTTTACACCAAAATAACCACTAAACCTTGCAACACAACGTAACTGAACAAAAAGTCCCACATACGTAAATGAAAGCTGTCTTTGGTTATGAAATTTACGAAAATTTACATCCAATTGAAAAATGTTTTCAGCTTGACAAAACTGTAACTACACTACAGAGCCAAAAAAACTGGTATAGGTGTGCGTATGCAAATAACAGAAGTATGGAACAAATAAGAGTAACGCGATGTGGTCGGCAGCGCCTATATAAGACAGCAAGTGTCTGGCAAAGTTGCTAGATTGGTTACTGCTGCTACAATGGCAAGTTATAAAGATTTAAGTGAGTTTGGAATCCATGGACCCTACATGTCAACAGGGGACTGTTCAAGCTGGTGGAGGCTCTCTACTTGAACTTGTTTCACCTTTAATAACAAAACAAGAAACAAATTGTTAAAGAAAGGAGTCATTGAACAATCTACTTCACAATATGCCAGCCCTGCCGTTTTGGTTCCAAAACCGAATGTAAAACACCGGATGGTAATAGATTATCTTAAGGTCAACCAGAAGATTGAAATTAAATCTGCCCCTTTGCCTCACTCAGTTTTCCATAGTAATATTACACTTCAGAAGAAAAGTGCAAATTTATGCAGTTTTATAAGGTTTTTAAAAAAAAAAATTTTTGTGTGTAAGGTTATGCATTTATCGTCTAATAAATTACAGTTCTAAAATTCAAAGCCTTTAAAAATTTCCCCACCACCCCCTTTTTTTTTTTTTTTTTTTTAAATTGCTCAACACTATATTTTCATTGTTCAATGAACTACCGAAATATTATTTGTGGTATTTATAACTAGGCAGCTGTAGAATTTAATTTTGTATTCCAGAATATCAGTTAAATCTAAATCAGAAATGAGCACTTGGGAAAAACTCATTCACAGTTGCTTTACTGTTCCTTGGCCCATGTTTTATGATCTCTGCACTACACTAACTGAGAAGTTAGTGGGCTGCAGTCAAAAGCTATGCCTCATGGACTTCCGGGAATACACTCCCACTTGACAGATCCATACATGGTGTACTTGGAAATTCTCACATCCGTGGCTGCTCTCTGGTCCCTGGCAATGCTGTCTGCATTGCTCTGACTGAATCATCTGGCACTTGGGCTAAATAACCATCTTCTCATGGCACAGTACTCTTTGGATATCCCCTATCAACTGACATTTCCATCCTCCTGGTACCTCTTCCGTACACTTTAAATGACATTCTGCGAGATTTTCAGGGTGTTGGACACCATCATCTGAGTTAGATCTGCATCCAACCACTCAAATTAATCTTCCTTGCATAAAAACATGGGTTCCTGGTGCCACTGCAGTCAACTGTACACAAACTTTATGTCAAGAATTCGCACATTACCTGTTCCCTTCTGTTCCGCCTATTGAAGCACTACACACTAACTGCCAAGAGAGAGATACTGCTTGTACAGACAAGTGAAGAGTATAATACGGTAGGGTTTCTATGCCGGAACAAATAGCGTAATACCTTTGCATTACATTTCACTAGTCTTAATTTTTGCACATCACTGTATTATTGGAAGGAAATGTAATATTATATAGAGAAAGTAAATAGCATGAAGTTTCCGATTGTTTCCCGTCCACAGTTACCGGACACTAAATGCAACTGAATGGAAACAACACAGCAATACTAAGCCAACCTATGCATGTGTAAGAACCCAGAAACAACAGGCTGTCAAATCCTTCTTATAGCCACAAAACAAGCAACAAAAACAAACACAAGAAGAACCCTTTCCATTCTTTATATGTGCAAATATTACTTGAGCATACCTATGCCCAATAACCCTGGGGTGTGGGAGTACCAAACTCTCCTTCCCAGGTCATTATTCAATGCCAACACAAGGGGAACAAATTTCACAAGAGAGGAAACAGACACAACAACCCTCAAGTATGACGTGTTGATTCAAGTCTGTCTCGCCTGCTGCACTACCAACTTGCCTACACAATCTAGTATAAAATGTATGCTTCTGTAATGAAACTAAATCTTTCCTTGTTCAGCATTCCTTCACTTAAACATTCCCAGTCTAATAGCTTGTTGACCCTCTGACACCACAATATATTTATTGCAAATACAAGGAGCCTCTCTGCCTTCATTCTTTTATATTTTTACGTAGCACTCTTAGCCGTTAGGCCATCCCGCGCTACGACCGCTCAATCGGTGGAGAAGAGGGGTCACACCCTCTTGTTGCAGGTGGCCCAGCCATGCACCTGAGTTGACCAGATCTAAAGCCCCAACCTGATTCACAAGTACTGCCAAGAACACCCCACCACAAGGTTCTGAGACCCTCGCCATCAGATACCAAGCGTGTGGTCTGGCCAGGGTTCTATCCATACCCCTAGTGTCTTTCCAGGACCAGGACACAACCGGAGTGGGTTGCCGCTCACAGCACAGTCTTTCTTTGAGAGGGGGAAACTCTCCAGACCTTCTCCAGCATATGGAGTTAACCACTGCCAGCACGAGTCCAACCTCTAGTGATTGGTTCACCATGGTGAAGAAATTCTATAGTATGGTAAAGGTCAGATGAAATTCCAGTATGGTAAAGGTCAGTGTCCGATGTCGGCTCCTCCAACTGCACTGCTGATGGATTGATGTGGTGATAATAACATGGAAGAACTGTGGAACCTATGGGTCCAGATCTACGGAGTTTTAGTAGGACAGAAATCTTCCATTCAGAGCGAGGGCTGCTTTTCCCGATTCCGCTATTCCCCGAGGAACTGAGGGAGTATGCCGTTCCGAGTCGATCACACGCAGCCCTCCTGTTCTGGTGAGCATGCCGACAATTGGTGGAGCGGTCGGTCATTGAAAACCCACTAGTGCCATGGCAAATAAGTGGGAGCACAGGCTGATCGGGTTGGTCTCACCAGAGGATCTCTCTGGTGTACCGATCACTAGAGGTTGGACTCGTGCTGGCAGTGGTTAACTCCATATGCTGGAGAAGGTCTGGAGAGTTTCCCCCTCTCAAAGAAAGACTGTGCTGTGAGCGGCAACCCACTCCGGTTGTGTCCTGGTCCTGGAAAGACACTAGGGGTATGGATAGAACCCTGGCCAGACCACACGCTTGGTATCTGATGGCGAGGGTCTCAGAACCTTGTGGTGGGGTGTTCTTGGCAGTACTTGTGAATCAGGTTGGGGCTTTAGATCTGGTCAACTCAGGTGCATGGCTGGGCCACCTGCAACAAGAGGGTGTGACCCCTCTTCTCCACCGATTGAGCGGTCGTAGCGCGGGATGGCCTAACGGCTAAGAGTGCTACGTAAAAATATAAAAGAATGAAGGCAGAGAGGCTCCTTGTATTTGCAATAAATATATTGTGGTGTCAGAGGGTCAACAAGCTATTAGACTGGGAATGTTTAAGTGAAGGAATGCTGAACAAGGAAAGATTTAGTTTCATTACAGAAGCATACATTTTATACTAGATTGTGTAGGCAAGTTGGTAGTGCAGCAGGCGAGACAGACTTGAATCAACACGTCATACTTGAGGGTTGTTGTGTCTGTTTCCTCTCTTGTGAAATTTGTTCCCCTTGTGTTGGCATTGAATAATGACCTGGGAAGGAGAGTTTGGTACTCCCACTCCCCAGGGTTATTGGGCATAGGTATGCTCAAGTAATATTTGCACATATAAAGAATGGAAAGGGTTCTTTTTTGTCTTTTTGTGTTTGTCTTTGCTACCAAGTGGTTAGGCCTAGGTACCAGTTATCGGCCCAAGCCATCACGGCAGATACGCCTTACCAGCCACAAGGAGACTGGTTCCCATAGGAAGACAGGCGGCGGAACACAATTTGCATTACCCAGGGGTGGCACGAGGAGCCTTGGGTCGCCATGAGTGGAGAGAGGCTATAAGAGACGCATCATCCACCCTTTCTAGGGTCAAATGTGGTAACCAGGCTTAGCTACTATAGCATGGTACTGCCACACAACCTTCCTCCCGAGGGAGTCGCAGACCCATATCCCCCCTCTGACACCACAGAAAGAATCAGCAATTAACAGTGGCTCTATACGTAATAAAATTGCGAAACCAATCTGCATTACACAAGCTCTTTCTCATTTTGTGCCTAGCTCAATAAAAGTGTGTAAAACTACTACCACTTGCCTTCTCTACTGGTAAGAGTGAACACTACCACCTCCTTGTCCAGCATCCAAACCACTTGCTTAAAAATACTGTTTCCTGTGCACAGAATAGTCAGTCAATAACAGTGCTAATATACTTTCATACATGATACACACTCTTCCTGATAGTGTTTTTTATTTTATGGAAATTAAATAGTAACAAACATATAAGTTTTTTATAGAAATTTATACATCAGAGCTTAACATGAAAATATGTGCATAAATCAATAACAAGGTTAAAATATTTATCAGTCCAGTATGTTTGTGAACCCTTTCAGGGTAATACTTTGATACTTAGACAAATAGCTTGGTAGTCACTTTACTCAGAAAAAAAACAAATGCATTCTAGACTACCTACTAAACACTTAAAAGTGATATTTTACTATTGTTAGCCTGATTCACAATGGAATTGAATATGAGAAAATCAGTGACTGAGAAATAACTGCCAGATAATTTCAATAGTGTGTTTCTGAATACCGTTGGTTATTTTTTAAGTAAGGTCCATTTTGGAGGAAAAATGACACAATTAAGGAAAACAACATATATTTCCTGCTTTTACATACAATGCTTTATTTCTCTACATAATTTTCTTGCTGGTTGAAACATTTATCATAACGAACAACAAGCTCTCGGATACCCTCGTCATAGAACTCTGGCACCTGTGATGACAGCCAGTTATTGACAGCAGTTTTCATGCCAACGTTTGCCGCCAAGGAAGGTATTCAGAGGGCGGAAGAGGTGGTAATTGCTAGGTGCAAGCTCTGGACTGTATGGCGAATGATCAAAGATCTCCCAGCCAAACGAGTTGATCTGATGTTGCATGCGGCCTTGCATTGTCATGAAGCAGCATAACACTGGCTGAAGGAATTCCATGCCATTTGTTGTGGATAGCTCGATGAAGTTTTCGTAGTGTCTCACAGTAGACTGCTGCATTAACTGTTGTTCCGCGCAGCGACAAGTCCGCTAACAAAACACTCTTCCTGTCCCAAAACACAGTTGCCATGATCTTGCGCTGTGAAAATGTCTGTTTAGCTTTCAATTTGACAGACTATGTTGTGTGTCGCCACTCCATGGATTGTTGTTTTGACTCAGGAGTCACGTAGGTCACCCATGTCTCATTTCCTGTGAAGATATGACTCAAAATGGCATCACCTTCCTTGTTGTAGAGAGTCAAAAAGGTTAAAGCACTTGCCATTTGTTTGTTTTTATGTTCCTCACTCAACAGTTTAGGAACCCATAAAAAGTACAATTTTCTGAACTGTAAAGTCTCAGACACAATTTGAAACACAACTGACATTGAAAATTGAGAGAATCCCGATGACAACTGGGAAATTGTGAATCGCCTGTCTGCACGCATTTGGGTGTCAACTGCCTGAACCAAATCGTCAGTAACAACAGATGGCCACTCAAAGCATGGTTCGTCATGGATGTTGTTCTGCCCTTCCTTGAACAATCTCACCCATTTTTTTTACTTTACCGTCACTCATTGCATTATCACCGTACACTTTGCATACCTGTCGATGAATATCCGCAGCTTGTATGTTTCTTGCTGTTAAGAAACGGATGACTGACCGTACTTCACAATCAGCAAGACTCTAGATTCTCTTAAATATTTTAACCTCACACTACGAAGCGTACTGCTGTGAATGTGACTGTCATCGCAATGTGTGCAAAGTATGCCGGGAGCCTGCGCGCGCACCCATTCTTATGCACGCAACTCTCCAAAGGGTATTTACAAACAGATATTACTTAAAAAATAACCCTCACACATTAATTTCAATACCAACATATGTATTTCTTCTTCGAAGTTTTCCACATATTCAGTTACGTACTGAGTCAGGCAAACATAAAATAGCACTTTACGTGTTAAGTATGTAGTTTTGTATTAGGTTTTATTCAGAGTACAGTGACTAGCATACCATACCACAGCATAGCATAAGTGTCTAAATGTTATCCTGAAAGCATACACAAAAATATAGGACTAACACATTATAGTCTTGTTAGTAATTTATGCACATTTTTCACATTAAGCATAAACATATACACTGAAGAGCCAAAAAAACTGGTATAGGCGTATGTATGCAAATAACAGAGGTATGGAACCAATCAGAGTAACACGATGCGGTTGGCAGCTAGATTGGTTACTGCTGCTCCAATGGAAGTTTATCAAGATTTAAGTGAGTTTGAATGTGATGTTATAGTCGGCGCAAGAGAGAAGGGACATAGGATCTCCGAGGTAGCGATAACATTTGGATGTTCGCGTACGACCATTTCACGAGTGTACAGTGAATATTGGGAATTCGGTAAAACATCACATCTTTGACATCGCTGCGGCTGGAAAAATATTGTGAAAGAACGGAACAAACTACGACTGACGAGAATCATTAAACGTGACAGACATGCAACCCTTTCTCAAATTGGCAGAGATTGGATTTGTGGACTGCCCTGCAGGATTCATGATGTGAATTGCCTCCTGCATACCTTCAGACATTAGTCGAGTCCATGCCACGTCGTCTTGTGGCACTTCTGCATGCTCAGGGGGCCCTACACGATAATAGGCAGGTGTACCAGTTTTTTTGGCTCTTCGGTGTACTTTTCTATAAGGAAGGAATTCATATAAAATAATATACTTATAACTATAACAATTTAATTTCCATAAAATAATTACACAATTACAATTACAATTACAATTACAATTGAGGCAGAAGATATGATAGAGAGTCACTGGGCTTTGGATGCTTTTGCTGAAAGGGCTTTGTAACCTGCCTTCACCAAGTTTACTGAATCCACTCAGGTATACAGCCCAAGTTCATCTGTGCTAACAGAAGGGTTGGACCCTTAGACAGCCCTCCTTCCTTGCCATATCAGCAATTCCCAAAAAGTCTTAACACAATGGACTAGCATTCTGGAGGACCCAGAGTTCAATTCCCAGTCCAACCATCCTGAATCTAGTTTTCTAAAGTTTTCCAGAATCACTCCAGGCAAATGCTGGCATAATTCCTTACCACAAGACACAGCTGCTTCCTTCCCAATCTTGGTTGTCCGACTGACAGGTTCCATGTTTAATGACTCTGATATTAACTGGAAACTAAGCAGTAACTATAGAGACCTGCAATACTAGTGATATTCTTTGGTAACGGGGTAGATGTCAACAATATGTACGTAGCTGAGAGCAGTCCGTGAGTTCACTGTTAGTTTCCCTGTACAAAAAGATATTAGCCTGTCTGACTGCGTGATAGGAGATTGGTTACTCTACCACTGAGCTTTTATCATTGGCTGGAGTACTTCAGCAAGTCGAAAAAATTGTTGACCAATAACATTAGTCACGTGAGCATTAAATATATGAGCTCAGTCTGCTGTTCTCAGACATAACCAAAACCAAATCCCAAAATTCTTTGCCTCTCCATTGCCTACTCTTCACAATACATTTTTACTAGATGAAGTGAAAAGAAGGCTTGATGTGTCTTACAGGCACAGCTTGCTTCATTCTGTAACACCTTCTCTAAACAGACCACAAATAAAATGTAGGTACACTGCACCAATTCTTGTATAGCCATGGCTATTTCTTCATGGTTTCTTGTTTGAGTGCAACACTGTTATTGATTATTTTCATATACTGGTGTACATCTTAATACATATTTCATAAATATTTATATTATTAAGTTTTTCTGTGAAAAACATTCAAAAGATTGTATTTTTTGGGTTTTCACAACTTGCTGGAATTGCGCCATATCGGAAATGTATCATCTTCACATTTTGAATACTTAAACTAAACAGGAAATGTATCATCTCCGGTTATGACACAATTCCAACTGCTCTCAACTAGAGGACTGGAAATGTATCTTCTCCGGCGTGGTTTTGTACAGGCACTGTAGCTGTTGCTATTGTTGCTACAGTGTTGTCAGTTTTCCACTAAACTCCATATAGCAGTCAAAGACTTAACAGTTTTGTGTGAATTGCTATAAATTTGTTGCCAAAATTAATAAACCTGATTAATCATTATATATATTCTTAAAGGGTCTGTCGGAAAATGAATTTCATTAAGAGTTATTAGGGTACCAGATCCATTTAAATATGACCTACATATTTATGCACAACTTTTTTGTGTACCACAGTTCAAGAATAGGTGGCACAATTTAATCATCTATTCAGAGGAGTAGAAATTTTATATATTTTTTTGGCTTCCAGAAAAAATGTTAGGAACGTTCCCTACATATTATATATTCAGATGGAAAACATGTTTTATAAATTATAGTATTGATTTTTCTGGGAAACAAATTTTTACTCAATCAATATACCTAAGAGCTAAAGGTCTGTGGCTTGCTGCTGTTTATAATCAGAGATGTGTTTTGAAGATCTACTTCATTTACTTTTTTTATATTACTATGATTTTCATTGATTTACTTGCTTACAGATCTTTCCCAGGGTGAATGTAGAGGTTTCCTCATACTCCATACCATTATTTGTACATTTAATTGGCTTCTGTATATTTTTGTCATCACATTTCAACATTTGAACAGTTTTCTTTTTACTAAAAAGTTGTGTAAATAGCTAACAAATTGTACGCTTCCTGCATAAAATTTCTTCTTAAAAACTACAAACCAACATTTTGAAGTACCATGAGGGTCTATGGCTGCCTAGTTATAAATACCACAAATAATATTTCAGTGGTTCATTGAACAATGAAAATACAGTGTTGAGCAATTATAGCAAATGAAACTGTTTTAAATATTGTGTACTTTTGTTAATACATACAATATGATAAACTATACAAAGTGCCCTGAATTTATGTTACAAACTTTACGGGCGGAAGGAGGGGATCCCTCAACAAAAGTGAAACCGAAATCAGAAAGCATTAGAAACTAGGTGTAATCAAAAAAAAAATTAATGGATGCTGTTTAATTGATAAAATATCTAAACCTCAGAAAATTTGGTTCCTATAAATAATCTCCTTTCATAAATAAAATTTTGTTTGCGAGATTATAATCCCCCTCCCCATTACCCCAAAATAACATTCTAACCTCTAGATTTTCTCAATTTTTGATGCTCGAAATCAACATGTATATAGTACATATAATCAAATAGGGTAGGTTTAGAGAAACGCACTAAGATAAATCGTACTCAAGAAATGAGTGTACCGTACTGTTGCAAGATGCCTGAGGGGTGTATCCGAGTTTCTGGGATACAGAGATCTTAATAAGAATAAAATAACTAAATTTAATTTTAATTTATTTACACAGATATTATTTACAGCATTAATCTATCTATCTCCAATGTTATCCTTTTCATTCCTCAGTAAGCGTAATATTTAATGTATATTTTTACTCTCATTAATGTCCTTCTTAACGTCTCTGTTTGGCTATAGTCAATTAACTCATACTCATCAACACACTTTCAGTATGTCTGTTGCCATCATTTGCAATGTCTTTCACTCACGCACCCAGTCCAATAGTCCAGCCTGCCAGCCATACTCTTCACTGCACTGATGCTCGCAGTTGCAGATTTTCCTCCTGCTGATCACTTCTCACGCCACTCATTTCTCTTGCTCAGAGTCTATCGCTACAACTCAGACCACTCAGCAACTCAGCAACTCATCCACTCATCAACTCCCGGCTCGGAGGCCCAACACGCATTCTATAGCTGCTGGCCTTGACCTGGAAAGTTTGACGTACTCAGAGTCACGCTGACAGAAACTAAGGCAGCAAACCATCAACAAAACACGGAAATTCAATAAGCTGAATGTCAGGGGCACAAGACGTGAAAGTTTTATTGCGGGGCCACGGTCTGCGGCAAGCCTGTGTAAGCTGATCTTCGTGATCTCCGCATGCTCTTGGGTTACATACGTGACCTTCGCGTCATTTCTGCTCTCGCAAGGGATGCACAGCAGCGAGCGCGTGACACTGCCCCCTCCTCAAGTCTGTTTGTCCCAAACAGAAACTGCAACATCCAGACATTCGTAGAGTGCCAGTCTGTCGATGTGGGCAACCTTCGGCTTCACCCAAGAGCCTTGATGACAAATCTAAAAGACCACATCATTGATCTACTTCAGAATCCTGTAGGGGCCTCCCAACATTTCTGTAGCTTCGGGAAGTACTCTTTTCACCTCTTGGGGTTGTACAGTGACAACAGTTGTCCTTAATGAAATACCTTGCCAGTCATTCTCCTATCATACTGCGTCTTCATCCCATCACTATTTATTCTGAGGTGCTGTCGAGCCAAATTATGAATGCCAACTAGTCTGTTATATAATTCGCTGGCATAATCAGGGGCCGCAGCTTCCTCTTCTGTAGGTCGGCCAAACAACAGGTCACTAGGGAGGCTTAGCTCTCTTCCAAACAGCATCCTTGACAGTGTTACACTTGTTGACTTGTGAACTGTTGAGCGGTACCCAAAGGAGAAACAATGACACCTTTAAATCCAAGTCCTTTTGGTTGTCTGCCAAAAAGATCGACAGGTACTGCTCAAGAGTGCGGTTAAGCCTCTTAAGCATTGCACTCGACCAAAGGTGTAAGGCTGAAGTCCTAGTCTTTTTCATCCCCAGAATCTTTGTTACCTCCTGGAACACCACAGCTTCAAAGTTTCTTCCCTGATCGGAATGGAGTTCTAGTGGCCCCTCAAACTTCGAGAAGACATGCTGTACGAGTGCCTCAGCCACAGTACGTGCTTCCTGGTTCAAGAGGGGAATGACCTCAGACCACATAGTAATCATGGGCCACCAGTAGCAGTAGATACCGATTACTCCTCTCTGTGACAGGCAAGGAACCCAGAATCTCTACTGCAATCCTCTCGAATGGAGATACAACATTGTATTTCTGGAGGTGACCTTGTCCCCTGGTCCTTGGTTTGGCCTACAGCCAGCTTCTTTCCATTCTAGTAATGGCTGCAAAGTTGGATCACTCAGCTGATCTGTCCTAATACACTCATCACTCCAGGTAGGTAACCCATCACAAGATAAAGAACCTTGAATTATTGAATGATTTAGACAGTTTATAGTTTGAATTCTGGTATACAAATCCGCTATTGAGAGTTTAAAAATTGACTTTAAGCATTCCGATAGCAGAATGACTTCATTCCGTTAGAGGAATTAGGCCGACATTTTCAAAAATTGGGCCCCAGCACCTATTCACATAATTTTCGGCAACTGCGGCAAATGATTGTAATGCAATAAGTGTCTCCTCTATCATTTAAAGGGGTTGTACTTCAGAATATTTAAGATAATGTTATGCACTGCTGCTCACCTCCTCTGTGCCCTCCCCTTCATCTCTCGTATTTCTCCCAGGACAAAGCCACCAGAACCTGGAGCCACTACACAGGCCACATTAACAGTAATGCTAACGAGGCTGATGTCACTCCCATCTTCGGACAAATGAATGACTTGGGAGCCATTGTGCGAACTTTCTGGTCATCGTCTCTTTCTACACGACTCAATGTGCAAAGAACTTTCTAGGCCAGGTAATCTCAGTTATAAAAGTCGCAGCATGTGTCTGTGTCGGCAGTATTGAATGGTCATCAATGCCGGTCGTGCGTGATCAACGGAACAATGAGCAATGACACAGTGACCAGCAAGGGTAGCAAGCAATGATCAAAATAATGAGCGATGGTGCAGCAACCAGGGAGTGTAGTTTGCAACCAGAGGTAAAGCAAAGACTGAGACTGGCCTGTAAGAAAGTGGTTGGAATAATGTAAATATATGGCAGTGGGTATTTTGATTCTATATGTGTAACTAACGAACGAAGATTAAGCGAATGCAGCTATTAGTTGTATGTATTTTTATAACACCGTGAATAAATTAAGAAATTACATGTAGTTTGTTTATTTTCACCAAGCACTCCATCCCTCATGAGATAGGATAAGCCCCACGCAGTTTGCAATAATACTTATGAATAGTGAGTGATAAAGTACAATTATATTTTTTATTATTTTGGCAACCAATACTTTTGGCCACTTTCCTTCGTGTTTTGTAGAGCAATTTCTTCCACACATTCGTTACCAGTTACTTATAAAAATATATATATATTTTTTTTATTAATTATGTGAATGTCACAATTACAACATAGTTTTTTTCTGTATTTTAAATCTTCTTCGTATTTTTTTTATTAATGAATTACTTAATTTGCAGTTTAAATTTATGTGAATCCCACATGTATCAGCGTCCAGTCTGTCACCTATTTGTTACGTATGTTGGTTATTTTTAACTTTTCTGTAATTTTTTTATAAGTTTTATTTTGGTCAGCATAGCTCTCCTACTATTTTCTGAATTGTCTTTAAGATTTTCTGTGGTTAAGTGGAAGACAAGGCGGTATCACCTCAAATTCTCCAAACGTAAAACAAGCAGTAACATAAATTAATAAATTTCTGCAAAACAGGAATGCTAAGAGGCAGTGTTTACGGTTGCTGAATACAGTATCTGTCACCAAAAATAGTAATACAACACCAGAAACAAGGGGATGACGTTAGTCCGAAAACACCACAAGCCAGGGATAGAAGAGGGCGGCCTGCGCACGGTTTCAGTTATTTATTCTTCCCACCACAGTTACTACCTCTGATGTAATGTTGATACTGTGCAACCGATTGTAATACAAACAATGTAGAAAATTGTTATTATAATATTGTGACTGAATGTAATGATTTTCAAGAACAGTAGAAGAATTTATTGTAGAAAATAATTATAACAAGATGCATTATGTACATTGTTTACGCAGCTTTAACTTTACTGTCTACCCAGTAACTTATGCGGAAACATCGCAGCACAGATACTGCGTAGCCAGTATTTAGTGAAACACTTACCTCATTAATAAACTTTACAGTAAAGCTTACAGTTTATTGTCAGTGCTTCTTTCCTTGCAGCTATGAGCATATGACCTAATTTGTAATGTTTATCTTTATATTTGTTTTATGTTTAAGATATCTAAATGACAAAAACTAAAATTGGTGTTTCTACATCACTGGACGAGTTGTAATCCCTTCTGTTATAATTCCGAACATTCTGCCAATCTGAATATCTGTTTGCGTAAAAAAGGGAAATCAAGGTTTGCATACATTTATGTAAATTTTTCTGTTAACATTTACGAACATTGAAATAAATGTCACATATACAAAAATATTTTACTATAGATATTTTCTAAGAAGACCCTGGTTTACAACATACATTACTAATGATTATGACATAGGCTAAGAACATAAAATACAACACAATTCTTAGAGAACATGTAAGATGATTGTGTCAATACTGACATAATATGTGAGGCAATGTTGAAGTAAGTGTAAGGAAGAAAAAACCAACTGTGAATTATTTAATTAAGAACTGATTTATGAGATTTATTGTCTTTATTTACATTAGAGAATTTCTCTCAAAACATTATTGTCAAACTGATTTTCTTACAAAAGCCATTTGGAGGCAGAGAAAATGTGAAAATGAAAGTTGTATAAATTCCAGAGACAAAGCAGCTCGGCTGCTATGTTCAGCTGTTTATTTGTAATAAATTGAAATATTACCAATATTAGTTGATTTATAGTTTTAATTAAAGTATACATGTTTAAACCAAAGATAAAGTAAAAATATAGCTGTGTCATACACGCTTACAAAATATGAACATGTTGGCAAGAAAATGATAAAATCAATACGACTATAATTTCTTTGCCTTTTGTAATACTGTCCAACTATCAATGTTGAGTAAGTTACATTTTAAAAATAACTTCAGTTAAGTTAATTTGGTGGATAAAGTAACTTCAAATACTTTTTGTTACTTTTGAAGGAAAATAACTTAACTGAACTCTGTTAATCAGTAGGTTGACTTTTATATGTGTAGGCCGACTTTAACTTAAAACACTGTTGATTATAAAGAAAGTGGTGAAATGTACAATATTTGTTAAAGTAGGACAAAAATAGCATTAGTATAAGAATAAAACTAACATGTATACTGTCAAGCAACATGGAAACCGTACAACAATAAAACCACTGAATTGGCATGAACAAAATCATTTTCTTAATATAACACCTCTCTAACAATTTGTACAGTCAGTGACGTAGTAAGGCACAAGGGTTTTACGCTATAAAAATTACTTTCCAATACTTTGATATTTTAGTTTTAACATCTTGTCATAACTTATTTCCTATTGTAAATCCAACATAACAATACACAAAACAATTGCAGCACTGTATATTCTAAATGTTAAAATATTGTATTAAACGAACAGCCAATTAGTAGTAATATAAGAAGAGTAATACATGTATGTAATGTTAACTAACAGTTTAACACATCAGCCCACCTTTAAATTTAGGGATGGGTCAGTTCTGGTTGTCGGTTCCACCCATTCTTAGCCTTGAGAACTGGAGCCAGAACCAGCCTTTATTTATACCAGCAACCGACATCATACCGGCCAAAATCATACTTTGTGCGTAAAATTTAATTTATAAAATTTATTCGCCAGAAAAATTACACTCATAATGCAAACACAATTTCGGTATTGAAAAAAAAACAAGTCCGTCCGCCATAAACTAAAATAAAATGCCATAGATGTTGCCATTTCTACGCTATCAACACTAACATAATTCCAATGAACTACTCGAGAGGTTGATCACAGGAAAATGGCGTCCATGTAAACTGTTGATACACCATCAGTGGACACTACAATCATTACAAATTGGTAATTTATCTATGCACTTTGAGGTTAAAAAGTCTTTATTACTGCATGTATGGTTGGTACCAAAAATGTAGTTCATAATTGTTGATGAGATATTAGTTTTATTTTCCAAGATAAAAAGCAAATAATGGCTTCCGAAATGTGACTGTATTTTGCTATTTAAAATGAAAGTGCAAAGTTTTGATTCTGTGAAAAACTGATTTCTCAGAGTGAGTTGAAATAAACATCAAACTTAAAAACAGACTTAACAAATAGACATTTGTTGAAAATGGGACGTACACCATCTCTACCAAAATACATAAATCACAGGTAAGCCATATTTTTTAAAAGTTCCACAGTTTTTTACAGTTTTGATAGAAAAACACAACACCAACAACCAATTTTTAGGAACCAGAACAAAACCAAAAAAATGTAAAAAAAAAAATTAAAAAAAAGTGGAACCAACCAATTCCTACTTCAAATGCCACTGTGCTGCAAATTTCTTCTCTAACACTGTACCACTATTACACAAATGCTAAATCAATTATGTACAAAGACAATT
The DNA here is from genome assembly GCA_002778355.1 of Clitarchus hookeri. NCBI lineage: Eukaryota > Metazoa > Arthropoda > Insecta > Phasmatodea > Phasmatidae > Clitarchus > Clitarchus hookeri. The sequence continues at coordinate 27,958 of NQII01003059.1, forward strand.
GCTTAGATGGTAGGTAGGCATTGACGTCTCATTGACAGCAATATCATTAGAGATGAAACCAGAAATATGTGAAACAGTAGTGTTTTCAATGATAGGGTTCACTAACCTGAAATATTTACACAGCTATCATTTTGAAAATAAGTGTCCGAGACACTAAAAACACATAAATGGCCAACCATAAAGCTACTTGTGTGAAAAATTTGGTGAAAATTGGTTGATTGGTACCTGAGATAAGGCGTAATCACCTTATTTTCTTAATCGGTGCTATCTTACAAAACTGCCTAAAAAATGTTCCTTGTATGTACTATGCATCTAATAGATACTGTGAGCATAAAAAGGTTGGTTAAAAATGGTTTAATTGTTGAATAGAAATGCCAAGCATCATTAAATATTTATATGGCCACCATTTTGAAAATTAGTGTTTGGCCGCACTTAAATATTGTAACTTTACATGGCATTCTGTACGTGTGCAAAATTTTGTGGAAATTAGTTGAATTATTCCGGAAATATAGCAAAATGTTTATTTTACTCACCTGACACTACTTGGTTGAATTTTGTTGACATTTTCATACCCCATTAAAACTGTAGCAATACTTGCGTGAAATTTTGGTGTGAATCGGTTGATTGGTCTTCGAGATGTGTCATAAAACCTCCATTATTTATGTTATGATCTTCATTAATGGAGGACGAAAAGTCTATATATTAGCACGTTCCATAATTGTCATAGATACAATATACACAGTTAAATTTTAATCTGTTACATAGTTTTGTAGATGTTGTACACTAAGCTAAAATGTTTTTATAGGCACCATTTATAAAAAAAAAAGACACACACACTTAAAGCATTAAAATTAATATGGCCTACCACAGTACAACTTCAACACCAAATTTGAAATAAATCAGCTGATTGTTTCTCGAGATACTGCATAAAAACGGTATTATTTCATGTGGGGCTATCCTTAAAAAATGGTGCAGAAATGAGGCATTGAATAGACAATTTTATGGATATAACTGATACTGTCAGCATACAAGTTAAGTTGAAATTTGTTTTGCAGTTTCATAGATAAATTCTGAGCTAAAATGTTTATATGGCCAACATTTTGAAAACGAACGAACGAACATCTATCTATCTATCTATCTATCTATCTATCTATCTCTATCTCTATCTCTCTCTCTCTCTGTGTGTGTGTGTGTGTGAGTGTGAGTGTGAGTGTGTGTGACCCTCTCAAAATTTATCAGTTTACATGGCCATGCAAAATTTGGTAGAAATTGGTTGTTTTTTCAGAGATATCACATATCTTTAATTTGTCATGTGATACTATTTTACAAAATGGCAGATAAAAGAGATTTTATGTGGATGCATTTGATGGTTGTAATATATACAGCCAGCATAGAAAGTTTCACTGGCATTAATTACATTGTTTCAACGATTTAACATATAAAACTAAAATATCTATATGGCCGCAATTTTGAAAATAAGTGTAGGACATAAAAATATGTGTCGGTTAACATTACCTACCGCAGTACTACTTGTTTGGAATATTTGGTAGGAATTGGTCAATTGTTTCCCCAAGATATGACAAAAAAAAAATTATTTATTCGTGTGGCACTAAATTACAAAATGAATGACAGAAGAGGCTCAGTGTAGACACATTTAAAGTTTGTTATATATATACTCCCAGAATAAAAGTTAAGTTCAAGTTTGTTAAATGGTTTCAATGATATAGCATACTAGGCTAAACTAACTGCATGGCCGCCATTTTGAAAATAAGTATCTGATATACTTGAAACATATTTTTACATGTCAACTGCAACCTAACTGCTTCTTTGCCAAATTTGGCAGGAATCTGTCAATTGTTTAACTCATGTATGCTATCTTACAATGGCAAACAAAAGTGATTGTTGTTGGGCTTATATTATGCTTGTAATTGTAATAGGTATTGTCAGTGTTCATATTTGATTGAAATTGATCAAACAGTATGGTAGTTTTACCAAATAAACCTAAAATATTTATATGGTCGCCATTTTGAAAATAAGTAAACAATAAAGTATAATAACTTATATTTACCCGGCCTACCATAGTATTACTTACATTCCAAATTTGGAGAAAATGTTGTGTAGTTTTCGAGATATAACATTAAAGTTTTATTTTTTAATGTGGTGGTAACTTCCAAAATTGGGCACCAACAACAATATACACCTTTGAATTCAATGCTTACACCTTGCGCTGTCAGCATACACAATTTGGTTTAAATCGGTTAAATGGTTTCAGTATTATAACATATCACTCTAAATTTTAGAGTGGCCGCCATTTTGAAAATAAGTGCCCAGCATAGTAGAAAAGTACAAAAGTCATGTATCCTTACTTGGTACTACATGTGCAGAGAGTTTGGTAAAATTCAGTTCACGTGTTGAGAAATTGAAATGAGGGGTGGAGGGAGGTAACGCATGCATGCACGCACGCACACATACACACACAGACAGTTCAGTGATCTCTTAAGACTTACTTTCCTTAAGAAATTAGGTTAAAAATTGCATTGTAAAAACCTATTGTAAATTACTTACCACTTCTTTCACTTCTACCAGTGGCAGCATTCTAACCTTATAATCGAGTGTGGGAGGTTCACTGGCAAATCAAAGTCAAGCGTTTTGAGTGTGTGGGCTTCAGAAATTTTCAAACAATTTGCAGTGCAGCAATATACCACTCGTATATATTTTTTTCAGTGGAGCACCGTTTCAGTGTTCTTGATTGACACAAATTCTCTGTACTATGCGTACTTTAAACAGTGTTTCATAAAAGAATAAGAAGTGAATGATAACTAATGAGCCTACTTCCCTCTACATGAGTGCAGATAAATTTTAGCGAAGTTCTTAAAAGCTTAGATCGTAGGTAGGCATTGATGCCTCATTAACAGCAATATCATTAAAAACGAAACTAGAAACATGTGAAACAGTACCAAGACAATTAAAATACACTGCAATCAACTGCATTACGGAGGTAGGATTCGGACCATCAACTTTGGATGTAATCAGTCTAATGTTTTGAATGATAGGGTACCCTATCCTAAAATATTTACACGGCCTTCATCTTGAAAATAAGTGTTTGGGCCAGTAAAAACACATAGTATACATGGCCTACCACAATGCTACATGTGTGAAAAATTGGTGGAAATCGGTTGTTTGGTCTCAGAGACATGGCCTAAAAACTTTATTTTCTTAAACGGACCTACCTTACAAAATTAAAACGAGGTTCTGTACACTATGTTTCTAATAGATAATGTCAGCATAAAATATTTAATTGAAATTGTTAAATAGATATACCAAATATATCAAAATATTTATAAGGCCGTCATTTTGAAAATCATTGTCTGGACATATTAAAATCATGTGGAAATTAGTTGAATTATTTCGGAAATACCGCAAAATGTTCAATTTACTCACCTAACACTATTTTGCAAAAAAAAATCCTGTACAAGAGGATCTCTGTATGCATAAATGATGCTTCTAACTAATACTATATGTGTAAAAAATTCAATTCAATTCTGTTGAAATGTTTCATAGATATAACACATTACTCTAAATTATTTATATAAACCCCATGAAAACATTCCTGCTGCATATAACACATGTTAGTTTATATACCCCACTGTAGCAATACTTGCATGAAATTTTGGTATGAATCGGTTGATTGGTCATCGAGATATGGCATAAAATCTCCATTGTTCATGTGACAATATTCATAAAGAAGGACAAAAAATTTATGTATTAGCACATTCAATTATTGTCATAAATACAATATACAACATTTTAATTTGTTACATAGTTTTGTAGATACAGCACACTAAGCAAAAATGTTTGTATAGGCACCATTCAGAAAATAAGACTTACACACTTAAAAAATATAAATTAATATGGCCTACCACAGTACAACTTCAACACCAAATTTTAAATAAATCAACTGATAGTTTCCCGAGATATGGCATAACAACTGTATTATTTCATATGTGAATATCTTACAAAATGGTGCAGAAACAGGGCTTTATATAGACAATTTTATAGATATAACTGATACTGCAGGCATACAAAGTTAAGTTGAAATTTGTTTTTCAGTTTCGTAGATAAATTCTGAGCTAAAATGTTTATATGGCTGCCATTTTTAAAACATGTGTGTCTGACCCTCTCAAAGATTATCAGTTTACATGGCCTGCCGTAGTTCTACATTTTTACCGAATTTGGTTGTTTTTTGGAGATATCATGTAGTTATAATTTGTCATGTGATACTATTTTACAAAATGGCAGACAAAATAAATTTAGTTTTAACATATTTGATAGTTGTAATATATACAGCCAGCATACGTCTCTTTGTAATTAATTACATGGTTTCGACAATATTACATACAAAATTAAAATGACTATATGGCCGCCATTTTGAAAGTAAATGTCCAGTATACTTAATGCACATCAGAATCAGAAACATATTAAGTTGCAATAAAGCAGTACTACTTGTTTCCCTTATTTGGTATGAATCTGCCAATTATTTCCCGAGATATGGCATAAAAACTTAAATTATTTGTGTGGCACTATCTTAAAAATGGAGGACAAAAGAGGCTCCATGTAAACACAATTGATATTTGCTATACAGAATGTTTCACCTAACTTTGCGAGCTTACATTTGACACAAAACCAAAAATGAAAAAGTTTTGTGAACAGAAGTGTATACACGTTGCAGGCGCACATTATGAGAATATTTTTAGGGACTAGCAAAGTCTGGAAATAGCATTTTCAACACAGATGTAATTTATTTTAAATGGAATGTGCACTATTTGTCTAGCAGAATGGACTCTAGAGGTAAAGCTATGAACAAAAGAATTGGTTTCACTTGCCTAAACCAAATACTATATTTGCAGAGAGAGTGCAAAGTTGCACAGTTAGCAGTGGAGTATGTACAATGCATGTGGCATGTTTCATTTAACTGTGTGATCACAATAATTGTAAACAAACAAAATATGAAAAACCTCCTTGCACAGGAATGTAACTACATCAGGGGATCACGGTATGAGAAAAAATACATTATGGCAGAATCTATGATATTAATGTTAACACATAGTTGTTAGTTTAGTAGAAGTAGCATTTTTTTTCATGCAAACAATAAAAGCACAGGTACAATTATGAATACCGGAATAACTTTCATATTCCTCACACAACTGCATACAGGTGACACAAAGCTCTAAAAGACAGGTAAGACATGTAACATATGCACAGTCAATTTGAACCCAAAAAATGCACAAATGATAATCAATTATAAATCTCTGCATCGTATCTTAGTAGAATGAATAATTGTCACTGGAGCAACTGTTCAAAGTGACCTCCATAATACGGTGTTTCATGTTTTCTTATGTTGTTGGGGTATTTGGTACACAATCTTTCACTGCAATGCAGAGAAAGAAGTCCAATGGTGTCAAGTCGGGAAATTGAGCTGGCCACCTCACTGCACCACCCCATCCTATCCACTGATTTGGAAATATTTCATTAACTCTCTCTCTCTCTCTCTCTCTACTCACACGTCCAAAGTGTGAGGGGCAATCATCATGCTAGAACCACATTGATAGACGCATTTCTAGTGTCACGTCTTCCTTCAATAAATTATGCGTATCGCTGCTCGTTTAAATGTCCTTGGAGAAAATAGGGACCTACAATATGGTCATCAATGATACCACACCACATGTTAACACTCCACTGTCTTTGATGATCAAACTCACGAAGCCAGCAGGAATTTTCCACTAACCAGTAGTGCATGTTTCTCACATTCACATTACCATGGTTTGTGAACAAAGTTTCATCCGTGAATAAAATATTCCTAAGAAATGTATTATCATATTGTAACTGTAAAATTGAGTGCTGCCTTGGAAGTCATGAACATGCAGCTCTTGATGCAAGGACATTTGATACGGATGAAATTTACGCCTGTGCAATATTCTCCAAACACTAGTGATGCTTATTCCAGAATTGTGTGCAATATGGCGTGGACTCGCATGTGGAGTGTATACTAAAGCTACCATAACTGCGACTTTGTTTACTTCACTAGTTGCTGTTTTTATACGCTGATGCCCTGTTTAGTTCCAGTTTTCTGTTTCTACGAGACTTCTGCAGATATTTGCAATAGTATGAGGTGAAGGGCACCGTCGATCTATGCAACGTTCTGAAAATAATGCCACCGCTCTTGTTGCATTTCTGTGAAATTTGCCGTACACAAAAATAATGCCAAATTTCTCTTTATTAGTGAACACTGGCATATCCACTAGTTCAAATAGGAATACGGTTGATCCGTTCAACCCTGACGTGCATACAGCCAACCACCTTCGGAAAGATCACTACACTAGCTCGCGCTGTGTGTATGCACGTGTACTGTACATAGTCTACTGCCAACTGTGAAACTTTACACTGCCTCTGAAAATAAAGTATTTAGTTTAGGCGAGTGAAACAAATTCTGTAATTCATAGTTTTACTTCTAGATTCCATATTGCTAGACAAATTTAAAATAAATTACCACAGTAATTATTAAGTTTAGGGGCATTTCTGTAAAAATAACAATAATTCACGGAAAATGGTATATTTCCACTCTACTAATAATGCAGAACACTAATATACTAGGGGCATTAACGTCTGACTAATTTCGTTATATGTGCCCACCTAACCTAACAGAACCTAACCCCATGATGGGTGAATCACTATTTTACATTTTTAAACTAACCTAGGATTGTTGGGTTTTACACTAACCTAGGATTTTTGGATTTTACACTAACCTAGGATTGTAGGGTTTTACATTAAACTACAAATGTAGAATTGTGGGTCATTTAAAGGAACCGTAAAATACACCAAAAGAATGTAAATTGACTCACCTAGGTAGGGGGCTGGTATAATTCCTCTGACATTAATAGACGTAAACAAACATATTTCGCAAGTTTTTTTAATATGTTCTACTTATTTTAGCATTACGCCCTCTTGAATATGAACAAGGTAAGCTGTGCAGAACCCATTAATGCAACTTTTGTTGGTCTAGGACGTTTCGTTCAGAAACGTAAACAAACTGGCTATACTGCTCATTTCACAATTTTGTTCAATTTTTTTTTATATATTGTACTTATTTCAAAGCTACGCCCCTAGTATATTCGTGTTCTACGTGATTAGTAGAGTAGATATATATCATAATTTTGAATTATTTTTATTTTTACAGAAAAACTCCTAAACTTCATAATTACCATTACCTCTTTGTAGAAAATACTATTTCCAGACTTTGCTAGTCTCTAAAGATATTCTCATAATGTGCGCCTGGGTAGTGTATACACTTCTGTTCACAAAACTTTTTCATTTTTGTTTTTGTCGAAAATATGTAAGGTTGCAATGTTAAGTGAAACATCCGGTATAGGGAATTGCAGCATAAGGTAACTTCAAATTGATTAAATGGTTTCAAATATATAGCATACCATGCTAAAATAGCTAGATGGCCACGATTTTGAAAATAAGTGTCCGACATACATGAAACATATTTGTTCATATCAACTGCAGCAGTTACTACTTTGATGCGTGACTGCCCGAAGAGCTAGAGAGTGTCTACGTCTACTAGGCTTTTATTCTGTGTCAGGTCAAACACACAGGCTCGGAGTGTAGACCCTAGTGAGGCGGGGTCTGAAGGATATGGCACTTGGTCTTGACTGTTCACTTGAATAAGAAAGAGCGCGGGTAGGCCGCCTACAAAGTACAAAGTCTAGCTAGACTAGGTTAGGCTTATGGCTGGTTGGCGTCGGCAAGGCCGCTGGCCTACCTCTGACGTGCCTTACTGGTGTGGGTCAAGCGCTCGTCAGCAAAGGTTCGTAGTTCGGTCTACTGACCAGGCTGACTGACGGCAGCAGTGTTTGCTGGGTGGCTCCAACGGTTTGCTGGCTCTGTGGGGTCACGCAAGCATCTGGCCCACTGTCTGCGCCTGGTGGCAGTGGTCCGGCGTCGTCAGCAGGTTCGACACCCAGCACCAGGGGCAGGCCCAGGCAGAGGTACTGAATGATAGGATGAGCAACTCCGGGGGTTCTCACCAAGGGGCCAAATAAATTAAGGGAGAGGACCATGAGGTGAGGCCTCAACAGTTAACAGGCAACCTGAGCTCGTTCCCGAGGGGTTAAGCAGCTGAAGGCTGGAGAAGGTTTGTTAAGCAGTGACTGTTTCTCGGTGAGGATAGCAGCTGCCCTTCTGTCGCTCCACTTACTTCCCCTTTTGTGGGTGAACTGCATTTACAGGGAAAAGATGCTACCATTTCACTGCTGCACTGGGTTGGCAGGCAACAATACCTCTAGCTAAGTGTAACCCAGAAGGGTTTCCTTTGCGTACCTGGTCCGTAGTATGGGTGGCCGTCAAATCCGTTGTGTACGTGACGTACGTCAAGTCCTTGTTAGGAAACAGGCTGCAGTCCTACTCTAGAGTCAGAAAATCTGTTCACAAATGACAGTTCTCTACCGCTCCTTTGTGGGGTGACACCAGGAAAAACTACAAACAGTTCACTCAACAAGAGGTACAAACGGTAGTTAGACTGTGGACATGTATTCCATCTCGAATATAACGGTGACCCGTACTCTCCTGCTTTGAATCAATACACTGATTAACTTACAGAAGGTGAAAGAAACAAAAAGACATGTCAAGAGGCCTGTCAGCTTGAAGAGTGAAGGGCATGCTTGAAGAGCTAGAGCAACAAATTAGGAAGGCGTCAGAACAACTTGGACTCTAACTGAAGCTGGGTTGTCCTGAAGGGACTTAAGGGAGAGATGGGGTGGTGTGAGTTGATGGCAAGTGTCGGAACTGCAGCGTGTGTTTGAAGAAGTCTGGCGTTGATCACTGATGATAACTTGGGCTATTCCTCACGAGGTGAAGGAGAGCAGACATAGCAGAAAGCCTTAGTACGACTGGTGCTAGGCGAGCTGGTATCAACTGCCATTCTGCAGCGGTGCTGGGCCTTTTATACACCTGGTCAGGGGTATGTCTGGTTCCTTCGGTCATCAGGTGACTCTGGCGGGGTGGTTCCTCTCTTCGTGGGCAGTGCGGCACTGGATGCGATCTCTCGGGGAAGACTGGAAACGGGGTAGTTTCCTCATGTGCTAGCGAAACGAGGTAGTTTCCTCATGTGCTAGCAAAACGAGGTAGTTTCCTCATGTGCTAGCGAAACGGGGTAGTTTCCTCATGTGCTAGCGGTATCCGCCGCTCGGCTAGGGGCAACTAACTCACTTGCATTGCCGACTGGTCTCCCTTCTCACGGGAATCTGTACATTCCGCTCTCCAGGTGTCAGTCGTGTCTAAGGAGGCGGAATACTGGCCTGGGTGGCGGCCAGTCGGAGTTCATACCTGGTCTGGAGCACGTGACGTGTATGTGATAATACTGAGTTGAAGAAGAAAGAATAGTGTAACTACGCATCACGCGTCAACTTATTTGCCAAATTTGGTGAGAATCTGTCAATTGTTTCCCGAGATATTACACAAAAACTTCATTAATTCATGTAGAGCTATCTTACAAAATGGCAGACAAAAATGGTTGTTGTTTGGTTTATATTATGCATGTATTAAATACTATCAGCATACAAAATTTGGTTGAAATTGGTTAACCAGTATGGTAGTTATACCAAATAAACATAACATATTTGCATAGCCGCCATTTAGAAAATAAGTGTCTAATAAAGTTTAATTACTTATATTTTCCTGGCCTGTCATAGTATTACATATGTTGGAAATTTGGCAAAAATTGGTTTAGTAGTTTTTAAGATATAATGTAAAAAAATTATTTTTTCATGTGGTGCTATCTTTAAAAATGGCAGATTAACCACAATATTTGCCTCTGAATTCAATGCTTACGTTTTGCATTGTCAGCATACAAAATTTGGTTTAAATCTTTTGGATGGTTTCCAAGATATAACGTATTACCCGAAATTATAAAATGACACCATTTCGAGAGTAAGTATCTGACGTGGTTGAAAACCAAAAAAGTCTAGCATCCTTACTTAGTATTATATGTGTACCGAGTTTGGTGGAATTTGGTTAATGCCTTCAAAAATTGTAAAGGGGGGATAAACAAACAGCAGACCCACGCACAGACACACACACACATACAGACAGGAAAGTGATCTCATAAGCCTTTCTTTCCTTCCGAAAGTAGGCTAAAAAGTATAAAAACTAACTATAATTATAAATTGAATATTTGTTTACCCTTTTAACCTTTAAATATGAGACACTAATATATATATATATATATGCTGTATCAAAAAACCAAAAGCTTATGGTCTTAAATAATTGATAACTAATCAGAACATTAGGGCAGGATATACACATCTTAATGGTTGGCACAAACACACTACAAATTGAGAGCACATACACATTCAAGTGTCAAGCAAGACTGAACTGATTGTAAATAAACATGCTCCTTCTTCCTTTGTGTTCTTTTCTATTACCTATTTATCAGACCAACACAAGTGAACAAAGATACAAAATTTACAGAGAGAGGAAGAGGTGCAACATACTCTGAAGCCAAGTCAACAGGGAAAAGTTCTGTTTTCTTTTGGAGAGAAGCATTGAGGATGTGTGTCAGTTGGAATTTGGTCATCTTCTCCATCTCCAAGTTCCTCTGGGACCAGTTTGAAGTGACGAGCAGGCCATCACCATCCTCTGGAGACAACACGCGAGCAGAACTAGGGGCTGCATATTTCACCGCAGCTCTGTACGCTTCTACGATGCTGTCTACCTGTTGACACACACAGCAACTCCAACAAGTGTGGCATGCGAGACGTTTGTAATACTGGTGGTACATTTCAACTGCACCTTGCATACTACAAAGAAATACACAAATCATCAAGATAAAACTATTCAATTTGGTGTAGGTAAAAATTTGACAACTCTGCAACACATGAAATTGTGAGATTTTAATCAAATCCTATTACAGTATGTAGATTTCAGTGAACAGTGTTACATCAAAAATGCCTAAATTAACATTATTGCCCTACGGTAAAGGAATAGACAAGTAATTGTGTATTTCTTGTATTTGTATTCAACGACAAGTGTGCTCTAAAAGACAATGAAAGAAAAACAGTGTGATTTTGATAGCTAATCTAAGTATTCTAAATAATAATTTATTCTAATAGTATAATCAATTATAAATATCCCTTACAGACTACACATCTAGCTGTATTTTCATGGGGTATTTGGTTTAGAGCCAGGTCAGTCTTGTACAGGGTGAGTATAAAAGAATACCCCAACTTTGAAGGTCTATAATATTAAAACCAAACAACCTACAACTTTGGTTGACCAATCAAATGAACTATGGAACCATGAAGTCTGTTTACCATATCTTAATAAATGTTTAATGTGACCACCACGAGCAGCCCGAACGACATCTACGCGATAATCAAACTCGTTCCACACTCTTGTCAGCATGTCCGGTGTTTCGGTTTGGATGGCGTCCGTAATTTTCATTTTGAGGTCGTCAATGTTAGCCGCAATGGTGGACGAAACACTTAATCCTTTATATACCTCCATAGAAAAAACTGATGAAACCAACATATGATACTCCACCTATCGAGAGGACGACATCTGTATTTGCGACGGAATTCTTGTTGCACAGTCATAACCGATTCACATTTAGCTAACTGAATTACAAAGAATGCCTTCTGTGGTTCCATCGCCATCGTGATGCGGACTAACACACAACACATGATCATAGTGCAATGACAGACGCTCCCAGTGTAATCTCTCGGCATATAAAGGAAACATAAGACCGTTCCCTTCACATTGACGTGTCGAATGCGAGCTCGCTACCTCCTCACCACCTCAAACCTTAACACCGGACATGTGACAAGAGCTGGTATAAGTTTGATTATAGTATAGATGTCGTTCGGGCCGCTCATGGTGGTCACATTGAACATTTATAAATGTATGGTAAACAAACTTCAAGCATCCACGGTACATTTTATTGGTCAATCAAGGTTGTTTGGTTTTGATATTATAGACCTTCAAAGTTGTGGTATTCTTTTATACTCATCCTGTATTATGTATTATCCCTACCAGCCTTCTGCAGTGCTGAGGCCATTCCTGGAAACCAACAGTATTTCATTTCTTGCTTCATGCAGGACTCCTTTGTCCTTCCCTACCACTAGCCAATCACCTGCAGTCTCTACCTGCCAGCGAGACAGCGTGTGTGTTCTGCGGTGAGTCACATTATGAAAAAAATTATTTGTCTTACTTTTGTGATATTTCCTACATATGTGGCTCTTAAAAATTTTCCAAATGAGCAGGTTATTGAATCATGCAACATAGAAAGAAAATGGAAGTAAAAGCCACAAGAACAGCTATACACAACAGGGGTAATTGAACACAAGATGTTAAGTGCTTCAGTAAAAGAACTTCTATTACTCAGAAGAGGGTGATTTCTGTCAGCAGATACCCTTAGATTGTCTGAGATTGAAGTCGTCTTTGAAAATACTAATTAGCAATTCAGATCATCTTAGGTCACTTCTGTATTATAAGTATGAAGAAGAATTATGTTTTGATGCACAGTGCAAACACATGAAGAATGTGTTCCACATCATCCTACTAGTGCACATCTATTATTTAGAAATAAAAAAAAACAGCTTAAACATTGAGGTAACCAATTTATAATCAAAATATAATTTATTTAAGTTACTTTTGCACATTCCCATTTTTCTAAATACTGATGATGTCTTTTTTTCTCTGGCATGACTTTTCACTGGTCATCACTTTGCTTAAAGTTATTCACTCACCAGTTTTCCAGCACTCAGGTAATGCTACATCATTTCCTTATCTCAATGAAATTCTTTGTGTTTGAGAGATAGACATATTACCCACTCACACAAAACTCTTTCACGCAATTATTTTCCTCTCCCATGATGCAGGAGCCAAAGCCAAAAGTTTTCATTCTCACCTCGTAATTGAAGTACAGTAGAATCCCGATAATTTGTATTGTCAAGGGACTGAATGTTAAATATGAATTATCGAGATATTCAAATTAGCGGGATTACCAATAATCGGAAGCAAAAAAATAAAAAATACATAATAACGAGATTAATGCAAATTTGCATTAATATGCAATGATAATCGCATGGCTACATATTATGTATACATATGTACTGTATACATAGATCAATAATTACATCAATAAAAAACACATTAAAAATTTACGTTTAAAAAAATCTGTCATTTTCTTTTGGTGCAAACCTTGCTGACGGGTATTGTCGATGACTTTGTCAAGCATGTTCAAAGCAGAAAATACTTCATCGCCAACGTCTGATTTCGCTAGGAAATGGCGCACGTTGTTGATGTATTGTTTAGCCACTTAAGGTGTAATTGTCAGCACATCATCTACGTCATCACCTACACCATCAATGTCCTGAGATGGAGCCAAAATTTCGTCATCAGTTAGAATCCCCGCTACCGCTAGGCCATCGTCAAAATTGACGAAATCTTCAAACGTTATAGAATTTTCTACATTTTGAGGAAGAAGATTCCAATTCACAGGGCATTCTAAGTCTTGTTCAGTAACTGCTGATGAAAGTTCCACCTTCGTGAATCCACAGCACGAAAACCATTTTTTTATTGTGCTTTCGCAAACACTTTGCCATGCGTTGTGAGCAATTTTCATAGCTGAAAATAAGGTGATTTTATGATCCTCCCCATCCTCGATGCTATCAAGGAGTTGCATCACTATTTCCTTGCGGTAAAAGGTTTTTAACGTCTTAATTATGCCCTGGTCTAGAGGTTGCAGATTAGAAGTAGTGTTGGCAATCAAAAACACAACATTAACATGACTGAGCGGTGGGGTATTGTTGTGGGCCGTACAATTATTGATGAAAAGTAGCATTTTTCGCTGTCTTTTCTCCATATAAGCATTCACTGATCATATCCATTCCTTGAATAATTTGACCATCATCCACGTTTTTTTGTTTGTACGATAGGTCATCGGAAAAGTTTTTATGTTTTTAAAACATCTTGGTTTGGCTGATTTGCCTATCATGAGCGGTCTTAATTTCTCAGATCCATCCATGTTGGCGGCCAACAATATGGTTACACGTTCTTTACTATTTTTTTCCTTCATGAAACTTTTCTTCCTTAAAACACATTGATCGGTCGGGGAGACAATTATAAAATAACACCGTCTCATCGGCATTAAAAATGTTGCTGGGCTCATAAGAATCAATTATTTCTCCCAATTCGTATTTCCACTCAGAACAAACGTCGGCCGATACACTCGCACTTTCCCCACTAAGCTTCTTAAATTTTATGCTGTGCCTTTTTTTAAACCTATCAAACCAACCATCACTTGCACGAAGGTCTTTAATTCCTATTTTTTTCTGCGAAAACTTTTACTTTTTCTCTTAAAATGTTCCCTCCAACTGGTACATTCGAATTCCGTGCTTGCGCAAACCACTTTTTTAAATTCTCTTCTAGTTGTGGATACTCACCAGTCTTAAAGCGCTTTACTTTGCTGTCCGATGTCTGGGAGGCGATCTTGTCCTTGTTCTTCAGAATTGATGTTATTGTGGAAGGAGGAACGTTATAACGTTTGAACACGTCAATTTGTTTATCACCACCGGCCATGGCAGTAATGATTTTTTTTTCTCTAATGGAAAGACACTTATTAGCTCTTTTCGGAGGCATGGCTAAGACCGAACTGACTAACTTTTCACTCGCTCTGCTCCTTCCTACCCTCTCATAACCCTAGGCCGGACAGCAAGGTGCCTCTTAGTTCTGAGAATCACAGACACATCGCCTCACAGCCTACTCTGCGTCATTACCTGCCTTCAAACCCTCCTACGTCCCTCAGCACCCTTCCGGTCTTTTTTACCCTGCCTGAATTGCATAAATCTAGAGCTGGTGTATAGTCTAGGGTTAAAAACATTAAGAGTTAACGAGATTTTTAAGTTGTAAATAAGAATTATAGGACGTTTTAATTGAGCTCGAGCACCAAAATAAATACGTATTATCGAGGGGACCGGAATGCATTGTTTTTTTACGAATTAAAGGGATTTTCTCAAGGGACCAGCAAATTTGTACGAATTAGCGGGATATACGAATAATTGGGATGCGAAATATCGGGATTTCACTGTAATAAGTTTTGCCCTAAATTATTCTACAAGAAAATCAATGTCAATTTTTTTGTTGTTTGCATATCCAATTTCTTGAGGGATGACGGTTTTTCTAAAAATACACTATCAAAATTAATTCCTCGATTTATTTACAATGTTTAAAAATACACAGTTATTATTTACAACATAAAACTACATATATTTAGTATTAACACTTATTATTCCTATCAGTGAGTGCAATATTTAATGCCAATCTCTACTATAATTAATTACCTTATCACTGTCTTTATACTAGCTGTAGTCACTTCGTTCTCGCTTATTATTTACACACAGGTGATCAACATGCCCACTACCATACATTTACATCATTCCAAATGTTTGCAACATATGCATCGAGTCCCACTTTCCCACAGTCCAGCTGGTCAGTCTCACTCACTACTCTCCAAATGCTCACAGACTTTGCACAATAGACACAGAGTCGTAGCCCTTCGTACTGCACCTGGTGCTAATAATGGCCTTCCACAACGCCAGACTGCTGACAGAAAGACACACCATGGCTTAGATAGGCAAGCTGACCTCACCCTGAAGGTTCTTTGTGTGGTGGGGTGATGACCTTAAAATTTGTACAACTGAACTGGGCATTTTACTATTGTCACTAGACTATTTACTCTGAGGTGCTGTCATGCAAAATCATGAATCCCTACTAGCCTATGATGCAATCTGTTGGCATACTCTGGGGCAACAGCTTCCTTCCTATCAACTACCTAAACGGCAGGTCACTAGGGAAGCATAGCTGTCTCCCAAACAGCATCCTTGATGGTGTTACCCTTATAGACTCAAGAACTGCTGAAGGGTAAGCAAGGAGAAATAATGATCCCTTTAAATCCAAGCCCTTTTTGCTATCTGCCACAAAGATAAAGACATACTGCTCAACAGTGCAGTTCAGCCTCTCAACTATTCTATCAGACTGAGGGTGCAAGACTGTAGTCCTAGTCTTCTTTATTCCCAAAATCCTTGCTACATCCTGGAACACAGAAGCTTCAAAATATTGTCCCTGATCCAAATGGATTTCTAGTAACATCTAAACCTCAAAAACATATGCTGTATGAGTGCACAGGCCTCAACGTGCTTCTTTGTTTGGGAGGGGAATGTCTACAGACCACTTAGTAAAGTAACCTTGGGCCACCTTTAGATACAGATTGCATCTCTCTTTAATAGGCAAGGGGCACAGAATATCTACTTCCATACTCTCAAAAGGGGCTCCAACAGTATATTTCTGGAGATGACATTGTCACCTAGAACCTGGGCACCACTAAACATCCTCCCAACAATGGAGCCAGTAGAATATCAGTTGAACTCTGTCTTATTAACACGAAAGTGACCACTAGCTGCCACATGATTCAGTTCCTTTACGACTTTGGGAACCCTGCATTCTGAAAGGGCCAGTTGTATGTGTGAGTGTTTCCCATCATTACTTTCCAGGTTCCTGTAAAGCACACCATTCTTCAGTACTCAAGACTGGATAGCTCTTCCCATTTTAGCTGATAGCCAGCTTCTTTCCACTCTAGTACTGGATGAAATGTGGGATAATTTAGCTGATCTTTCTAAATACCCATTGTAAGTGACCCATTAACAGATACAGATCCTTGAATTCCTGTCCATCATACCTTCAGCAATTCACCACTCTTTTCTTCCTGGTGTTCACGATGACGACAGACTTGGTTCACATGGCCTCTTAGAAAGTGCATTGCTGTGAAGAGATATAAAAGTAGTTTCTTTAAATATGCAAAGCCTAAAAAAACTACGGTGCCTTTTGATTTGGTTCTGGAATTGTGTAAATGTATTAAGATGTGTTTTTTACATGTTCCGCATGTCCCTTTATGCCCTATAATGCCCAACTGATGTGAACAAAAGCGAAGTGAAAGACGCACATTAATGTAGCCACATCAGTACGTTTTCATGTTAGTTTAAATATGGATAATGGGAAGCGCAGACCACAGTGCGTTAGTGGATCTTTTCAAATTTCACCACTTGCAGTGCTGTATTTAAATTCTGAGTGAAAATTTGAGTGTATCAGGAGTCATAATTGATAAATATAAGTTTGAATGTGTTCAATATTGAGTTACGACCTACATTTGGTCTTGTTTCTTCTAGTATTTAGTACATCACAGTGTTAACTGTAATTGAATTGGCTGTGGATAGTGATTATTTTCCATTATAATAGTACTTTAGGACATGAACCAGTCATAAGTAATATGCCTACGGCATAATGTAATGTTCAGAACCATTTTTGGGTTAGAAAGATGTGTGTTGTCTTTGTTAATTGAAAGATGCTCATTTACTTACACTGTACAAACACAAACATGGGTTGCATATGCTATTTTCTCTGCATAAAGTCATTGATATTTGTGCAGTTTTCAGTCGCAAGTGAGTACTTCAGTGGTTTTGTTACACGCTGAGGTCCATCCGTTCTATGCAGCTGAAACTGGGACTCATTGGAGAAGGCTACCCATCTCCAATCAGCAATAGTCCATTCGCCATACTGTAGAGTAAATTCCAGTTGTTTTCGTTGATGCACCTGTGTTAGCATGGGTGCAATCACTCTCCATCTACTCTAGAGTCCCACTTGCACAAGGGTTCGCTGAACTGTTGCGGTAGACATGTGTCGGAATGCCCCCTGGTTCATTTGGATGGTCAGTTGTTCCACTGTAGCCTGTCAGTTGGCCTTCACGCACTGCCGTAGTCAACGTTCACCTCGGACATCAATGGCACGTGGAGCTCCGCAGTTTCCATGACAAACATGCACAGTTCACAAACCTAGCTGTTTCCGAAATGCTACCCCTTGACCCGAAAGCGGATGATCATCCCTTTTTGCAACTCTGTTAAATTGCTTCCCTTACTCATGACAGCAGGAAGCGCACTGTGTACCGCTTTACATTACTGGAGCAAGCTCCTCAGTGCGGAGGTAGTACAAACCCCGTGAGGGGCCCTTGTCCACCCAGTTGTCTTGCATTTGAAACAAGGAGGTAAAGAGAAGCTAACCCCCTCCTCCTGCCTCACCCATAAAATTGTAGTCTTGAGCCTAGCTCGTTTTGATGCTAGGGCAAGCTAGGTTCCCCCAGCAAGCCCTGGTTCCCATTAACATTTAACCTCCCTCCGACTCTGCCTGCACAGAGATCGTGGGAGGATGTAGCAGTGATGCCGCAACCTAGCATTGCCCCTTTCGGTATTTTGAATAAGCAGGTTTAGTTATAGGCTGGACGGGAGTTTATTAAAAAAACCCCAGGCCAGTCTTTGGTTTATGAAATCTGATTCTAAGCCCAAATATTTCCGTGAATTTACTCACGTAAGGTCTGGGTAAAGACGTTGCCTATTTTAGGTGAGATGGTAATGATTGTGATCATGAGATGTTGCTTAAAATTATATATGTTAATATATAGGTGGTGTTGTTTCATCATTTATTAAAAATTTCTCAAACCTTGAGGTGCTGTAAAGTACCCGAGTCTTAAAACAGTCTGGAAACGTACGTTGGCAGTCTTTGTATTATTTTTATTAAGGTTAATAGTAATTCCAGTAATTTTAATGTAATTTAGGAGACGGTTTTTGGTGAAAAAACACGCGTGAAGTTAGAGCAGGAGACAGTGCTGCCATCTCTAGGTGGGGAGAGAAGGCCCCGCCCCCAGCAGGGGAGGGCGGCCAATCAGAGCAGACCGCAAAAGACGACTACTCGAGACTAACTGAGCTCCGCAGAGCTAGCGCGAACTAGTTTTGTTACAAGTGGGGAATTCTGTCCCAGACCGGAGATTTTTCCTACCGGCCACGGGTTTTAATAATGCCTGTTTTTATTGTGGGAGTTATTTAATTACGTTTTAAACTTGAAAACGCTGCATTTTAGGTCGTCTGTTTCGCGATTTAATGTCTGGGGAATATTTTCCTAGCAGTCTAATTATCGAGTTATTGTTCCCTGACATGAATTTGTTACCTATGAATGGAATTTTAAGAGCATTTTGTAAATCTACTATTCTAGTGTATCTATGAGTATTTCCTATTATTCTTAGGTATTTATTTTGAACGCCTTGTAGTTCTTTAATTAAGGCTTAAGCCGCGTTTCCCCAGACTTTGTGTACGTACATTAGAGCTGATCTATCTATGGCAGGGTAAGTTAATAACTTTAACCTCGTGGGAAATTTAGGGTTTTTTAAGCAGTGGATATAATTGTCTAATTTTCGAAACTGCTGTATTTTTAACATTAGTGATATGTTTACCCCAGTGAAGTTTGTTATCTATAGTTAGTCACAGGTATTTGGCAGTTTTACTGTAGGGGATTTCTGTTCCGTCATATTTAATTGGTTTCGCGTTTGGTTCATTTCTCTGCCTAGTTATTAGCAGGGCCTGGAATTTCTCTGCATTTACTTTAATCTTCCAGCTCTTGCATCACTGCCTGAGCTAGTCCATTTGCAGTTGTGTATACAAGATTGCGTAAGGCAGTAGTTTATATTTTGCATAAATGAACGTGTCGTCGACATACATTTGTACTTTTGCATAGGTGCTGGGGATGTCTGCAGTATACACATTATATAAAAAGGGTGAAAGGGCGGATCCCTGCGGCACGCCTGCGGTGAGTGGGCGGTAGAAGACTCTGATTTTTCTATTGTAACATAAAATTCGCGGTTTGTGAATTAGCTATTTAGAAGCTATGTAGCAATCTGGGAATTTAAAATTGATTTGTTTTTATCAGGCCCGGGATCCATACTTTATCAAAGCCTTTCGCGATATCTAAGAAGATGGCTATTGTGGTTTCTTTGTTATTTAAGGTATTTTGTGTGTCCATGACAAAGTTTGTCAAAGCGTGTGTAGTGGAGTGTCCAGATTTGAAGCCAAATTGTGTGTTAGGGATAATCCTTTTAATTTCCCCTTTTAATTTCCACGTGGGTTTTTAAACGTGTGAGGAGTATTTTTTTAAAGATTTTACTGAGCGAGCTCAGGAGTGATATCGAGCGCCGATTTTGGGGAAGGCAAGGGTCTTTTCCGGGTTTAGGAATTGTTATTATTTTAGCCCATTTCCAGTCTGCAGGATAGTGTTTGTATTATAACATGGCATTAAAAATGTTTAATATTATGCAAAGTGCCTGGTATGAGAGGTTTTTAAGTAATTGGTACGTGATTTTATTGTGTCCCGGAGCTTTTTTTAGATGAACTGATTTTAGAGTTAGCAGGAGTTCTGGTAAGGTTACTAATTCGGGTTTTTTTCTGGGTTTTTTTGCAAGAAAGGCAGCCGTAGTGGTGTTTATGTCCCGAGCGAAATAAGGGTCTCCGAGGTCTGCGTTAGGCGTGAATTGATCGGCGAGAGAATCAGCTATGGCTTCTGCCTTATATACGGGCGCGTGTTTTAATCCTGATACAGCTAGAATGGGGGTAGAGTTTTTTGAATTGTTTTTCCCTTGGAGGATTTTAGATATTCACCAAACATTTTAATATTATCTGCAATTTCAGTAATAAAGGTGTCCCATTTATTTATTCGGATCTATGTTTATTTATTACGTAGGTCTTTTTTAAGTTTGTTAAATCTAGTTTTGAGTTTGCAGGTTCTGTGACGTTGGTAGTCGTGTCGTGCTTGTCGTTTTTCTGCCAGTAAAAGATGTATTTCCGGGTGGTTTTTTTTTAAGAATTGCCGCCAGTTAAGAAATTGGGTGTTGTTTTTTAATTGACCTTTAATTGTGTTCTGAAAAATTTCTAATGCTGGTTCTATGTCATTTTTGCGGTTTATTTCTATCGGCTGGTCCGTGAATATTTCGTCCAGGTTAGTTTTTAATTTATCCCAATTGTTTTGCGGTAGTTTATTTAAAATTACTTCCAGGTGTTTAATTAAGTTGGTGCTAATTTTGCAGAATACTGGCGAGTGGTCTCAATCTAATTTGTCCAGGACAGTTAATTCTAGTATTGGGTTAGGTATATTAGTTAGAATAATGTCAAGAACGTCCGGCTGGTTTCTGTTATTCGTTGGGAAGTAAGTGGGTCTGTCCGGGGCGTGAATTATATAATTATTAACTTGTGCGTGGCGTAAGAGAAGACTGCCTTTCGTGTTATTTTCCATGATATTCCAGTGGGAGTTTTTAGCGTTGAAATCTCCTGCTATTAGAAATGGGTGTTGTTGCGCTGTTATTATATCCAGATCTGTCTCTAAAAGTGCTTCACAGGGGGTTTGATAGGCGGAAATTACGGTTATGTGTCCTGAATCTGTTTGAATGTTTATTGATGTTGATTGATGTCCATTCTAAATTCTGGCAGTCTGGATTAGCAATTAAGTGGTGGTGTATTTTACTATGAATAAGTATCATAGTATCGCTTCCTTTAGTAACTCTAAGTTAGGTAATTTTTAATGGAAAATTTCTTGTTATGTCTATAGAATGTCTCCTGTATTAACGCAATTTCTGTACCGTACGTTTCCAGTAGTCTTTCTAATTCATATAATTGATTGGAAACGCAGTGGCTGTTCCAATACAAAAGGGACAAGGAACCAAGGGGATGCTGGATGGTGTGACCCATTTAGGGCGCGACCTGGAACATCATGAGTGCCTGGAACAGCAGGTTTTGTTTGGCCATGGGGTCTTGGGTGAGTTTGGCTGCATCCATGAAGGAATGGAAGTGCGCCATAATGCAGACGAAATTGGCTTCTCGCAGGAATTCCAGGAAGTCCTGGAGGTCCCGCATGGTGTTACCCATTTCACCCATTGGTGGCGCAGGGTTTGGAGTGTGGACAGGACGGAGGATGGAAGGGGGCACGGTTGTGTGGGATTTGTGTTGCAACTGGGGGTGGTGTAGGGAGTGTGTAGGACTGTGTGGACGCCCTGGTTGAATTAGCGTATGAAAAAACGGGAGGCAGTGCCCATACATTCAGGATTTTGGGGTACATGGAGATGTAACGGCCAGGGGGTGGGGCTGTCGGAGCAGCCAAATGGGTTTGAGCCGTGTTGAAAGTTTTGCGTTCGGCATCTGCTTGCCGGCGCTGAACGATTTCTAAGACCTTTGGACATTGCTTGGGGTTGGCCAGGTGATAACCAAGGCAGTTGCAGCACTGTGGGTTAGGGGTGGGCTTGAGGCACACATCCAAGGTGTGTGGAGGCCAGAGTAATGGGAGCAAACAATTGGCAGGTGGCAGAAGTTTTTGGTGTGATCCAGGGCATTGCAATTTTTGCATTGTGCAACATCGGACAACCGCTTGCGGTAAGTTCGGGGATGAACCACATTCATGTGGAGTCGGGTGACTTCAGTGAGGGGGGTGGGGGCGGGGGGGGAAGTGTGTCATTTAGTGCGCTGTCACACAGAAAAGCCACAGCGGAACCAGCTGTGTTTTTGCGGGGTTGGAGGGATCCTACATTTGTGTACGGAACTGGTACACATCGCTGACAGAATAGCCGCGCTCCGCGAGTTCTTCTTGGATTGCCTCGGGGCGTGTCCGCCGGAAGGGCGAACACGACTTTTTGTGGCTGATCCACGGAGGTTGCGTAGGTGAAGTAGGGAATGTTGCTTGCCTTGAGGAGTTCTCGCGCTGCATTGTATTTCTGGGCGTTGGCTGCAACAATGTGAAGGCCGTTTCTGGCCATGGACAGGGTGAATGCTGTCGCGTGGATCAGCCAAAGTATTTGCATGAGGAAAGTGTACCGATAAGTGTCGCGGACTACCAGGCGTTATGTTGTGCGCCTGGTGTTGTTGGCAGAGTGCAGCTGTGTTCGGGCAGGAGGAGGGCCTGAGGGACCGGGGGCCGATGGGATGTCTCTGGCATCGCAGAGGACGTCAAACCAGTTTTAAACCAGCACTCCGGGCTGCACTTCCTCTGGATGCAAGTTCAATCGTTTTTGTTATGCTTGTTGGGATGCGACAAGTTGGTATCTCTCATTGTTCAGTGTTTCCCTATCCGATTCGAGGGCCGATTCCGCTTGTTGTTTGCTAAACGTCGAGCGGTAGTGGTGCCATTCCGGTGTGCCCTCTTCTCGGTTCTCCCATTTCCATTTCAGTTTCACTCTCTTCTTGATGGAACAGGGGGATGTGTTGCGGTGGTACTAGGAATTCTTCCGCTGGTATGGTAAGAAACTATTCCGTTTTCGGCTGATATCAGGACGGAACCTGGTTGGACATTTCGTGGAATTGGAATTGTGGATGTCAGTTCGGACTGCTGTAGGAGGCCATCTCCCGTCACCAAGGTCGTGGGCCCAACTAGGGCCCTGTTTGTGTTGGAACAGCTCATTACAAATTTATTTTAAATTTAAATTTAAAAAATTTCTATTTTTTTTTTTTCTGAGTTAATTTGAAGAATTTTCTAGTGGTTTGCTGCTCTAGTTTCTCTCAGCATGACTCAAAGTGCATCAAACTTTCCATGTCAAGGCCAGCTAGTATAAAAGTGCAACGGGGCTCCGAACCGGGAGTCAATTAGTGGCTGGAGTTGTAGCAATAGAAGATGAGCAAGAGAAACGAGCGGCGAGAGAAGTGACCAAAGGGAGGAAAATCTGCGACTGCAAGCATCAGCTCAGCAAATAGTGCAACTGGCGGTAATTATTAAGTTTAGTGGCTTTTCTGAAAAACACAACGAAAATTCAAAATTATGATATATTTCTACTCTACTAGTCACTTAGAACACGAATATACTAGGGGCGTAGATTTAAAATAAGTACAAAATATTTTTAAAAATTGAACACAATTGTGAAATGATTGTTTAGCCAGTTTGTTTACGTTTCTGAACGAAACGTCCTAGACCAACAAAAGTTGCATTAATGGGTTCTGCACAGCTTACCTTGTTCATATTCAAGAGGGCATACTGTTAAAATAAGTAAAACATATTTTTAAAAAAGTGTGAAATTTGTTTATTTACGTCTAATAACGTCTACCGCCATTAATAATAGCTACGCATAGCTAATTCTACGCTACCTAGCGGCCACGGATGTGATTTGAATCTTAACAGTAAATTTTTAACCTGGTTAGTCGCCATCGTGCTTTTGCCGGTATGATTCTTGTCCTATTAATCCAACGTATTTAAAAACGGAGAAAGCAATAACAAGTGCTTCTGTGCGTTATATTTTTTGTAAACGAGTGTTTCATTGTGTTATATTTGACTGAAAACTAGTGATTCAGTGCGTTATATTTGCGTATGCGCCAGATTTGTGGAACACAGTGTTCCGTCGAGTGAGGTAAGGTTGAATTGGCCATTGACAGAGAAAGTATATCCGGTGAGTAAATTGATATTCTGTTGGTGTATTTTACGGTTCCTTTAAATCCCTAAGTCCTAAATTCGTAGTTTGGTGTAAAACCCTACAATTGTAGGTTAGTGTAAAACCCTAAAATCGTACATTAGTTTAAAACTCAACAATCCTAGGTTAGTTTAGAACCCTACAATCCTAGGTTAGTTTAAAACCCTAAAATTCTAGGTTAGTTTTAAAACCCTACAATCCTAGGTTAGTTTAAAACCCTAAAATTCTAGGTTAGTTTTAAAACCCTACAATCCAAGGTTAGTTTAAAAATGTAAAATAGTGATTCACCAATCGTGGGGTTAGGTTCTGTTAGGTTAGGTGGGCATATATTAAGAAATTAGTCTGACGTTAATGCCCCTAGTATATTTGTGTTCTGCATCATTAGTAGAGTGGAAATATACCATTTTCTGGGATTTTTTTTTTTTACATGAAAGTCCCTTAACTTAATAATTACCAAAGAGTTAATGATAAGTATGAGTTAATTGACTATAAACAAACGGACACTTTAAGAAGGACGTTAATTAAAGTTAGAATGGTCACTGAGAAATAAAAATAGTAGTAGTGGAGACAGATAGATCAATGTTGTAAATAACAGCTGTGTCAATAAATTAAAAATCAAGTTTAGTTCTTTTATTTTTATTAGGAACTCCATCCCTCGTGAACCAGGCATGAACTCTCAGGCATTCATGTAACACTGGTGTCAGAAGTGCGATGAGGTCATTTACTTTGACGCGTGGCGTAATTAGGAGTATTAAGAAAGCGGCACTGTCACCAACCCCCTCCCCCACCTGCTTAAACCAGTATAGGGACTTCGGCTGACACGTGCCTCCCATTTACACATCCCGAGGTCAAGCAGAGAGGTATAAACGCACTTCCAGGCCCTTACACGTGTCCTGCAGCGCAGGCCTCCCACCCCTCCTCTCCTCTCCCCCAGCAAGCCTAGTAAAATTTGTAATGCCGAGAAATTACAAGATAGTCAGGCGTATGATGCCTGAAGTTGAAAACACGCACCGAGAAACAGCTGACAAGCTTGGAAAGTGGTGCCGAGCACCCCCCCCCTTTCCCCCTTAGCTAACCTCGGAACAATGTGGACATGCACCGCGGAAGAATAAGCTGACAGAGTAAGCTTGGAAAGGGTGCCACCACCTCCCCCCCCCAACCTTCAGGGAACCATGGCACGTTTTAGAAATGCTTCGTTATACTGCACCTTCCGCCCACCCCCCTCCCCCAACTAGGGGACTCATGCAGGAAATTAGGGAGGGAGGCTATAAAGGATATAAGCCTCTTTGCGGGGAGGGTGGGAATTTGATTACCACCGCACAGAGAGGTTCGTTCGGGAGCAGTTCATCAGTAGACCATCGGTCACAGAGAGATCAGCCACGCCAAGAGCGGCCGGGGGAGATCAGACCCCCCGGCCACAACAGTTTGTCGTCAGTACGTCAGGGGACAGTACGTTAGTTGATTACCAGACGCAGAGAGGTTAGCCGCGTCGAGAGAGTTAGGCGGGGATATCGGAACCCAGCCATGTCCGTCAGTTGAAGCAACGAGCAGCAGGTGACGCAGAGTAGTACCGTCACCCCGGGATGCACAGGAAGGTAGTCAGTCGCGACATTAAGGGGTCAGCCAAATCGGGACGCCAGATGCGGAACGCAGGGCAGAGTCAGAGGCAGTTACCAGAGTCACGTCGGACGAGTAGTTTCACCCATGTCGGGACGCGAGTTAGCCAGCCAGTTACCGCATAAGTCAGTCAGTCAGTTGCAACGCACTGAGAAGGCGGAGTCGAGTGGTGAACTTCAACGGAAGTGCCATGTCGAGATAGTGGGATTGTCCAGTGCAGCCCGTAGCCACGAAGGACGGGTGGGGGCTCACACCGGGGTCCCTCGCCGGGACGTAGTAGGGTAGTAAGCAGTCAGTTACTACCCTACGCCGAGAACGGGAGCAAGTGGTGAGATTCACCGAGAAGCGCAACGACGAGAGGAAGCCAACTGCGTGCAACAAGCCAACCACAGAGGGCCTTTAACAGGGCCATCCAGATCACCAGATCCATCAACGGCCGGAACGTATCCGGGCTATCCAGCTCACCAGACCCATACTGCCGGAACAACTACCACACAACATGTGCAGACCCCGTCGTCACTCAGGGACCTGTCCTGTCACCTACAGCGCCGGAAACGTTAGCCAGAACATTGTATATTGTAACCAGCCCTTCAGGCCTGAACTCGCAGGGCGTTAAAGTATGTATAAAGTCCCGTAAAAATGCCGGGAATGTATAAGTAAATTCCCATTAAATAAACCTGTTCCAAACTAAGAAGTCGTGATGAAGTCATTGTGTGATTTACCCTCAAATGCCAGGCACCTTATAGTCTGTGCCACTGAACATTAACCGTAGACCCTACGAACCATCTGTACACAACGGGTGAGGAGAAGCGTAATGTGTTAACTTATAAATAAAGTTAGGCTATAGGCAAGTAATTAGTGATATTCAAACAAATTACTTAATTGTAATTGCTGTAGGCAAAAATACTTAAGACTGTTTTGTACAAAAATCGCAGTGAATGTTAACTAGAAAAAAATCTGCAGGACTGGAAGCACTGCAAGCATTAATTGAGGGATTAAGTAGCCAAGTGAGCACAAGTGAATAGTTTGAGGGAAGATGTAATAAGTCAAATTAATAGTGTGAACGAAACTGTAAATTACAAAATTTGTAGTGTGAATGAAATTGTAAGTAGTGTACACGAGAATGTAAATAGCCAGATAACTAATGTAAGAGAATTAGTAGATAGGAAAATAGACACAGTAAATGAGAATGTAGACAAGAAAATAGAAAAGATTAGCAAGTTAATGAACACAATTATTGACTGCATGGGCAAGAAAATAGACAATGTAAGTGAAGGATGGACAGGGTCGAAATTCACTTAGAACACATATATACTAGGGGCGTAGCTGTAAAATAAGTAAAACATATTTTAAAAAATTGTGAAATGTACGAGCAGTTTGCTTGGTTTGTTTACGTCTATTAACGTCTACCGCCATTACTAATGGCCATGCACTGCTGATTCCACACTACCTAGCAGCCACGGATGTCATTACGAGCATTTTAACAGTCAATTTAAAAAAAATCTGTCGCCATTGCTNAACGAATTTTAAAACGGAGAAAGCAATAACGAGTGCTTCTGTGCATTATATTTAACCGTAAACGAGTGTTTCATTGCATTATATTTGCGTATATGGCTGATTTGTGGAACACTGTGTTTTGTCGAGTGAGATAAGGTTGAATTGGCCGTTGACAGAGGAATTATATAAGGTGAGTAAATTTATATTCTTTTGGTGTGTTTTACGGTTCCTTTGGTAATTATCTAGTTTAGGGGCTTTTCTGAAAAACACAATAAAAATTTTAAATTATGATATATTTCTACTCTACTAATGATGCAGAACACGAATATACTAGGGGCATTAACGTCCGACTAATTTCGTAATATGTGCCCACCTAACCTAACAAAACCTAACCCCACGATGGGCGAATCACTATTTTACATTTTTAAACTAACCTAGGATTGTTGGGTTTTACACTAACCTATGATGTTAGGGTTTTAAACTAACCTGGGATAGTAGGGTTTTACACTAACCTAGGATGTTTGGGTTTTATACTAACCTAGGATGTTTGAGTTTTACACTAACCTAGGATTGTAGGGTTTTACACTAAAATACGAATGTAGGATTGCAGGGATTTAAAGGAACCGTAAAACACACCAAAAGAATGTAAATTGACTCACCTAGGTAGGGGGCTGGTATAATTCCTCTGACGTTAATAGACACAAACAAACATATTTCGCAAGTTTTTTTTAATATGTTCTACTTATTTTAACACTACGGCCGCTTCAATATCAACTAGGTAAGCTATGCTGAATTCATTAAAACAACTTTTGTTGGCATAAAACGTTTCGTTCATAAACGTAAACAAACTGTCAGAAACAGTCATCTCACAAACTTGTTCAATTTTTTAAAATATGTTGCACTTATTTTAAAGCGATGCCCCTAGTATATTCGTGTTCTGCATCATTAGTAGAGTAGAAATATATCATCATTTTAAATTTTTATTGTGTTTTTCAGAAAAGCCCCTCATATGTGTTGTATTTAGGTGATAATACAATGCACCGGCCGGCTTTTGTGTTCTCATCCACACATGGATCGACAAAAGTTGAAGTTCCCGAATGATCGGTAGTTACGCGTCCCCGGTCCGCCGGCCAATTGTGGACAATGCCTGAACAAACTATGAGAATCGCATTGTTTTCTATTACTAAAATGGTTTATTTTGTACAATACCTGCTAAATACTACTTATCTTTCACATCCACGAAGAATTATTCTAAAAACATTTACAACCAGAAGTTTGTTTACACAACACTAGCACTGCAAAAATGCAGTTTTCTTTCTGTTCACTTTTATTGCACTAATTATCGCATACAAATTAATTTGTCGCGCATACTGCTACGGTTATTTTAATTACCTGACATGACATGACGGACGACACGAATCGCGCGGTCCCCAACAAGCGTCAAACTCACGCACTATACGGTATCTCTCTGCTCTGCTTCGCTTCGCCTTTTCACTCTGTGTAGCCCCCAGCGATAACACAATTTTTTTATACCCTCCTACAGACGTAACCAACAAACAATAGAATCCACTTACACTGTGTACTTTGCTGTTTGCAGATAACGATAAAAAAATTTTAAACAAGCGTTATATGTTGACTTTTGTTATACAATATTTACATCAAGCTGACTTTAAGTAGAACAAGGTTGTCGCACTGTCCAGTACAAAACTCGATATACTTATGTAACAGAGCAACAGTGGCGATTATTTCATTAATCAGAAATTATTTCATTTTCTAGGAAATGGAAAGCCAGATTACATTAGTTTGGTTCGCCAGTCAGGGTTTTTGTTAATATTGGATGATATTACAAAAATGGGGGGGGGGGGTATCTCAACGTTAATAATACTGTGATCTAATTTGCTGTACTTAATATTTATTGGACAAAATCATAATTATTAATTAGCGATAATTATTGCACGAAAAGAACCCACAACCTGCAAAAAATAAAAGCGCTAGTCACGGAGAGCATAGAAAAAGAGAGGGTATTAAAGAAACGCCACTCCACCAGTAGCAAATGAATCCAACTGAGTTTTCTCAATTGTTAGTACATACTTGTTAGTATATACATTTTCATATTTGCCGTTGTGTGTACGGTCGGTTCACGAATGGAAGAAACTTTTGAAAATCAACCTTTGAAAAAACACCCTAGCCGTTAGCTATATGCATACAACATTACAAACAGCGGCGAGCGCGGATACAGTTATGCCGTTGGGTTGCCAGCACAAAGAGAGGAAATAGTTCTAAATTTGTAACGTAATTGTTAATTTATCGCTTACAAATGGGTTTCGAAAATACTTGTATCTTATTATGCCAATTATTAATGACGTGATGCTAACGTATTTAGATTTCCATGTTTCTTGCATACTCACAAGATCATGCTCAAGGTGAAAGTAGAGCGGCCATTTGTTTACAAACCTTCGTTCCGTGTATTGTTGGCGAGATATGGTCGACACACGTGCCAGAGAATTGGTGCGATTATCTTGTTTAACCAATAATAATTCATTTACTGNAAACCTTCGTTCCGTGTATTGTTGGCGAGATGTGGTCGACACACGTGCCAGAGAATTGGTGCGATTATCTTGTTTAACCGATAATAATTCATTTACTGGTTTTTTTTTTAATTAAGATCCTCTATTATTTCTCGTTGTGCCGATTTCTTTCGTTTCTGATACCTGTATAAGAGATTACTCTTAGTGCGTTCTNGTGTTCTGCGTTACCTACGAATACTCCAAGGTTAGTATAGAAAGAATGTGAAATTGTGCTGTATAAACGTCCGGGTAAAGCCTTGTTTGACTTACGTAATATAACTACATTTGCACGTTAAGCTACCGGATAGAATTTGTGGGTTTCACACNATCTCCGATCAACACCCTACAATCACAGACTACATGGGAACCCTATAATCCTACGTTATTTTAAATAACTACAATACTAGGTTAGTTAAAATCGCTACAATCCTAGGTTAGTTTAAAAATGNTAATCCTACGTTATTTTAAATAACTACAATACTAGGTTAGTTAAAATCGCTACAATCCTAGGTTAGTTTAAAAATTTAAATTGTGATTCACCCATCGTGGGGTTAGGTTCTGTTCGGTTAGGTGGGCACATATTATACAATTAGTCATACGTTAACGACGCTACTATAGTCGTGTTCTGCGTTACCTACGAATAATCCAAGGTTAGTATAGAAAGAATGTGAAATTGTGCTGTATAAACGTCCGGAAAAAGCCTTGTTTGACTTACGTAATATAACTACATTTGCACGTTAAGCTACCGGATAGGATTTGTGGGTTTCACACTAAACTACGAATTTAGGATTTTAGGGATTTAAAGGAACGTAAAACCCACACAAATAATATAAATGCACTCACCAATGTAGGCGGGTTGTACATACTCTTGTCAATGGCCCATTCAACGTCAGATCACTAGATGAAATCACAGTTTTCACGAAGCACCACATACGCGAATATAACGCACTGAAACACTCATTTACAGCCGAATATATATACAGAAGCACTCGTTAATAGGCTAATATAACGCAGAAACGTAGTCTTGCTTGCTTTTTTTCCGTCTTAAATCACGAACGAAGCACCATCGAACTGACCACGACCGCTGCCTGCATGCATACTAACGTATGACCCGTGATGATTAATGCGCCCGGTAGATTGCGTGTATATGCAATGCGCAGCCATTATTAATGGCGGCAGACATTAATAGGCGTAAACATCAACTTTCGCGATTTCTTTAAATATGTTCTACTTATTTTAACATTACGCCGTCTTGAATATCAACAAGGTAAGCTATGCAGAACCCGTCAATGCAACTTTTGTTGGCATAAAATGTTTCGTTCAAAACGTAAACAAACTGTCAGAAACAGTCACCTCACAAACTTGTTCAATTTTTTAAAATATGTTGTACTTATTTTAAAGCTATGCCCCCAATATATTCGTGTTCTACGTTATTAGTAGAGTCGAAATATACCACT